>VYXD01008114.1:113597-144600 GCA_013397195.1 Hylia prasina | reverse complement strand
ACCCTGTGAAAGATTTTGTTTCCTCTGAATACTTCTGCCTATGTTTTTTTATTTTACTTTTATTGTAGCTTGCCATTGCAAAAACAGAGCCATGGCAGATAATTGGGGTCCCCTCTAATTTGATCCTCTGATATTACAAGCTGACAGAGCTCTGTTCATCCTTTCTGAGCTGATGACATTGGATCAGGTTTTGTCCTTCCTTTCAAATGATCCCACTCTGAGGATAACAGCTTTGACACCCAGAGAACTGCCTCCTATCTCATGGATGAATGTGGTGTACTCTGGCAGGACAATGCTAAGACTGAATTCCCTAATAACTGGGGCAGAACATCTGCACTCTGGTGCAGAAGTTGACCACATCACACTTTTCCTCTCCCCCTTTCTTTCTTTCCTGCACAGTTACTGAGTACAATTTTTACAGGCAGGTTCATACATAGTACTAAGACAATTATTTGTATCACTAAGTGTGCCTTTGAGCATAAAAATTGTTATGTCACCTATGCAAACAGCATTACTGCTGAAGATAAGTAAAGGTAAGTATCTCCCACTGTGTTTCTACTGATAGGAAGTATTATAATGGAATGAGAAATAAGTTGTAGGGATTTTTCCTTTTACACTCTTGACTTAAACACTATCAAAGTAAATATTTCATACATGCTGCTTTTAAAGACATGATGATGCACTCAGTATCTTTTACTAATTACTGTCTATCTTATTTCAACAGTAATGAAACACCATAAAGATTTATAAAAAAAGTTTAAAATATTTTTTCTTTGTTTATCAGGACAAGGTTATAGAAGAGCTATTTTACATAAATAAAGTGCTGCAGGCCTAAATTGTTCTATTTCTCTCCTTCCATTTTATATTATTGATGGAATAATTTTTCATTATGCGTTTTCCTACACTTCATAGGAATGCATAAAACATTTCTTATCTGAAAGAAACAATATGTTCTTCATACTACTTCCACTTATATTTTTCTTCTCTTGATCTACATAACTAAATGCTGAGTAAACCTGTTAAAAATGTGTCCTCATTCCTAAGTCAATTTACCAAACTGTTCAGGGATGTCCTGCATTAAGACTGTAAAGAACCCTAAATTGGAAGAATAAATTAAAATAGTTGCTCTTTCTTTGCTTGGGTTTCTGATCTGCAAGGTAAGAATGAGCAGACAGTACAGATATTCCAGCACAATATGAAGGTTTAGGATAATCCAGCCTCTTTCACACTCCCTCTGGGACCCACACATGGAGCTCTGTTTAGCATTTACTTGGTATTGCTGGTAACCAAAGTATTCACTTGCCTGCTATAACTTCATTTTTTTTAGCACTAAACCTAATGTAATTTTAAAATTTCCTTTTAGTAACAGGAAAAATGAAAGCTTTGCATCTTTTCTTATACCTTCATTAACAAGTTATGAAAGTGGAATCTTTAGCTGCCTTTATTTTCTGCATTATTTGTAGACAGTGTGTACCGTAGATATGGTGACCTGACTTAATTAGTCGCAGAATCAGAGAATATGCTGACTTGAAAGGGACCCACAAGGATCATCAAGTCCAGATCCTGGCTCTGCACAGGACAACCCCAAGAGTCACACCGTGTGCCTGAGAGCGTTGTCCAAACATTTCCAGAGCTCTGTCAGGCTGGTGCTGTGACCACTAGCCTGGGGAGCCTGTTCCAGCGCCCAGCCACCCTCTGGGGGAAGAACCTTTTTCTAACATACAACCTAAACCTCCCCTGACACAACTTCAGGCCATTCCCTCAAGCCCTGTCACTGACACCACAGAGCAGAGATCAGGGCCTGTCTCTCCTCTTCCCCTCACAGGAAGCTGTCACTGCACTGTGGTCTCCCCTCAGCCTCCTCTTCTCCAGGCTGAACAGAACAAGTGAGCTCAGCCCCTCCTCACACAGCTTCTCCTCAAGGCCCTTCATATCTTTGTGGCCTCTTTTGGACACTCCTTAATAATGTCTTTTTCTATGAGGTGCCCAAAACTGCCCCCAGCACTGGAGGTGAGGCTGCCCCAGCCCAGAGCAGAGCAGGACAATCCCCTCCCTTGCCTGGCTGTGCCTGATGCCCCCAGGACAAGGTTGGCCCTCCTGGCTGCCAGGGCACTGCTGGCTCATGTTCAGCTTGCCATGGACCAGGATCCCAGGTCCCTTTCCATGGTGCTTCTTTCCAGCCTCTCATTCCCCAGCCTGTCCATGCATCCAAGGTTACCCCATCCCAGGTGCAGAACATGTCATTTTCCCTTGTTGAATTTCATACGGCTGATGATTGTCTGGCTCTCTAATTTGTTCATGTCTCTCTTCAGGGTCTCCCTGCTTTCAAGGGAGGTTCACTGGCTAGTCCAAGCTAATCTTGGTAAAAGGTCAGAAGAAACTCAGAAGACCAATTCAGCCCCTAGACCTTGCAGGCCTATCTGCAGGTGGGATATATGGTCCTTTGGAGATGTCAGTATGAATTCAGAAAACTAGATAGTAGGGCAGGTAGGACACATTCTGAGATGGTTAATGTCCTTCCTTCCTTCACCTCTGTTAAAGAAATGCAGCTGGGGCACAGTGCAGGAGTTTTCCACATGATCCTTGATGGGTTGTTTCACACTTTCTGAATAACATGTAAAATATAACATATAAAACATGTTGAATCATGTAAAAATAACATGTAAAAATTTGATTTTGGTGCTAAAAAAATTTAAAGACTTGAGATTGGCCTAGTGATGGACATGCTTCTTTGATGCAATGAATTCATAAT
Source organism: Hylia prasina (assembly GCA_013397195.1). Lineage (NCBI taxonomy): Eukaryota > Metazoa > Chordata > Aves > Passeriformes > Sylviidae > Hylia > Hylia prasina. The sequence continues at coordinate 141,848 of VYXD01008114.1, read as the reverse complement.
GATGTGAGATTTTGAAACTTGATTTAAAATGAAGCCTGGAGACATACTTATTTTCAATAGTATTCCTAATTTAGGGAAACACTACAATGATTTTATTTTTAAGAAATAAATATTAACAGTGGTTGCATAGACATTTTCTTTGGGGTTTTTGGAGTTTTTTCTAATTTCACCCCTCTCCTGGTATATCTCGATTACTCAGTTTTTCATTCCTTGAACTCAAGATGGAAATGGTCCTCTGTTATCAACGTACCACCACCTCTGAAAGAACTTCTAGTTTGTAAATCCTTATTTTCCATGGCAGTATCTCACAGGCATCACTTACCCATTTAATGTATCCTAGTTCGGGTAAATTTACCCATTTACCCTAGTTAAGATATGTGATACTCTAAAAAGAGTAAACGCACTGGTGTTGGACTAAAGTGAGAGAAAGAACACAACTAATTTTTTTAAGCACAAACCAGATTTTGAAGACCACTGTAAGAAGTCATTTGGTCTCAGTGCGTGGGCAAACACTTCACATGGCCCCTGTGGAAGCTGAGCTATGTCCGGTCATTCCCTGCCTGTCATTAACTTGAGCATTTGGGCACCTGCTCACCACACTTTGCCCCACTGTGGGCATATGTCTGTAGCACATTTAAAGTATCTTGCTGTAAATGAGAGGTGCAAATTTCAGTCTTGTTTAGGGCATGTGTGTGGACATGTGCTCAGGACACATGGTTGTCAAGTATGGTTTACTGCTCTCTGTGGAGCTGCTACTCGTGGAAATCATAACAGCTTAACTTCAGTGGTCTAACCTAACTTTGAATTATATGGACAAAGACTTTGTTAGGGTTTGGGGTTCTTTAAGTCTCTGGATATTTCCCTTTGCTAAGAAGAGTTCTGTGTGTGCAGGAGCTGGAGTAGGAGGGAGGTATGGAGTAAGTACTCTCTGTTTAAAAATAAAAAGCCGTAAATCTCCAGACCAGTTGAATACTGTAGGTTTTACTTTCATTGCTGGTATGACTGCAATTTCAATTCAAACGCTTTAATTTCCTGCAGAGTTATTTCTTAGACTCAGTGCTGTTTTCTCTCCCTTAAAAGCCTACGTAGCAATTTCTCTAAACATTTTGAGCTGCCAAAGGAGTTTTTGAATCTCTCTGTTGTTGTGCTTGTCCTGTTCTCAGTCCTTATTTATGTCATTTTACTTTTAAAATACAGTGACCAGACATGGAGGTGTTTTGCTTGTGGTCACATTGTGCTGTTTGAAGAATTTCTCCACATTTGCAGTTGTGTGTGACATCTCTGTGTGCATACAGAAATTTTATTTCCCTGCATAAATGGCTGTTAGCTACTCTGGCAGAGCGCTTTCAGCTATAGCTACTCTCATTCAGTCACTATTTTCTTGATCAATGCTTTGTGTCTTTTGCACTTTGAAAATGCATTTCTTTTTCATTATTATTTTTTCTCGTATCTTCCTACCTAGGTATGTCTGAACTTTGAACTGCTGCTGCAATTTCGCTTAATAATAGAAATGAGATGTGAAAATAGCAGTATGTGACTAAGTCTAGTACCTTGTCTATTCAAGTTACTCTGAACAACTCGTGCATTCTGCACAGATAAATATTTTGATACATCATGAAGAAAACTAGGGTGTTTTCAGTGGAGAAAATCATGATCTTGTAGATATAAAAATGTGATGCCTTATGTTAGAAGAGTTGTATTTTCCCAGGTGTTACATCCCTGGACTACACATAAGAATGGAAATATAGTCCAAAAAAATTACAAAATGTTTCTATTTATATGTACAAATTTGCCAGATGTGGTCTCTACCTCACTACTTTTACTGAGAAGATATGTTCATAAAACCATATTTATGTTATCAAAATAAATAGATTGTGCCTGTCTCAAATACATATAAAGGTAAAAACAGAGGAGTTGTCACTTATATAATCTCTCATAAAACATGTTCCTAAACTAAAAAAGCATATACTGATCATTAAATCCCTGTCACTTCATATCTGCATATAGAGCCATAAGCCACATCAGTAGGCAGTACCACTGAAATGTGGTAAGTCTTTACCTTTAGATAGTGATGGTGTTAGTCGTTGTAGTGTCAACATTTGCTGCTAATATTTCAAAGAGGTATGATTAAGCCTTGTATTCTAAGGCATAGAAATCTTTTATTTAGAAATACAACTTTTTTATTATTTTTTTTTATTATTATTATTTTTTTTTTTACCGGTGTACAAACCAAATTGTCATCTCAGTAGTAAATCCCTTACACACAGCAGAAATGGACTGGAGGCTAGATCCTAAATAAATTTTTGATGCTCTCTGGATTATCCTGCTGACGCNCCAAAAAAATTACAAAATGTTTCTATTTATATGTATAAATTTGCCAGATGTGGTCTCTACCTCACTACTTTTACTGAGAAGATATGTTCATAAAACCATATTTATGTTATCAAAATAAATAGATTGTGCCTGTCTCAAATACATATAAAGGTAAAAACAGAGGAGTTGTCACTTATATAATCTCTCATAAAACATGTTCCTAAACTAAAAAAGCATATACTGATCATTAAATCCCTGTCACTTCATATCTGCATATAGAACCATAAGCCACATCAGTAGGCAGTACCACTGAAATGTGGTAAGTCTTTATCTTAGGACACCTTTAGATAGTGATGGTGTTAGTCGTTGTAGTGTCAACATTTGCTGCTAATATTTCAAAGAGGTATGATTAAGCCTTGTATTCTAAGACATAGAAATCTTTTATTTAGAAATACAACTTTTTTTTATTATTTTTTTTTTTATTATTATTTTTTTTTTTACCGGTGTACAAACCAAATTGTCATCTCAGTAGTAAATCCCTTACACACAGCAGAAATGTACTGGGGGCTAGATCCTAAATAAATTTTTGATGCTCTCTGGATTATCCTGCTGACGCTTTCTCTGATCTTCATGCACTGTAAGTGTGACTTGTACTTCTTATGGCCCTTATTCTTCATCAGTATAGCTGAAAGCTTATTTACTGTACCTTGCCTGTGAATTGCTGTTTCTTTTCAGTGTTGACTAAAAAAGAAATTATACCTCTAACCAAAGACAGCAGGACAAAAAACATCAACACTGTTTGGATATCTAACACTCATCAAAGTTCCAATGGATTTCAATAAAACCAAAAATGCCTACAATGTGTGTTCTAGGTCTAGGCAACCTTTCTTGTCAATGGAGCATAGACAATTCTTGGGTGTTAGACATGTTATAAATGTTACAGATGTGAAACATTTTAGACATAAATCTTAGAATAAAATGGATTACAACCTAGCAGTGCCTATTTTTGCCCACTTGGTATACTAGGAAAAGATACAGCTACCCCAGGTACAGATCTCAAACATTAATCCTACACAGAATTTGCATCATGTTGTTAGACTTTATATATTCAAATAAGTCAAAGTGCTGAATTAAAATAAAATAAACTACAAAATTAAATATAACTACAAAAGAGCCCCTGTGCAGTCCCTATCTCTCCCTAACATATGATACCAATCCGTTCACATGCCTGTACCAGTGTGCCACTGAAACAGACTGGGGGCTCAAACCATGACACCCTGGTTTCTGGGGTGATGCAGTGTGCAAATCTGCTTTTGAAAATGATGAGCTTTTCTGTACAACTATTAATAATCCAGTGAAATTATGCACTAGATCTTGGTGCCTTTTTTTTTTTTTACTAATAAATTTAAGCTACTTCCTCCTGATATTCTGCTTCAGCACTCTTGCATTATTTGCATTTTAAGCTTTGTTAGAAGGAGAGGTAAGTGTTGATAACTGACAATTTGCTACAAATACAGGCAATCTAGCTGTAAGGTGCTTAAAACTCTCATTTTGAACAGGAAAAGGGATAATTAAGTTCAGATATACCTATCAGGCATTCATTAGGTAGCAGTTTATACATCACCTTAATGTGAATGTACTGATGTCCTGTATCTTTATTAACTTAATTGACTATTCACATTCACTATTCAGATGGACTGTGAAACTGAAAGGATTTACTCTTGACATTCAGCAACGAAAAGGACCAAGTTATATTACCTGTTTTTTCCCTATTGATGAAGTTTATGCTAATATTGGCTTTCAGTAGAAGCCTAGAACATCTCCAGATATGTCCTTTAGGCTAATACTGGACAGATGCCCCTTCCAAGGACTTTCTGTCCTTGCTGATGCCTCACATGTTCTTTTAAATAAAAAGACTGCCCTGTGAACAGTACATTTATTCTATTAGTGTGATTATTCCATCTTTCAGTGAGTTTCCTTGCAATGGATACAGGGTTGTTCAGAGACTGATAAGTGGATATTAATCTGTTACAACATTCTGTAATAGTAAATTATAAATTCATCTAGAATAAATACCACTATATAAAGCTTCAATTATTCAATTAACATACCTAATCTTTTCACCAATGTGCTGAAAGCCTTAAGTGCAGTCTGTTCAGAGTTAGGTGGCTGCAGACTGTATGCATTGTGTATTATGTGTAAAGAATTGCAGATTCCTCTTTTGAAATGTCCTTTCTGAAAGTCACCTTGATAAAATGATGGTTTCTATTATTGCCTTTTTATATTATTTTAATAAATCCTGTAAATGGGGATGAAGACTTAGTAGCACCCTTTGCCTCAAGGTGTTTGTCTTTTTAAAGACATTTTTGCCATCATAGCACATGGACTGACTCTACTGTAGTCAGTAAGAAATAGGACAGTTCCTTTAGAGTCTCTTCAGTTTAGATGAAGCTATATTGTATTTAAAAAGCATGAATTTCATCAGCTTTTTAATCAGTATAATCCCTCAGAGGTTGATGCTTTTTGTGAGGTACAGATCAAGTGGCCACAATTTGCAAAATTTTAATTTACATCTAACTGTAACCCTGTTTGCAGCCTCCCAGCTCACAAATACTTTTCATTGCTGTTTTTCAAGGTTGTTGGTCTACAGCACACCCCTGTTTTTATCAGGAGCAAGGATTTATTTAAGAAAACCCAGATCTCTCCTGCCTTCCTTATTCCAATAAGAAGAGTAAACTAAGTTTTTCATTCCAATTCAAAACTCAGAAGACACATAGACAAAACAACCCAAATGCCCCTGGGGAGTGTTACTCTCCTATCAAGGTGGAAATCACTTTGTCATTACACTAATATGGATGATCTATGAAAGATATTTGTAGATTGGGTTTGCTTGCAGATGGAAAATTCCTGATATTAATTGTTATTAGTATCATGATTATTTTTAAGTCTAGTTTTCTGTTTAACTCTATTAGGTACCCGGTGTCCCTTTTTTTTTTTTTTCCTGAACATTTCTATTTGAATCAGTACAGTGCCCTTGCAGAAGCAGCTTGCTTTTCAATGGGATGAATATGGTATCTCATATAAAACATAAAGGATTTGAAATACAAGGATTTCTAACACTGAGGTGCATTAGGAGTTTTACAATGATTTACGTTGCTGGAGATTACTCAGGGCTCTAGACAGGGCACAGCACTGAGGAAAGGGCAATTAATCAAATGCAGGAAAACTGATGCACAAAGATATTTCCCGTGCTGAAGGACTTATTGTAATAACTAAAGATTATTGTGACAGTTATTATGATGGCCATGGAGAGAATTAATCTATCCAAGCTTTAGACATAAAACCACTGGTGTCTGGGCCAAGGCTCTTCACAGACTTTCCCAATAGTCAATAAAGAGAGACAGAAACCTTCAGGAATATTTGTTTCAGGACAGCTGTCCGTTGCCAGTTTCCACCACAGAAAACAGAGAAGCTTAGGCTTTACACAGGCAAAGCTGAGTAAGATAAAACCCACCTCAAAAGGCCATTTCTACCTGATTGAGAGTTTTCCATTTCCAAGGTGTCAGACATTGCCTTTTCATTCTCACACGCAGTTTGGTGAAAGGTTACTGGTTTTAGGATTTGTAGGATCAAGTAAAGAACTGAATGACAAAGACCTTGATGCCTTCTATGATGAAATTACTACCTGGAAGAGGTGAAAGCAGTGGATATTATCTTCCTTGATTTTTACAATGCTTCTGACACCATCTCTCACAACATACTTATAGACAAGCTCAGGAAATGTGGGCTGGATGAGTGGACAGTGAGGTGCATTGAGAGGTCATGACACAGGGTCTAGTAGGAGCCCTGTCAGTAGTGGTGTACCCTAAGATTTAATATTGGGTCCAGTGGTTAACCTTTTCATTCATGACTTGGATGAAGGGGCAGGTGTTTCCTCAGCAGGTTCACTAATGACACAAAGCTGGGAGTGGTCCCCCAGAGTGCTGAGCAGCCTTTCAGAAAGACCTTAACAGGTCGAGAGATGGGCAGAGAAGAACAGGGCAGCCTGAAGCTCAACAAAAGCAAATGCAGGGTCTTGGGGAAGAATAATCCCAGTACAGGTTGGGGACTGGATGACAGGAAAGCAGCTCTGTGGAGAAGGACTTGGGGGCCCTGGTTCCCTGGTTGATGATGAGCTGCTTGTGAGCCAGCAGTGCCCTGGGGCCAAGGAGGCAAATGGGATCCTGGGGTGTACTGGGAAGAGGTCGAGGGAGTGAAGGGAAGCGGCCCTGGTGAGGCCACTCTGGAGTGCTGTGTCCAGTTCTGGCCTCCTCAGTATAGGAGGGATGTGGAGCTCCTGGAGCAGGTCCAGTGCAAGGCTATGAAAATGGTTATGGGACTAGAGCATCCCTCTTATGAGGAAAGACTGAAGGAGCTCGGCCTGTTCAACTCCTAGTTGTGGTGATAGTTTTGGACCAAATTGGAATAAGGTTTTTATGTTTTTTACTTAAAATAATTAACAGCATACTGAAACACAATTTCCCCAGGAATTCAGTCTGCTCTGCAGTCAAATAAATAGCTGGAGGAAGTAATAGGCCAACCAGTGTCCTAGGCAGAAGTTACATTTTCGTTGCACCTATTCAGAAAATATTTAGGTATAATTGTGTGATCGGTAATGTCCCTGATTTAAATTGCTTAACTGCCCCTTTAAAATGTATGGAATGGGAACATATGGATGAAATGATGTCTTTTCTCACCTTGGGTGATTGAAACTTTGAAGAACACTTCAGTCTCGCAGCCTGTCACTGGCTGCCATTCTGCAAAAGGGTCTCTGCTGGGCTTGGATCGCGCCACCAGCGCTTTGCAAATTAAGACATTTTGGTTCCTGTTCTTGATACGGCAGGATAAGTGAGGTTATCTCATTTGCACTTAAGATCTAGCATCAGGAGGAATGATTGACATTGGCATAAGTCTTCAAGCTGTCATTTGTGGGGAGTGTTAGTTATTGAAACATCTGTTCTGTTATCCATATTTGCTGCAGGAGGTGTTCTACGAGGGTCAGAATTATTCTGATTTCAGTAGGTATCTTTATCCTCCTTGGCATTCTTTTTATAGTCAGGATGCATTTTCTGGCACTTTCATGCTTCCAGTGTCATATTATATAACATAAAAATGCAGACATCCAGTCCTGTCCTGTCCTGCCCTGTCCTAACCCATCCTATTTGAAATATTATAGAATCATCCATTATATTTAGACATAATATCATCCTGTACATTAGTTAATTTTACCTCCTTTTACTTAACTACGAACATCACAATTTCTAGTTTAAATCCACTGGGCACATTTCTCCTTTCATACCACTGGTTAATACTTCTGCTTTCCAGAGGTTTTGTTTTTCAGCTTCTTACTGTGAAGAAGCTGAAAGTGAATCGAATGTAATGAGTGTCATAGATAGAGTTTCAAACTGCTTCTCAGTTCATCTGTATTTGTACTACTGCCCTAAATGAAGATCCCTTCAGAGCCAGAGAGCAGGGACAAACACCATGGTTTACTGCTAGAACAACCAGAGTTAACTTTGTAAGAATTCCCAATGCCTTTACTGGTCAAAATTTCAGCTTTTTGGCAAAAGATAACCTCACTCTGCTTTTCAGGGTCAGGGCAATGGAAACAAACATTTTAAAAGCCAGAGCTCTCCATTCCAAAATAAAATCCACATACAAAACTACATTTCCCGGATGAGGATGCTCAGGGTACTGAGCATCCTCATAGTGGTATGATGGCCCCAGCAAAGGATAAATAAAAAAGGTGGACACATTCCTCTATTATTTTAAGTATTATCTCAAGCAACCTGTCCTCCATCTCACCTTCTCTCTTGCACTAAGCTTTTCTGCAGAAATTTGCACTAAAGCATTACTCCTTTTCCCAACAATGACTAATTCCATTGCCATAGGACATTGCCATGAGTGAGGGAGAGTGAAGAAAGACAGATCAAGGTGTTAGTGAGCTGGTGAGCAACATGAAGACAGTTTGTATTTGACTGGTTCCTCTCACCAGTGATATCTGCAAATGTTTCTTTTTTTTCTGTAAGCTTATGAAAAAAATGCACTTTTGTAGCCAAATAACCTTACATCTCCTTTTATAATTAGTGCTATTACACAGAACCTAAGCTTACACAAATGTCCCTAGTGACATGATTAACTTCAGAGATACTAGTCAGCAGGAGTCAGTCACAAAGCATAAACTAATTAATGTTTGAGGACAAGGATAGGACAAAAGAGGTCATGAATCTGATGTGCTTTTGAGGATTGCCAACTAAAAATGGAAAGGAAGCATCTTCAGGGAGTTATTTCATCAGTAGCTAGAAAATCTGTGATTGCTTTCCTTAGTCCTCTCTTTTTCATTTTCTCTTGATCATATATTAAGCATAGCAAAAAAAAAAAAAAAAAAAAAAAAAAAAAAAAAAAAAGAAAAAAAAGAAGGAAGGGAGGGATGTACAGATTGGAAAAGTAACTGAATTCCTTATATGGACAATTTTAGCTGACCAAGAAATGTATCTAAGAAAATAAATTCATGGAAGGCACCAAATTTACAGAAGTGCACTGAAGTTAGATGATGTGTCTGATAAGCTAGGGTTGCATAAAAGAAGAATGAATCTGATATTTTTATCTCTTCAGATTTCTGTTACTTTTTGTGCAGCAGAGTGGTTTTATTCTTAGGCCCAGATGCTTCATCCTAATTCTATTATCGTAAGCATTTAAATATGTTCTTATATGCTGACCTCTGTGAGAATTAAAGTAAAACATCTGCTTAATACTTTTCTGAACAAATATAGATGATTAATATATGCTTAAGTGCCCTGATGAAATGGGGGCTGTGTTAGCAATGTTCTCACTTCACACACAAGGATGGGGAGTTTGCAAATATAAAATAATGGATTTATGCTGATTTTTATTAACTAAAGATTCTGTCTAGTCTGCTTGGTTTCACCTCTGCCTCTACTAACTTCTTTTTTGCATTCCTCCATATTAATATCCTGCAGGCACATCTGATTCACTGTGCTGGATTAATTTGGTGCTTACATCTAAGCAGGAACCTGGCAGCCCCTCATGTCCAGCAGCAAGTCATTTGCTCTTATTCCCAGCCAGCAGAGAAAGTAAGGTAGAGAGTGGAAATGGACAGTGTTGTCAGCAGGGAGAGGAAGAGGTGTGAATGGGCTGGAGGAAGAGTTGTGGAACAACAGCTGCTCCATGAGAAGGATGCCAGTGAGACGAGGATGCAAAACCTGGAAAAGGAGTGCAAGTGCTGGAGACTGAAAGATGCCTGGGCAGGCTGCAATCAGGAGTGCTTTGAGGCAGATTCAGGCTCTAAGTCTGGCAAGACATTAAATGGGAGTAAGATAAATGGGAAGGGTAGAAAGGCGGAATTAATTCTTTCAGTGCCATCTTTAAGAATTTATCAGTTTGCTACATTGCATTCAAAGAGGATATCCACGTGAGAGCTCATGTCTCCTGAGCAATGGACTGAGGCAGAGAGCAGTAGAGACGTGAGACCATGCAAGGGGAGAAAGAAGTTGGAAGGTGTGAGGGTAACAGATCCAGCATATAGAGATGGGAAGTGAATGATGCCAGGAGAGGGACAAGTGATCTGTGACCCAGGCTGTGCTCCCTGGACCTGGGGCAGGTGTGCACCCAAGTATCTCAATTTCTTTCTGTAACTTTGAGACTAAAACAGACTGAAGAAATAGTCCATTAGGAAGATAACTGATGTTATGTATTCTTCCACTAACTCACATGACAGATGGTAGTAAATTTAAAAATTGCATCACTTTTGGTTCATATCATCTTAAATATTTCACATATTTTTTTTTGTAAAAAATGAGAAGAATTTCCCATTCACACATAAACAAATAAGAGCATTCAAATTGCTCAGTCAAAATTCAAGAAGATCTAAAAAAATAAGAATTCAGTGTGTCAGGCCCTTTTAATTTGATCTCAGTGTGCGTATACATGTTTGCCAACAGTAGTTTTTTCTAGAGTCACGATTTATACAGAGAAGCATCAACTATTTTACTTCTCTTTTCTCTTCTCTGAGTTGTTTTGTGGAACAAAAAGAATTCTTTATACTGTTGTTTTGGCATTCAGTCGACATCTCCCTTTCCTCTGTAGTCTCCCTGCTGTAAGAAAATAACTATAGGCAGACTGAAATCTTTGACGCAGATTTTGCTCTAAGCAAGTGTGACCTTATAGCTCTATGGCTCCATTGGCTTCTGTATTTCCAAATATAAGTAATGGGCAGGATGTTTATACAATTCTACCCGTGAAATGTTTTTTTTCTACTTTTTTTGAGGGTACACAGAAAAACCTTGGTTTTCTGTTTTTGGTTTTCTAATGGAAAAACTAATAAACGTCCATTTAGTAAGAGAAAGACAATGAATTTGAAAGAGACTCAAAGCATTAACTCCTGACTGAAATTCTACTTCAGGTACAAAATTTGGTATTTTTGGCAGTGTCTAAAGAGAAGAGAAATTAATATTGGATAAAATAGTTGAAAGGTTAGTGAGCTGTAGAGATTTTTTTGACAGTCATACAAGTGTTTCTCCTTATTGAATTAGAAGTGACATCATACAACATTCTGTTTTTGAAAAAAAAAAAGTGTCCTTTTCATCTTAAAGTGGCAGTACAGGGGAAGTCCAAGAATTCAGAGGAGCTGCAGGATTACATCCTTATCCTACCTCCTTAGTACTCTCCTGCTTTTTTTTTTCAAGGCATAGAAAGAGGCAAAAACTGATGCTATACTAGTGTGCTTTTGAGTGTATAATTTATTGAGCAAAATTACCTCACTTTAAGCAGCAAGAATTGTCATTATTTTTTGTTTTAATAAACAGAATAAGGTGAGGCTTCTGTCTTTCACATCTTGTTAAAACATTATGTATAGTGCACTGCTCATTACTTGAAGCCCAAACCTCTCTACATGAGAGCAGCTGCTGGAAGACACACTCCCTGGGACAGATCGTTAGAGAAGCTTTAAGAACAATTTTTCAATACTGTTTACACCAGGGATTTCCTTGTACAGATCCTCTTTACACAAGACAAGAATAACACAGGAAGAAACTATTTGTCTCTGATCTCTGAAAAGAAGGAGAGCAAGTTTAAGTCCTCAGGGGGCTTTCTATCACTTAAACTAACCAGGAGGGGATTAATCAAAGATATCTTTGCTGCATGATGTACAGCCAACTTCAAAGGTGCAATCACATTGATCAGCGTACAACAGAGCAACACTCACAGCATCTTGTGTTTTAAGTTGAGGTAGAGCAGAGGCTGAAATGCCCAGTTTGTTTCATCACTCCTTCTTTCCCATCAAAACAACCACAGGCTACTGTGATGCGCTGGAATCCAAAACACACGGGTCAGGTGTTTGCATGGAACTCAGCCCTGCACTGTGATGAAGAGCGAGCACTGAACCCTCTGGAGTGATTTTATGTGCCAATTCCCTGCAAGAAAATATAATCTCCTTTCACATGGCCCTTTAAAAAATGTTTTCCATGCAAACAAGTTCCATCCATTTATGAAAGCTTGATGATCCCTGCAGAACTCAATTTTTGCCAATGCCTACCAATGTTATTTCCATCCTACTGTGTCAGCAGACTACTGAAATACGGTAGTGGTGAAGTAGCTCTATCGCCATCAATGAGAAAAACTAGCAAACTTTCAGATAGAAGTCCTGTATATGTTGTAAATAGAATAAGAGATGGAAAGCTTATTAATAAATTTAAAGAAATAGTTCTCAGTGAAATATTGCAAATACTTTTTTCACAAATCTCAATTAAAAAATTAAATCTATTTTACTAAAATATTTTTAGTTTTCTAATTTTGTTGAAGGTGATTAACTTTTATTATATTTACATTTGAAGGAAATATATACGTTGCAAAAGTGCTCCTCTCATGAAACACGTGTCCATTTTCATCAGTTACCTGCCCATAAATCCCAGCTTTTTCCAGAGCTGGTTACAAACTTTTCAATGAAGAGCCTTGCCATTAAAGCCTCTAGAGAAAAAAATGTCTGCAGATTATCCTAGTTTCTTCTAGGTAATGTATATAATATTTTGTCCTCAGGGAAGGATTTTTGGGACATAAAAAGTGTGACCTTCATTACAGGACAACCATATGCCATGTAACAATAAGATTTAGTTGGATCTTATGGACATATCAACTATCTGATCTATATAATTAAGAAAAGAGGCATTAGTGTCTTGTAGCCGAGCCATGGCACTTCGTATCAGCCTATAGATAGCTAATCCACCTTTTTGTAATGCAGTGAATGTTCAGTTATTTATACAGAGAGAAACATACAAAGAGATGCAAGGAGAGTTCCTATCCCTACTAAGTGACCTAGTTAGTTGGACTGTTGGCTGTATTCCATCTCTCTTTGCTTCTTGGTTTTTGGTTTTTTTCCCTCATTGAAAAACTTCAGAATATTCTGGTTTTATGCCAATATCGTACAAAAGCAAATGTTAAGAAGAGAAAATTTTTCAGTTGAGTGGAGGTGCTTTTATATAGATAATGAAGCTATTTCTAAATTCTCAAAGATTAAAAAGGTGAAGCTGAGAATAGCATCACCAACTTATTTTTATACTTTTACTAAAAATGATATTATTTCCTCTCTTTGAGATATGTCCATTTCCTCTAGTGCTCTAGGTCTTCTAAGGTGGCAGAACAAACTTGAATAGAGCAACAGTTCCAGCTCAGGTTGCCAGTTCCTTGAGATGCCATTGTTCTTTTCTGCCTCAAAGGACATTAATTGCCCAGGCAGCTAGGAAGAGCACAAAGGCAAAGGCACTGTTTCTTATGTAGGGTCATCAGTGCCTGATTCTCTTTGTAAGAAGTCTGATATTTCCCAGTAGGCCACACCAATTTTTGGCTCTCCATAGAGTTTCTCATCCCATCTTCTCTATGTTCTGTCTCTTGCTACCCCTTCATTTCTTAAGAAACTCCCCCTTTAAGCTGTGTTTGTCTGTGACAATAGAAAGAAAATGACAAGCTGTGAAGGAAGGATAACTTAATTTTTTCTGCCTTTAAAAACGTCTTTGTGAAGCGGAGCTGGTCTCTGCCCTGTTCTCTGTGGCTGCTGAGCCAAACAGTGGAACAGGAATCAAATCAACTGAGCTATGTTTGATTACAAAAAAGGAGCTGTTCAAGACCCCAGCAGAGTTAAACCCCTTGGAAAACCTGGAGAACAACTGGAGGAAGTTTAAAAGGAACTACAAGGAATGGGCAGCAACTAAAAGGGAAGACAGAAGGCAACCTGGTTTCTGACAGTAGGTGGTTATGAAGTACTTGATTTTTAAATGCTTTTCAGTAACTCAAGCAGAGAGGCCAACTCTGAAAGTGAAGTAAAAATTCAAGGAGTACTTCACACTTCACATAAAAATGAATCATCAGAACAATTGTTAGACAGACACAGAAAAAAGAGGTTTGCAAGAATTGTGGAGGAATTTGTACAATTCGAAGCTATACAGATATCTTTCAGTTTTGGATTGAACTTGGTCCTTAACATCTGACTAAATTATGAGACCATCTAGGAGAAAGCACTCAGAAAGACGCTACTCAAAGACTCAGAACTCACCATTGACAAAATAATTTTTCCAGGCCAAAGAAATAATCTGCTAAAGCCCCTGAGCTATGGTGTCCGCACATGTTTGAGGTGATAGAAGAGCTGAAGCACTGCAAGGATGGATACCTCAGGTGTGAAGACATGTGGAGTAGGTCACAATTAAGAGAACAACGGTAGCTCACAGGAGATGGAAAACTCCCGAAACTACTTTGGTGAATTATCTCATTATGTAAGAGCTTTTTAACTGCCAACAGGAGAAGCACAGCCTAAACAAAGAAGATAATTGTAAAAATTGTCAGTTCTGAAGAACCCTTTCCAGCAAAAAATCAACACTGGAACAAAGTGAGGTAAATGCACTGTAAATTCAAATTAATATGGAAAATATATGGATTTAGATTCTAACAGAACTTTGCAAGTCAATACAATGAAAGAAAGTCATACCAAGCACATGAAGGTAAATGGATGGAGTTCAGTTTTTAGTACTGAATCAGTCTAAATGTAGACAAATAATCAAAGTCTAAATGGAGTGCAGATGTCTTCTCTTTGTGAAAGGCTTCCTAATCTGTAGAGTCATGTAAGGTCAGATTTTGGGAATCTCCTGCTCTGTCTTCCTCTGACTGTGAAGGGAGCTTTAGGTGGCTACACATTTACACAGATCTTTGAAGTTTTGAAAGTAGAATCACATGCAATTAATCCAGGTAAAAAAAACCAAAACAAACAAACAAAAAAGTGGAAAACAATAGATTGAAAATGATATATTTACTTTCTTCTTCACTATTAAGAAAAGAAAATCCAGTGCAGGTGAGAAAAAGGCATGGTTCAATCAGATGGAAGTCCCAAATCATTGACGAAAACTCCAAGATGCCCTCTGGTTGTAGGAAAACTGTCAACAGAACTTCAGAAGCTATCCATCTTTCTAAATTTGAACCTTGAATAGATATATTTTTCTAAAGATTGTAGAATAAGTAGAATTGGAATGAGAAGAAAAACCACATTGGCACATTACTTCTTAAGCAGAGCTGTAGAGTTAAATTATGCAAAATGAGAATGCTCTTCACTCTGAAAGGACAGAAGTTTTTGAGTTATGGTTGACACCAGACCATTTTTCTATGCTTCTATATCTGCTGCCATCCAAGATTAATGAGGCTGTATGCTGGTCAGAAAAATGTTAATTTCTGTGCTTCAAAAATATCTAAAATAGACTACAGAGCTCTAATTTTACTGCTAAAAGTTGCTGTGCTTTTCACAAACACACAGCAATCACTTTTATGTTTGCTGTAAATGTTTTCCTAATTGAAGACAAAACAGACAGATTTTTTTTTCTTTTAAAATTCATGCTCTGTATCATTTTGCTAAAGCATGCTGGAGTCAGTTCAAGAGCTGAAGTATATACCTGCCTTCTCAAGAAAGAAAATGTTCACCTTTCAAAGCTGAACTGAAATGGCTGAAGGCAACATTTACACAGAAGAGATCTACTAACACGGTATTGCTGGGACAAGATATTTCAAGGCCATGTTTTCAGTCTGAACTGTATTTAAATATTATGTAGGAATTTTTAAAATGTAATTCCAAAGGGATATGTAAAAGTCCTTCCAAAGGAATTAACAGGAAAAACACATACATTGTATAGGAATTGCAAAATGTAAGGAAAGCACAGAAATGATTTATATTATCTCAAGTGAATACCAGCATTGAAGGCAAAGTTAAACCTCACTGTTTGGCAAAACACATTGGTCAAATTAAACAAAAATACAAGGCCAGAAGAATGGAAATAACTGCTCTCAGAATAAAACAAGCAGACCTTGTTGCATTACACTGGAGAAAATACACTAACAAACAAGACTTTGCCTGTTGCTCTCCCTTTGCCAGGACTCTATTCCTGGAAATTAAACTTCTGTGTTCTTGCAAATCAATATTCTTTTACAGATATGATAATCTGGCATAGAAATGTCAGTGGAATTACAAACATTGAGCAGTTTGCAAGGAAATTACGGGTTCAGATATTTCCTCCCTTGTGTTTGTTGTCCAGAACCTTAGAAACTCGTTACAGAACAATGAGGAAATAGCTATAATTTTTTATTAAAAAGCAGTCAGGTCACACTCTGATCTGTCCATTTACAAAACAGCAGGAGGGAATTATGGGCTGGCCCTAAAAATCCTAGGAAATTATGAGTCTTAAAGGAATGCATTCCCTCAAATTGACCTGTTTGTCTCCTTACCTAATATTGATGGTTGGAATATCAGTAAAACCTCTGGTAGAAATTAGTTTGATACAATTTTCAGGTTTTGAAGGCCATGTCATCCTGACCACACAGAGGACCAATTGCTATGGAGAATTTGGGCAATAGGAAGTAGCTTCATTTTTTTATGATATCACATGGTTTTTAATGAATTGTGTAGAAATGGTGTCAACTATTTTATATTGGGACCTACATCTAATTCTCAAAACAGACAACCACACAGCCTAGTTTATTAGGAAAAAACCTAAGTTATTCATACAATTCTTATCCATTTTAAGTAAAAATCCCAGTTTGCCAAATGGCAAAAGCAGATTTTATCTTACTTGATCAGTTCTCCTGATAATGATGTGTGCCATGTGTACCCTATATATATTTAGAACTTTAGAATAAGCTTGTTCACTCCCTCCATTTCATCTGATTGAGTACAAGTTCTGTCATAGAATATGGTAATATATAACTATATGTCCTTGTGTGTTGTATGCAGTTTTCATATTAAACAGATGTGAAAGAAAAATAAATGGTGTAGACATTCCTGGAAAAATAAAAGGTAGGGAAACCACACCCCAGGACTGGAGGGCTGTGCTTCAAAATTGCCCTGGAGACAGAGGATGCACTCAGTTTGAGAGCAGTAAATGACAACAGACTGAACTATGATCCACAGACCACAAGCTAGATTTGAATCTGAGCTCCTGAGTTTGCAACTATAAAACTACCCTGCTAACAACCCACAGAGACCAGATGGACCTGTAATTAACTTCAAATCCTCGTATTTGTGCATTTCCAAGGTGTTGCTGATAATACAAATTTATGCATGTGTGCAAGAACCTATCTGGAGGTATACAAACAATAACAATGTTTTTCAGAAGATGGGACCATTTCTGAAGTTCCATGGAGTTCTTATTCCCTCCTTGAGAGATCATATGGAGCATTAATTAGACAAAAGTGGCACACTGGGAACATGTGGTTCTGGGGTGAATTTGCACAACTCTGAGTGAATTGTGTATTTGCATAGGTAGGCAGGGGGCAATAGCTATGGCTTTCAGCACAGCTAGGTCTGGATGTGGGCATCTGCTCAAAAGTAGTGTGAGGGAGCAACATGAATGTGTGTCCTCAACCTTACTCATAAGAGAAGAAGTCAATTAAAACAGTTACTTTCAGTAACAGTTACTTTCAGTAACATAAGTTACTGAAAACACCTTCAGGGAGCCACACTGCTGCCTTGTGGGCCATGTCCCTTCCGTGCAGCTGCAGATTCTGACAGCTGATCCTCAGACTGATCAGTTATAGGGAATTATAAGGAGTGAATCACTCCCTGGAGTGTTTGTTTTTTTAGACAGACTAAAAGGAAAATTTAGGGAGATTGCACTCCTGACTTAAGGCCTTTTTGTAGATGTTATTGGGTAAGGTGAGTATGGGCTCAAATTAATTTAGTAAGATAGACAACTCATTCAGCTCTCACTTATGCAGTCCTTCAATTTGGCCACTGGCTGAATTTTAAGAAATTCATCTGCAACTTTTTCTCCTTGTGAAAACGTATAAAAAAGGCTGGAGTGAAAGACGTCATTTCTAATACACTGGTTTTAGTGATCTTTGAAATGAAAGACTATATAACACATATAGTAGGCTGAGTTTGTATAAGAGCATATGCATTGCAATGAATGCCAGGTGCTGCTTGGCACCTAAGACTGCATTCAGTCTACAGTCTAAGCTGTAAAGGTTTTATATTGGAAAAGAAAAAAAAAAAATAGGAAGGCAATAGGAGACTACCTCATTTTACCCCTTCCTCTAGCTGGCCATAGTGTGTCTTGGCAAAGTTCCATGCTAGGCCTTGGTAGAAAGAGCAATTCCATGTATCTATCATAATGGAATGATGCCATAAAAACTGATTAGAGTGGAAAGGAAAGAACCTTTCTTCTTAATGCTTCATTCCAGCATGAATACACTCACTGCAGTTTTGTTTCTCTAGACAAGAAAGCACATATCTGTCCCACTCAAGCACAGAGCCTCATGCAATGGCCCAGGCTCACCACATTCATACTGCTTGGGCAACACAGCTTCCTGACCAAGAATCTCTTCTGGCTCTTTTGCTAAGAAGAGAACTTGGTTTGCAACATATATGCAGTGCAGATGATTT
The DNA here is from genome assembly GCA_013397195.1 of Hylia prasina. Classification (NCBI taxonomy): domain Eukaryota; kingdom Metazoa; phylum Chordata; class Aves; order Passeriformes; family Sylviidae; genus Hylia; species Hylia prasina. The sequence goes on along the minus strand of VYXD01008114.1, from coordinate 123,571 downwards.
GGAGATTGGTGTCACAGAGTGAAAGAGGTGCTGAACCCATCTGACAGTATAGATGCACACTGTGAAATCAGTGAGATTTTGTTACATTTCTTTTTCCAAATATAAACTCCACAGATTTTCGTTTTCAGAAGTGCTCATTTTTTTTTCATAGCTGTAATAGCAGTAGTATGATTCTGTGCATTCATTACCTACAGAGCAGCTTGACTTTTTTACTGTGACTCATTGGAGCCTGAGGTCACTGAGTGGGAAGGTTTCAAAGACCTGGTAAGGAAGCACAGTCCCTGTCAGGAATTTTTGATATAGGTTATCTCTACCTTGTGCAGCTGAGCTACTGACAAAGTGATTTCACAGGAGATCTTTCTATATATTTAAAAGGTGATTCACTCAGCTTCTGAGACAACAGACATTGAAGGCAGTTGACTGCAACACTGGAAAAATCACTTTATGGTACTAAATACTTTTCCGTAACTGACAGAATCGTTATTTTTTGTGTGCACTGTAGTTCCTTTGTGCCATATAAGCACTCATTATCCTATACTTACTAAGGTTAAAATCTCTGCTGGATGACACAGGGGAGCTTGAGCAGCAGGGTAACAATTAACAGACCTCAAAAGGTTTTGCAGTTTCATCTGGATAAATGCAGATGGATTTGAAGGTAGTTCAGCTAAAATGTCTCTCCCTCTTCAACCCCTCCTGGTTTTTTTCTCCCCTTTTTTTTTTTTTTTTTTTTTTTTTTTTTTTTCCTTTAAGCCAAAATGATTTAGTTTCAGAATCAGGCAGCAGATCTAACAATTCCAGATTTTTACTTGCTGTGTTGCCAACTTTTTAACTTCAATTTAATAGTTCACTGGTAGAACCTACATGTCTTGATGTTTTATTTCTGTTTCATATCCAGATAGGTTCATTTTTCCCTAGCTATAATAGAAGCAGTATGAATCATTACCTTCCTACCAGCAACCTGACTTTGGAAGGTTTTCACTTTTGGTTCATACCTGCTTTGAAATCAATGAATGATCCAAACTGCTTGACTCTCCTCTCTCTCTTTTTTTTTTTTTTTTTTTTTTTAGGAGATCAGTGACTTGGAGACAGACATATTAAGGAAAATTCACTGACAATGTTTTCACTGAAGGACTTTAATTCATGGTATATAAAACACTACATGGTGATATTTTAGTATTGTTGAATCTCTGGGTGTCATTAGGCATTGTTCTGGCTGAACTCTGCTGGTGTTGTGGGTTCCATTTGTAATGTTTGGTTTTTTGCAAAATTGTATAACCCAGTTTTACCAATCTTCCAGATGGACAAAGGTGCAGCTTTCAAATTGTCAGGCTGAGGTCTTCTGCAGCTCACTTGACAAAAAGTGTCAGGCTTTGAGCTATCAGTTCTCTGTCATATTGAGTCAGAAATCATGGGCACAGACATTTCTAAATATCTGTGTTTGGAGGTCAGCTGCTTACCCTGAACCTCTGGGTCTGGAGTTGCCTGGAACTATAGTCTGCTGGTTTTAATTTTTCATTACAAATGTGGCAGAGGTGAGAAGGTGTTGTTTCGAACTGAAGTGAAATTAAATACCAACTTTGCAAATCCTTGTACGTTGTATTGACCCTCTCTTCATACTATTTATTTAAATAAATATAAATCTTAACTGGAAGTCAAATCCAATCTTAACTTCAGCTCATCCAGTGATGAAAAAAATACAAATCACCTTCAAATGAGTTATCAGTACATTTATTAGGAAAACATTTTTTGTTGTACAGATATTTTTATCTAGGAAGATGGATATTCTATACTAGCATAAGACACCTTTATAGTAAACATGAAATTCTAATGGGAAACAGTTTTGCATGGTAGTTATACTGGCACAACTATGTAAAATCTTTTCTCAGATACATTTCCAAGCTCCCTTTGACAAACTAAATCATGCTCCCCCAAGAAGATACTGCTATTTGATAAGATTTGTTTTATTTCTATATAAAACTGGCCCCTAACAGTTGGATGGTGCAATGCCAACTTGGCCTACTTGATTTCCCTAGCTTTTTGCTAAAATGTATGGTCTATACTGGACAAACTGTTAAAAAGGTAGAGGACATCACAACAAGAGCAATATCTTTAGTGATAAAATTGGGAAAAGTGTGATAAAACATGCTTATTCCACCTGCAGTTGTTAAGATTTGTTCACCTTCCAGCTTGGTTTCCCTGCTCTCAGTCTCACAATGCCACACAGCAGGGCTATAACAAAGTGCTGTGAGGGACTCAGATTAGTGGTGTGTCTGAGCACTGTCTCTTGTGCTGGCAAGAGTCAAGTCAAGGTTAGAAAAGTGTGGTCATTGTTAAGCTTAAAATAAAAAATCTGTTGATGATGTTTGACAGATTCAAGAGTCCCAGTTCAAGCGCAACATTCCTCTTAAATGTCATGGGAGCTATCCCAAAGAATTCTTCCTGAGTGGCCATTAATTTGACTCCTGTTTCTGACATCATGTACGAAACATTGCTAGATTCATGAATCTGGCATGTGAGATGGCTTCTTCCTCTGAGCAATTCATGTGACATTTATGATTAATCTCTGCTGCTTTTGGAGAGAATGCCAACACCATATGTCATGGTTAAGTTCAAATAATCACCATGTCATGAGGACTTTTGGTCTCACTGGTAAAGGAACAGTGGAGATGCTGTATGCCTGATACACCTTTGTGTAGTGTCTGTCTGAATAACCTCCCCAGTCTTCTTGGTTTATGAGGGCTACAGTAGGATGCAAACTGTGTTAAAATTGATTTTTTTTAATAATAAAGGAACATTGCAGTTGCACGCATGGCCCATAGAATTTGTTGCCATTTGTTTCTTACCTGAAAATTAGAATTGGCTCTTTCTGTCATTGCTGATGAGCTTAATTCCTTCTGGCTGTACTTTAGTTGAAGGGTTCACATAGAGCCTTTTCATTTGAGAGTGACATAACCCTCAGTTCATCATTACTGTGTGGAGGTACTGGCAGTGCTGTGTTGCCTCCACACCTTTGTAAAGCAAAGCTTACTTTGACCTGTCTGAGGATTGTCTGTGTTGGGTTTCCCAGCAGCAGCTTCACTCTCAGGCTTCTGCCTTAAGACACTGAAATTCGTTGAAGTGGTTCGTAAAAATGAAAGAACTCAAATTTTGGACAGCTGACTGAGCTCACTGAGGTGGTTCACATACACATGCCACAAGGTGCCTCTACCTCTCTCTGCCCAAACCTACAGTCCTTTAAACAAGGAAGGTAAAATAAATCTGTGGCTCTACACAGACAAAAAGTCACAGTCTGTAGCAGCAGGAGATCAATTTATTCAACAACAGAATCTAACTCACTGTAAGATGAGCTGAGGCAGAAGAGCTGCAGGAGCAAAATTCCTCTGCTGCTTTCCAAAGGTGCTACAACTTCTGAGAGCAGGGGAGAACTGGGTGGGGAAAGACGATCCAGAAATTGAGACACAGCATGCTCAGAGATGTTTGTTATCAAATTTGTCTGTGTACATTGATAAAACATCCTTGCAGAGGTAAAAAACCCAAACCCTTAAAGCAGAGTTTCAAAAGCATGAGGACAAACATGGAGGACAATCAAGAAAGTAGATTTTACCTGTAATAAATAAACTGTCCATCATATCAATCCACAGACTATATAGGTGGAGAAGGAATTTATGCATTTTATTGATCATTTTGGCTCAGTCACATATGTGCACATCCTGAATGAACAGGAGTATAATTGAAGATTCAAGATGTTATCTAGATTAACTCACTTCTTATTTAAACAGCAGAGAACTTGCCTATATCTCACATTCCAAACCAAAAATAAAATGAATGAGTTTGCACAATTTTTATCTCATTTTCACCACTAAAATTAAAAGCAGGGTGTGACTCTGAGAGCAGAAATTATCTAGATTGTAATCTATTTGACTTGAAGGCTGTCTTCCTGTCGTGCTAGTCTATGTTTGCTATATTTTAGCAAACTAAAAACCTGATCATCTAATGGTGACTCTGAGTTTGCCAAGAGAAGCTGTGGATGCCCCATTCCTGTCAGTCTTCAAGGTCAGGTTGGATGGGGCTTGGAACAACCTGGTCTAGTGAAAGGTATCCCTGTACATGGTAGGGGAGCTCAAACAAGATGATCTCCAAGGTTCCTTCCAATACAAACCATTCTATGCTTCAGTCACTCTATGATTCTATGATTCTACATATGCTTGAAATGGTAAACAGAAATCAAGCACTAGTGGCTGAAACATAAATATTCACATAGAATTAATGAGAGAGATATTAACTGCTTTGATTATGCTATTAGTTAGTTATTAAGAAAACGATGAAAGCATATTCTGTGTGTGTAGCGAGCCACTTATTCTAAGATACAAAGCAGGTAATGGGCTAACATCCATCTTAAATCACTTTCAGTGAAATAAACTTTGTCCAGTTTTTGCTTGGGGATGGAAAAGACATCTGCCCTAAACACAACCCTGTATGTTTCTCTTTTCTACTCACATGCTATGGTTGTATTGGAAGGGAAAAATATTCTGCAAAGTTTTATCTTAATTAATGCAATTTTTTCATTTGCCCTAGAATAGGAAAGACTGTGCTTATAATTCCACACTTTATACAGTGAAAATTAATTTTACTCCCAGGAAATGTGATATATCAATGTTAACCAGTAGACTTGCTGATTTTCACAATTAAGTCATGACTGTTTTGTTTTGATATGATTTATGACAATTTAAAATTTAGTTTTGTGGGGGTTTTTTTGGGTTTGTTTGTTTTGTTTGGATTTACTTGTTGGTTTTTCTTCCTGGGGGGGTATGAATAAAGAGACAACAGAGAACTACATTCATCACTGTTCTAACATCTTGAAGGGTCATGGCGACTTAGCCAAAATGGAGTACTGCAAGGAATAGCTCATGGTTTTCTAAAAACCATTTTTTTTAAATTTGGATCTGCAGTACCTTAGTTCTTGGTAATGACCTGGATAATGCCCTGTGATGCTGTCAGCAAAAACTACAGGGAGAGAAATGTGCTCCTATCTAATGCTTCCACCAGAAAGCCTATTCCTGCCTTGAGAAGATTCATGCTTCCTGACAGGCCACCCTTTTTAGGGGTGTGTCCTCCTTTCTCTAAAGCCCTGCCAAAGTGAACTTTGGGGAGGTCTTGCACCCTTGAGTAGATGGAGGTGCAAAGACATTACTTGTGGTTTCTTTGGTAGCTATTTGGGTTTGACTTTAAGAACTCTTCATGATGCCCAAGGGCAGCCACACGACAGAATCTGTCCCAGAAAAGTTGTTTTCAAATTCTTATTTTATTAAGAATTCCTATCTGGAGTTCCTCTGCACTTTTTCATACTGGAGATACTCAGATTTCTACTGACCTATTTTCAGTTTATGAATTACTTGCAAATCCCTTTGAAATTAATTATTTATCTTCAAGGACCTTAGGTTTGTCTTTTACCTGATAATTTCTTTCAACTGGTATGTTTTCACCAAAAAAAAAAGCTTTATTTGCAATGACAGAAGCAGAGTTTTACAGAATTCACTGTATTGCCATGGGAACGAATGAGTTCCTTCTGAATCATCATAGCCAAACTAACTCGGATGAAATAGGAACAAGCCCTAACCTTTGCCCATTCTTCAAACATACGTCAAAACTGATACGGTCTGAATGTTCAAAAAATTGAGAAGGTCTCTGGGATACATAGGTGGATTTCTAAAGCTATTTATATTATTGGAAAAGCAAAGAGGCACCTGCTGATTTATCTGTACCTTTTCACAGTTAAATGCTTGAAAAATGTGTCTTTCAGGCTGCAAGGAATAATTAACAACTTACTGAAAAAGCTGTCAAGAAAGGATATTCTTTTAGAAAATTGTTCTAAATTTCCTTTCATACTTCTTTCCTTTTAGGATTTTCCAATATGTTTTTATGTTTCTAATTTTAAAAAATCATAATTTTGATCGCTGTCACAAAAATGTATTTTCCTTATCTGTAGCTCCATTAGAATCTGAGATGTCTGGAAATATTTTGTTCCTATTTTACCATTTAGATTCTAGCAAAAGAGAAAAACGTTAAGAAGTTACTGTGAAAGACAATATAAAGAACAATATAAAGAACAATCAACTAAATGTCTTTCATTTTATTTATGACTAAAAGATAAAAAATTGAAATAAAAATGGTTCAATTTTTCAAAACAAGAATTAAAATTAAAAGAAAATTTTTCCCTCATATTTCCTGACTGTCTTCAAAAGTAGAAATATTCATATCTGGTGTTTTGAAATTAAAAATTTGTCATTTTATGACCAAACATATTTTTCACTAGGAAGATTTTGGTTTGCCTTCCTTATGACTGATTTTTTCCCTAATTTTATTGAGTTTTGCACCTTACCTGAGAGGATTCATTCTCCATCAATCAGCAAAGTGAATCTATAATCGAACTGGCAGTAAATTATAGTCTTAATTTCTGTAATCACTAATACAGAGTTTGAAAGTGTTCAACACAGATAACAGAAAAACTGAAGATTTCTGGCCTGCACAAGTAGGTCTGGGGACTTGAAGGAATCTGGTTCTATAAAGTAACTTTATAATTATAACTGTATTCTGTATAAATTATTCTGTAATAAGGGTGGTTGAAACAAATTTTTTAATAAAATCTTAGGATAAAACCCACTTTTTTTGTATATACAATTATTTTACCTCCCATGAGAGATATATCAACCAAGTCAGAAGACAGTGGGAAATATTGACCATGGGCATGATTTTGAAAAATGCTCTCAGTGCTCACAATTTTCACACCAGTTTCATGCTTAAAGACTAGTCAAAGTTCAGAGACTTCGCTTCAGTGATTTACTCAGAATGTAGATCTTCAGCCCTTTATTGGAGTACATGGGTGTGGGGGAGTACATAAGAGGTTAATTCAGTACCCTTGGCTGGAGATATCCTGAGTTAAACCCCCAGACTGAGAAATGCTTTTAAGTTTGGCCAATGTAATTTATTATAAAATTAATTCAGTGGAAATTCAGCATACAGTGGAAACGAGCAATTTCCCCTTATGATGTAAGGTAGAATAGAAATTATACAGGGGCTGGGCTCTATTGCCTGATCTGGTAACTGCATTTGTCAGAAATCCAATCCTATGTGGATTTGTTAGGCACGTGCAGAAGATTAAACTCTTTCAGTGAATTTAAGAAAGAGATGTCTTTATCTTCTGAGATCCAGGATCATGTGCAAGGAGCAACTTCCTCTAGTCCGGGACGTATCTGGACCTGTTCAGCAGGGAAATGATTGGTGCAAAAGAGATATTATGATCAAAAAAGGAGAGTGAATTTAGGTGGCAGTCAAGGTCTCCTTCCCTTTCTCCCTCCCTTCCTTCCTTCCTCCCTTCATTATCTTTGTGCATCTTGGTTGGACTCTCTTCAGGATGTCTATGCCTCTCTCTCACAACTAGTCCAGAATAAAGGAAAAGGATCATCTTCCTCAGCCTGCTGACTATATTTTGCCTAATTTAACCCAGGATATGTTTAACCTTCTTTGTGGGGAGGGTACATTGCTACATTGCTCTCTTATGTTCAGCTTGGTGCCTACAAGGACCCCCAGGTTCTGGTCTTGGTTTGGAATTGCCAGATTCTGGAGCACTGCTTTTTTTCTGGTTTGTTGTTGTTGTTGTTGTTGTTGTTGTTGGGTTCTTTTTTGTTTTGTTTTGTTTTGTTTTTTGGTATTGTTTTTTCTATGGCATTTTGTATTTTGCTTTGTTCTGATTTTTCAGAGTTCTCTCAGCCACGCTTCTCATTTGCATAATAAACATGGCTAATCAAGCAAGCAACAGCCAGGTGAACAGCAGGTCATTTAAGAAAAAATCCAACACATACAAAACAGTTGGAGCAGTACCTCATGCTACTTACTGCAACTGCAATTGGGGTATCCAAGTTATTAATGAAAATATCTATAAAAAGCAATGAACACAGCTTTGTCGGACAGAGATTCTTCGTAAATATGCCAGAGAGTAAATGCCCCTAACTCCCATCTGTCCACTACCATTAGACCTCAAGGTGCAGTGAATGTATCCACCTCACAAGTGCCTTTAGGAGCAAAAGATGAGTAGCAACAGGATAATTTATCTCTTTTCTGCTTCTCAGTCTAAACATTGACTCAGTGGTTCAACTGAAAGAGAGAACATCATCCAATTCCTGTTGCAGCCACTTCTGAGATAGTTCTTTGGTAGTTCTGTGGTAGCTCTTTCAGTCTAGGGCCTGAAATGGATCAAGTGTCCATGAATAAATGACTAGCCAAAACATTTAGATATTGATATTTACCTCACAAGAAGCACACTTGATATTACTATTATTACAGAATTGAAGCAACACTTAAATAACTTGTTTTATCTGGCAGAGTAGTAAATGGTGGCCAATGGACTCTAAAGGGGAACCTTGAAGACCTGCCTTGAGGAAGCATTAATTCTTTACCCAGAGCTGGGATGTTGTAAGTGTTGCCTAGTGGGGTGTAGTGAGAGAAAACTTTTAATTTGAGGCTGATTGGGAGCTTGGCCAGGTGGAGAAGAAGGTAAGCAGTAGAAATGGTTGTAACTGAGTTGCCATCACACAGTTAATTTCTTCACTTTGATCATTTTTTCCCCTTACATCATAAAAATGTAATTATAAATGAAGTCTGTTATGAAAGAAGATACTCAAAAATAATTCAATTTGGGTCAATATAAGAGAATTATTTTTATAAAATAGAAGCAGTTTGATTTTGGCTTTTATTATAGTTTGTTCTTTTTTAATTTATAAAGGAAGGAAAAATAAAGAGTTTAAAATGAAATCTTGCAAACTTCAATGTTATTTTAAATGGTTTATATTTTTTTTCTGTATGCTTGCTTCAAAAATAACANAATATTGACCATGGGCATGATTTTGAAAAATGCTCTCAGTGCTCACAATTTTCACACCAGTTTCATGCTTAAAGACTAGTCAAAGTTCAGAGACTTCGCTTCAGTGATTTACTCAGAATGTAGATCTTCAGCCCTTTATTGGAGTACATGGGTGTGGGGGAGTACATAAGAGGTTAATTCAGTACCCTTGGCTGGAGATATCCTGAGTTAAACCCCCAGACTGAGAAATGCTTTTAAGTTTGGCCAATGTAATTTATTATAAAATTAATTCAGTGGAAATTCAGCATACAGTGGAAACCAGCAATTCCCCCTTATGATGTAAGGCAGAATAGAAATTATACAGGGGCTGGGCTCTATTGCCTGATCTGGTAACTGCATTTGTCAGAAATCCAATCCTATGTGGATTTGTTAGGCATGTGCGGAAGATTAAACTCTTTCAGTGAATTTAAGAAAGAGATGTCTTTATCTTCTGAGATCCAGGATCATGTGCAAGGAGCAACTTCCTCTAGTCCAGGACGTATCTGGACCTGTTCAGCAGGGAAATGATTGGTGCAAAAGAGATATTATGATCAAAAAAGGAGAGTGAATTTAGGTGGCAGTCAAGGTCTCCTTCCCTTTCTCCCTCCCTTCCTTCCTTCCTCCCTTCATTATCTTTGTGCATCTTGGTTGGACTCTCTTCAGGATGTCTATGCCTCTCTCTCACAACTAGTCCAGAATAAAGGAAAAGGATCATCTTCCTCAGCCTGCTGGCTATATTTTGCCTAATTTAACCCAGGATATGTTTAACCTTCTTTGTGGGGAGGGTACATTGCTACATTGCTCTCTTATGTTCAGCTTGGTGCCTACAAGGACCCCCAGGTTCTGGTCTTGGTTTGGAATTGCCAGATTCTGGAGCACTGCTTTTTTTCTGGTTTGTTGTTGTTGTTGTTGTTGTTGTTGTTGGGTTCTTTTTTGTTTTGTTTTGTTTTGTTTTTTGGTATTGTTTTTTCTATGGCATTTTGTATTTTGCTTTGTTCTGATTTTTCAGAGTTCTCTCAGCCACGCTTCTCATTTGCATAATAAACATGGCTAATCAAGCAAGCAACAGCCAGGTGAA
>VYXD01008114.1:0-113295 GCA_013397195.1 Hylia prasina | reverse complement strand
ATTATTTTTATAAAATAGAAGCAGTTTGATTTTGGCTTTTATTATAGTTTGTTCTTTTTTAATTTATAAAGGAAGGAAAAATAAAGAGTTTAAAATGAAATCTTGCAAACTTCAATGTTATTTTAAATGGTTTATATTTTTTTTCTGTATGCTTGCTTCAAAAATAACATTCCTTTGGCTTAGATTCCATTGAACCAGTAATATAAAAATTACATCTTCAAAAAATTATTGACAACATTCTCAAAAAACGGACATAGATTTCAGCAATTAGTTATCTTAAGACCTCCCAGAAAGAAACATAAGTTTATGAACACCCTCTTAATTGATAATCTGATACATATTTTAAGAGTTGTTTTGTTCAGCCTGGAGAAGAGGAGATTGAGGGGAGACCTCATTGCACTCTTCAACATCCCAAGAGGGAAGGTGGAGGGAGAGGAGGGACAGGCTCTTCACTCATGACCAGTGGCAGAAGTCAAGGAAATGTCATGAAAGTGAGGTGGGAAGGTTTATGTTGGATATCAGGAAAACCCCCAGAGGGTTTCTGGACACTGGAACAGGCTACCAGGAAAGTGGCCACAGTACCAGCCTGACAGAGTTTGAGAAACATTTGGACAATGCTCTCAGGCACATGGTGTGACTCGTGGGGTGTCCTGCACAGGGCCAGGAGCTGGACTTGATGATCCTGATGGATCCCTTCCAACTCAGCATAATCTGTGATTCCTTGGTTCTACTATGTCAAGTTCTATCTAGGTAGAACCTATTATTCTATCATGTTCAAATAACTTCCAGTTCATAAGGACCCATGTAAGCAGACCAAAACACATTTATTTGATTGCTTCTTCTTTAACATAAGCCCTGACAGATACAACTGCTCCCTCCAAAGCTGCTTCAACTGCAGGAAAGCTGAAAAAATATAGGAAATTCTCAAAAGGATCTTTTTCCTTTTTAATATTTGCAACATCTGAAATTGGAAGTTGGGAATTTAGAGTTTAGAAAATTAGAAAAACAGGGAGCTTTGTGACACATTAATTTTTCTTGCTTGGAATTGTTAGACTCACAATCATCTTTCTATGCTCTTGCTGAAAAGTTGTTTTTTTAATTCTGCACAATAGATTGTATTGATGAGTTCTAATTTATAGAAGGATATTCCAGAGACTTTGTCAATTGTCTGTATGGTGAAATTCTTAGCTGAGCTGTCATCTATAACAAGCCTTATTTTGGCTTAAGTACTCAAACTGAACAGGTGTCTTAGTTGAAACCTCTTTTTCCATGTGATAGATGCTTAAAACAAAAGCTCTGTTGAGTGCTTCTGTATGTCTCAAAGCTCAAAGGTCAAGTCCTTATTCAAACCTATAGTAAACAAAATATCTTTCAAATTTAATTCTCTGGAAATGATCAAATATAAAAGAACGTCCTTTCACAACTCTTTAAAATAATGTTTAGATACACAATCATGTACTGACATTGAATATTAGTATTAAATCTCCCTAGTCTGTATCATTCTTATTTATGCTTTTTCCTAATTTGTACATTGATTTGCCTTTGACACATCTCTTCAATTCTGATATCATTGTGATCTTCCAGCAATGCTTTCTTTTGCTCTACCCCATCTCTATGATGCCCATCTTTCAGTTTTCCTTCCTGTGTGATGATCTCAGTGCCAATGCTGATGGTCTGTAGATGCAAAAATCTTGTATTTAATTTCCTGAGTTCTTTTGTCTTGACTTATTAATCTTCACCAGCCACTGAAGGACCTTTTCACTTGATTTGTTTTTTAGTCTACACTGTAACCCACTCAGATATATTTGTTATAAATAATCTCTGAAATACCACTGTTGCCCCTGAAACTAGCTGTGACTGTGCAAATGGAGTGCTGGAATGCTGAAAATGGGACTGCTGAACAGCTGGACACACCTTAATGGGCTGGCTGTCTGCAATCCTCCACAAGGCTATTCAAAGTCTGCAGCTGTGTGGTACACTTTATGATGTGTGCACTACAAAATGCCTTACAGGTGAACTGGTATATGACAATGATTTAATTTAATGATTTTTTTTTCCTTATTTCCAGCTTGTTTAGCATATGGTTAATTAAAGGCACAGCAGACTGCTGATAACTAAAAGTCAGATAACAGCTAATAACAGAACTGAGTTAAGATTGAAAGTTGGTATCTTTTGGGGACTCTGGAACTGGGCTGCTGAACATATTGATTCAACTTAGAATCCACTAAAGATGTTTTTTGTCTGATCCTGACTGAAATTTGGAATAAAGGAACCTTAAGCTGCAAACCTGGTCTTTAGATAAACCAGTATTTAAAAAGGACTGAAGTATTTGGGAGATGCTGTTAATGGGAGAAACAGGCTCTGGAGTCTGCCTGGTTGGGAGAATGCTAGTCTTCAAAAAGCTGAGTGGTCTTTGAAGTGTCAGATTTCACAACAGGAGAGACAAACAGCAGCAGGCCTTGAAGAAACCTATATTAGTTGGATACCTGATTATTGTGTCTTCTCTTACTGCACCTCTCTTTAATTCCTCACCTAAACAGAGCTACATTAGAAATAAAATGCCAAGTCTAGGCCCTACAAGCTGTAAAAACTCTTGGGCCCCTTCAGGATATAAATCTGTCTTTGGAGACACCCTACTAGTAAGAGCCATTTTTTTGTGATCAGGTGATTTAGACTTGGTAAATGACTTTGAGATATATAAATAAGGTGAGATAGATTTCATGTTCCATATTTATGTGGTTTCCAGAGTATCACAAGTGATGGTGCCTCATTCACACTTTTTGCTCTCTGACACCGGAGGCATTTAGAACAGTCACCTTGAATTTCTCTGAGGAGTTACTCTTCTGTTTGAATCTGTGTAACAAAAAGCTTTTTTTAGAGTTTTCTTCTTCCAGTCTCACAATCCTAAAAAATCAATTATGCTTATTAAAGTTGACTGTAATCTTGGTCTAAAATTACATTCTCCTTTGTCTTCTGTGACTCTTTTTGATTTGTGTGTCTTTCATCACACATTAAAAATGCCTTTGAGAGGATCCTTCTTATTCACATTTCTCTGCATACTTAGGTTATTCTTCTTCAAAGTCATATTTTCAGTGCCTTTAAGGGAGAAAACTGGGACTCTAATGACTGTATATTGTGATAAAGCACATATTCAAGGTCCAGAATTTCATTGCAATTTTCTCCTTGGATTTTATTGCTAAATTGAGGAATGTAAGGTTGTACTAAACCATTTGCTTGCAGAGTTTGCTTTGACGGAGTTTAATGCAGCTGTTGTTGATGAGCATAGACCAATATTAAATTTATGCTGATGGAAATATCCTTTTGAAACAAATCTTCATGAGCAATTTTCTGGTTATATTCAAGCTTTCACATAAACCACAAATAAATCCAAGAACCAGGTTTAGGTTAGACATGAGGATTAAGGAATGGTTATAAAGAATTTGAATTCTCACATGAAAAGTGCATTAATATAGTTGTTAATCACTTTTGTTCACATATATGTAGAACTGGAATGGTTTATAAGTTCACTTTTGAACCTTCTAAAAGAGTATTTATATGAAAATTTATCTGTCCCTTAACACTGGGGTCTTTGGAAGAGATATTAAAATTCACATTTTTTCTATTAAAGAATAACTATCACAGAAACAGATAAGAACAGCTTTTTTAAGTCCAGGAAAATGTCAATATCCTTTCTCCAGCTGTGCTTGGCTCTGTGTGTGCCAGTAATGATTGTGTGCAGGGAAAGAATGCAAAATCTGTGTAAGTATGGAGTGGCCTTTCTCAGTTCTGGAGCAGCCCTTCCAGGAGTTGTCTCTGCATCATCCCAATCTAAAAGAATGGTCTGTGAACAACTCCAGCTTCTTTGAAAACTTCTTTCTAATTTCCTAGGATTATTCTTGAAAATAGCAGAATGAATCTTTTCCATGTAGAGTATGAGGCTCTTGATAACCAATTTCATCTTCTTGACTGTTCAATGGACATGTAGGTTAAAAATATGATGATGATGATGGTGATGAAATAATTGATAAAATTCCATTTGGTTTGAATTAAATCACAGTAATAATACAATTAACACTAATTATGATCTTTATTACATATCAGACTGGTCAATTTTATATCTTCTCTCCTTGATTTTCTCATGCTTATAAGAGAAGCACAAGGACTTTATTTCAGGACTAAATTTCTGTTCTGTAAAGTGACTTGTCCATATTATGGTGTAATTAGTCTTCCTATTTCCTACCCCCAAAAGAATATAAATATTTCCAACTGCAATTAGAAAACTGCGAAGCTAGTTTTCACTGATTTTTTCACACACCCTTTATGCTTTTATTTGGGCATGTTCTTTCTCTTGCTAATAGAAGCCAACATTTATTTTAAAGGATGCTAGCAGATGTGCAGATTATTCTTCAAAACTTCCTGTTCCTGTCAGTTGACAAATTTTTGTTATCATTTCAAATATTGGCACACTTTATTTATGAAGATAGCTTTCCTATCTGTGCCAGTGCCAACAGAAAAGTAGCTCTGTGTTATCCTTTCTGCATAAGATATTATGACAGTCACAATGCTCTGAAACATCCACAGGTGCAGTTTGCAGTTCACTGATGCCTCTCTGTATTAGGAAGACCAAATAATAAAAGTTAGTAACATGTGAAGAGCACTGGCTCTCATATGTTTTCAGAAATTATTTTAAAAGATCAGGCAGATAGTGTTCAGGCAATCTGTTTTTTAAACATCTTGATTTTCAGATCACTTCTGATCCCTTTCTTGGATATAGGCAGAATAAGAGTTGATTTTATGGTGGTTTTTTGTTTGTTTGGGGTTTTTTTTAACCTATTCACATATGTGGCATAATGTCTTTCCCCTTCTTATTTTAAACCAGAATGGCTTGATGTTAAATGCCAAGCTAATGGGAGCATTGATTAATTTAGTTGAATAAATCCGAAGTTCCTTTCAATTCAGATGTTGTCCATTAGTAAGTAAATGGACAAAATTTAGGGTATTACTGTGCATTTTGGCAGTGTATGAATGCAGACTGGCTCAATGTTCTCCTTCACAGAAGAAATTACATCATTGGATGTAGTTATTATGCAATGTATTGAAAGGAAAAATTTGTGGTTTTTTTTTTTTTAATAAACATTATTCAATGTCAAAATAAGCACTAACCAATAGTTAAAACTATACTAGGACTTGCAAAAAGCATTAATTCTCCCATTGTCAAAAATCTTGCTATGTGGCACACAACTTTTGTCTTGTAACTGTAACTTTTTTCTGACAAAAATTACTTTCCTTAAGAAAATAGATCTACTTTGTGGTACTACATACATCTAATAAGATAAAACATCTTTGAGGAAATATTTTAATTTTTTCAAGTTGTAAACACTCTGCCTATTTCTTTCCTTGTTTCTTGGCAAAGGAATAGATAAAAGTCCTTGATGAAAAGCTAAAGAATACTTGAAGGATATGCAAAATAACACTCATATAGGTTACTGGCAAAAAAACCCTAAACCTATAGAACAGACACTATCATTACCAAATAGTTGGTGAGGTGAAACACTAGACTGTTTTTCTTTAGATTTATATTAATGTTTTGACTTTTTAAATTAGACTGCTATCCTATTTATGATAAAGGATAAATAAATAGGAATAAATATAAGGAATATTTGAAATCACACTTGTTTCACAAAAAGTTGAGAAATTACTGAAAGTACTGATGATTAATAACTAAGTACTGATCTCAAACAACTGTTTGAGATTAGAAGTTTTATCTAGGAAAATAAATAAATATGATATATCATCAAGAAGTGATCTATGAAAGAAAATACTAATTTTGCATGAAATATTCATAATTTGATTTAATTAAAAAATAACTATACGTGTGTGAAGGAATGGGGAAGAAAAACCTTTGGTTGATAGGACATATACCATAGTATTCCACTAAATTGAGCAGTCATAATAGGCACTGGTACTTAATTCATTAGAAAGTATAAACCAAGGTGAATTTATTCATCTCTCTCCATTAGCTAGAGTTCCAGAATAGAGTTTGTCCTAGACAGCTACTGGGTATCTGGGTATCTACAAGATCTAAAATGAGGCCAGATATCTCTGGCCCTGTTAGACAAAGTGGAAACTATCATGGTTTTGTTTGGTGAAGTTCTTGAGAAATTTTAAGAGAGTTTTTCAGAAATTTCTGTATGAGTTTGCACAAGATATGCTTGAGAGAACCCTAGTATACATAACAAGAACAGTATAATTCATTGGCTATTAGGATAATACTAACAAAACAAATGTATCTAGTTATGATTTTACCCTCCCCCAAAAATGGCAATCACCTTTTAAAGGCAAAATATACACGAAAGAGCATGCCCTATATTGCATAGTTATATCTCATATGAAAAATTGTTTCTGATGTACTGTGAAAGTCTTAGAGCCACAAATAGAAAAAGTATTTGAGAACATTGGGAGCACCCAGATTGACAAGTAGATAAGTATGTTTTATTACTTATGTAATTCTTCAGTATAACATCCAAAACTGATATAAAAAATGATGTTTTCCCACTTATCTCAAACCTATCATGAGAATGTTGGCTGGTGGGGTTTTTTTTGTGGTTTTTTTTTTGTTTTTTTCCTGATCCGATCAATCTTACAATTATTTAAAACATTTGTTTTTTTTGTTTTTGCAGTATGTAAGGTACAATTATGTAAATGCTGTTATGCTCATAGTGTTGGCTGGAGCTGTGAGTAAGGATAAGCAGAGCTATTGCAGGCGTCGTGTAAGCATTTAGAAAACTGAATTTGTGCTACGGAATAGGAAGGAATGCGATGGTAGAAGGAAGACATTAAGAAAGACAAATTTAACACCAAGGAGAGCTGAGAAATCAAAAGTAGGTGGATGAACTCAGAAAAGCTTATTGAGGTCTTTATGGAATTTTCCTTACATCACTGGAAAAGTACTGCGATGACAGCACTGTGGAGAGCACAGTTACAGCTGATTCCTGTTGCCAGAGGGTTATGGGTCTTGGTGAAAAATGCAGGGGGTCAAGGTAAAGCATAAGCTTGAGTAAGCAGGTTGCCTGGCTGATTTGCAGCAAGGGGGTGATACAAAGCAGCAGGAGCAAAACCAAAGAATTAGCTTGAATTCCCAGGAATTTATTACCTTTCTTGGTGTACATTGGTCAGGAAAGCTGGTTCTTATTTTCTGTAAATGTTTAAATGTAATTTAAACATTTTATGTTACCTTTATGGTTGCTGTTGACAGTGAAGGGATGTTCTAAACCTCTGGATAACTAGAGCTGCATGAAAATGTATGGACTCCTCTGTTGAGCTACCTGCCTGGACTTAGCTCTAGATATTAATATTGCATAAATCTGCCCGTGTTTTTGTAGATAAGGGAATAATTCTATCAGTCACTGTTAGTGTAATAAAAAAAAATGTATAAAAACCAGAAACACAGCTCATTCCCTCATTCAGAATCTGCTGCATAACAAATTAATGGCAGTGTGCATGAATAATGAGAAATGCTTCAAACCTGGAGATTCATTTGTTTGGACAAACGTTGCTGACTGCACTGAAGTGGATGGCAACACTGGTGTTATATTTGAGTCTCTAAGCCCAAATTAGCCACTGTAACTCCTGCTACTACAGCAGATGAGCAGAGGTCAGTGATAGGTAAAGGACAAGTCCTACTATGTAGAAGTTTAAATCTATATAGATATGACAATGAAGATTTTTAGCTGGGGAAAAAAACCTCACAAAATTGAATTGCTCAGTGTCATGAGGACAGGAGAAGAGCTAGCAATGAAACCCCAACTTATTTACTGTGAATTTGTTAAACCATAAAACCTCTCCAGAAAATTACTTTTATCTTTTTTTTTTCTGTCATCTCATTTAGAGAAAAAAGTACTGAAAAGAGAGCTTTGTTGTAAACTGTTCTAAACCTGGGTAGTAATCACCCCATTATAGTCAGTAATTTGAAATTATAGCTAGTGGATATTGATACTTATTTCTTTAAAGTGGTATATTTCATGTTGAACTTCACTCACATCTGATATAAGGAAAGCATGACGCTACTTTTGCAAGGTTACAAAGAATAGAAGTCTCTCAATCTGATTAAAACATACTCTACATATACGGTATATACATGAGATAATTCAAGACAAGATTTTTTTATTACTGGTATTTTATGATTACTACAGTATGTTTCCTGAATGTATATTTGTATGTGTAAATATTCTTTACCACCTAAAAAGCATACTTTAAAATGAAATATATTCGCTCTGGTTTTTTTTTCTCTCCTGTTCACAAACATGGGGCATTGCACGCCATTGTAGGAAATGGTGACCCTGATTTTTATCTCATTTATACATCTAGAAATAGGCAATAGCACCTATGTGTAGTCAGCTGATTTACATTTGTATAAAAATCTCTAAGTGATAGGAGGATGCATGAATATATTTGGAGGTCTAAGTTTAAACAAGAAGAAAATAAATATATATTTGTACATGGTCATGGCTGGCGTTTACCTTTATTATTAAGAACATTAAGAAAGAGTGAGAAGTAAAAGGAAAGGGAGTAAGAATCTAAGTTCTTTGAAATCAAACTTTCTTATGCCTGAATTGCAATTTGTGAAAATTGTTTCCCCTTATGAAGTACGAATGTCGACTTTGCTAGGAGTTCAGCAGGGCAGAAGAATTCAGTTCTCAGTCTTTTCTAAATATTGACATGAGCCACAATATCATATTTTTTCACATTTTGGTCCTGTCTATTGCTGTGCCTGTAAGTGGGAGAATTCCTTGATGGTGCTCTTGATCATAACCCTGCATTGGGTGCTCAGCTTCACAGAAACTTGTTTCTGTTCTGGAAGTGAACAGTTCTTGGCCATCTTGGCCACAACTACTGTTGTGCACATCAGTCCTTAAATCAAGTTTGTCAGATAACAAATGTACTGAAGAAAGTTCTGAGTGATAAAAACATTTTGCAGAAATTGGTATCATTAGTACTGAGACACACATCAATGGAAGATTGAAAGGCTATTTGGTTTCCAAATCTTAACTTTTTTTTTGTTTGTTTCTTTCCTGTCTCCAGCCACCTCCTCCTTTTGCCCCCAACTCTCTGTCTTTAAGCAGTGTTTAGATATGAAGTATTGCAATTCATCCCAAGCTAGAACAGAACAGAATAGACCAGATCAGACCAGACTGCCTCTGGGTCTTTCCTCACACTCCTCCTGTAGATGGGAATAACATTGGCTGACTTCCAGCCAGCAAGGACCTCCCCATCCTCCCAAGATGATAGCAAGGGATCCTGCCATAACATCCTTCAGAATTTTAGAAGAGATTATTTATACATAGGGGAAATGCCAGAGTCTGTGATCCCACAGCAGGACTACTGTCATTGTACAAGTTCTGAGTCTTTAAAATCTCTGGGGGTTTCTTTTGTCTTCTCATCTCTAAAGGGAAGATGTGCAAGTAGATGGGTGTGGAAAGACAGGAACTTTTCTGGCTATGCAGTAAATTGGGCAAATATAAGTCAAATAACCTCTGGAGATTCAGTGTAAAGTACAGGCCATAATACCTGATTTTTAGAAGTTCCTACCTATTAAAAGTCATTTAGACTCAACACTATTGGAGATAATTGACTTTTGAAACATATTCAGAATTCAAAGTAAATATTTTTTATTTTTTAGCTGATAATAAGGGTAGGTGGGGTCTTCTTAATTTCTTCTTAATTTTATTCTGCTATGAAATACACATTATTGACGTTATTGAGTCTGTCTTTTAAGCTGAGATTTAAGAGGAAGTGTTTAGGTGAAAGAAGACTGACTCTAAATATTCACCTCCTTGTCCAGTCCTTTTTAACTACTATATGCACTTTTTTTTTAGCATTTAGATCAGTCAAATTCCTGCTTCCCTTTACTTTACTTTAATTAAACAAGGGAAACTAACAGGCAGCAAGACTGAAACTGATGAAACAAAATCCTTATAAAAATAATACACTGTTAAGGCTTGCTTCTCTGGTTCAAGAGGAAATAAGCTAAACACCTACTATTAAAATTATGTGTTTAAATAATCCACTGGCCTATATTTAAAAAGAATAATTGCAATTGAAAGTGTCCAGACTCTCAGTCTTGTGAAGACCTACCATGCAAAACTTTTAAAATCTTTTAAAAATATTTATCATTGTAGCAATCCATTTGAAAAAAAGATGTTAAAGTGATCCCCTGGGAGATGTGCACTGAAGTGAGCAGACATATCACAGTAAAGCGTTCACTTAAATTTTGATTTGATCATTTCTTCCTACTAGACTACTGAAACATTTAAATTCTGTATTGTAAAAACTGTTGCTATGTTGCTTTCTCTCTTAATTTGTAGCTGAAAAAATATACTGAATTTTGAAGGGGAGTTTTTCTGCAGAGTTAACAGCTAAGGAACCATCATTTACATCATTGTTCATGAATGGTAGAAGTGTAATAGCTATTCCAGACTGGTAACTTGATTGCTATAATTGTAATGCATTATAGTAGTTCCAATTATGAATATTAATACCACTATGATTTTTTTGTTGCAGAACATGAATTAATTTGTTAACTTTCATTTCTCCTTTTTTTTAATACACAACAATATTGAAGGTTTTAATCTAAAACAATTCCTATTAAATCAAAATTCATTTTATGAAAGCTTGCAGTGACTTTCAAAGAACTGTGAAATAATGTGCAAACTTCTGTTCTTGGGTCTATAAATTAACATGATAAAAAGAATCTAGGCATCAGAATATGGAGAGATAAAATTCTTTTCATTGTGGTCTCTAAATTATTACTAGCTAAGAGTACTACAAAAAATTATTATTTTAAAAATAATATCTAAGTGGGTGGGTATTAATGAAATGTGTACAGGTATTCTCAGCTTCAAAGTAATCAAAAGTTTAAAAGGACAGGAAGCAGAAAATGTACAGAGTAATATTAAGACAGATAAATCACAGAGGAACATATTGATTTAAATTAATTTTAGGGAGCAAATTCATACCTTAGACAGCATAAACACCTTCCACATGACAACTGTGCAGAGAAATTGCTTGGTCATAGCAGAGTTTGACCACGAGAGGAGATGTTGATCCCAGGTCACTGATAATTTTAGGGTTTTATTGGTTTGGGTTTTCTTATTTGTTAGAAAAAATATATTTTTAATCAACGACATTACAATCTTTCTAATAGAAAAACTGGTGAAACAAGGCCATAGTAATTCTACAGTAGATCCATGAGCAGGACTTGATCCTTGCTCAAAAGTCTGATGGTTCTTATGGACTTATTTTGCTATTATTCAATAAAATACTACTTCTGGCCAGTAATACTGATAGTTTATTCTTTTGAATGGGCAGTTCTATAAAATGAAAAGAATAAACACAGTCAGAAAAGAAAAAAAAATTATATATATATTCATGTGAATACTAATTGGGTATTGCATGCAGAAGCAATAGATGATGAACCTTTGCCCCTGAGCACAATTCATCAATCACAAAAGCTATTTTTTGCTAAAAAATCAAGCCTGACAAAAGAAGGTTAAAAAAACCCATTTGAATTGCTTTTAGAATAAAAACAGAGAATTTGTGAAAACAATAGAATAAATCAGCAGGTTAGAATGCAGATCATGGATGAGCATAAGAAACATTTAGCATGAAAGCCTCATGATGTAAATGGATAAGGATATGATCTGATGAAGACGCAGAGGAAGAGCAGTAGCATGCCCGGGGCTCATAAAAACGAGGTTCTACCTGCTGATTTTTAGGCCTTTATCTTTAAATATTCTGAGGCTTTTCTTCCCTTACACCCTTCTCACTGACTTCTTCACAAATACAGCGAGAAAGAATGTTTAAATATATCAAGAGAGCATGAGATGTCTTATACAGGTGTGAGCCCAAGAAAAAGATGTTAACTTATGTGTCACAGTAGAGCAAAGTCTCAGATATTTATCAGTTACTTCCCTACAGTGTTTCTTTTTAGAGAAAACAAGGTAAGATACTTAGCAGAAAAACTTAGAAATGGCCTGTTAAAATAGACTTATATGCCTAATATTTAACAGACTTACCCATCTCATGTTGATATCTGACAAATGATGCTAATGCAATATTTAATTTTTTAAATTACCAATGGTTAGAATAATATCAGGCCCAAATTTTCACATTTAAAGGTATTCTCAGGATGAAATGACTTGTGCCTGAATTCTTTTGAAAAGATCAGTGGAGTTGTTAAAGTGTTGGCATCAATTTGTGACAAATATTAAAAGACAGAATATTCCGAGACAAAAAAAACCCCAAAATTACTTGTCAGCAATTGAAAAATATAGAAAACGGGGGATTTCTGGGGAGGTGTTAAAATAGTCAGCATAAAA
Source organism: Hylia prasina (assembly GCA_013397195.1). Taxonomy (NCBI): domain Eukaryota; kingdom Metazoa; phylum Chordata; class Aves; order Passeriformes; family Sylviidae; genus Hylia; species Hylia prasina. Next base: position 100,918 of record VYXD01008114.1, on the reverse strand, counting down.
TTATCATTTTAAAGATTATAAAGGAGTTGACATTGATATGATCAATAAAGAATTGGAGAGGTTAGTACATTTAACACGAGGGAATATTGTTTTAATGAAACCAGCTATTTTTGAATGAACTTGGTATTGCTTTTGATGAGATTACATGTAGAGCTGATTAAAGTAACCATATTGACATAGTGAATCTACTGTTCTAAAATATTTTGTTTAATTAAACATGATGAAAATTAGTACTGTACCCAATCAGTGTATTCCATATTGAAGGGATTAAAGAGTGACAAACTGATAAACCCCACAGAAAAATATATCGTTATGTTGGAGGACAGGCTCTAGTAAAAAAAATCTGCAGAGATCCCCTTTGTGGCTGTATCCTATTCCTCATTTCAATCAGTGTGGGCACAACTGTGAAATAATTACACTTGGACAAAGACATAGGTTTGCAAGCCCACCTTCTTGATATTCACCTTGGACTTTAGCCAGTGTTTCTGAGTGTTCAGGACATGATCCACTTTTGTGTCTGAAACCTACTGAGAACCAAAGCAAAAGCAGCATCACCACTGATGGCATTTGGAGCAGAATTCTGCCCTACTGTTGTGAGTGTCCCTACAGGGATTCTGATTGCTCCTGGTTTCCATGGCATCATACTGTAGTTACCCAAGTTGGCCCCCTGAGACTTCTGAAGTAATTGTCCAAATAAAAGAAGGCATGGCATACCCAAAGCAGGTGCAAGGGGACAGGGGAGAGAACAAAAAGGGAGAAAGCTTGTAGGTTAAAATAAACCAGTTCAATAAGCCAAGCAGAGAGCAAAAAAACCAGTTGACACAAAGAAATCTCTCACCACCTGCCTCAAGATGTCAAACCAGACTCTGAGTAATGGCCACTCTGAAAGCCTAAGTTCCCCTTTTCTTCTTCAGTCTTTTAGTTCTGATGTCATAAGGTATAGGATACCTCTCTGCACATTTTGCATCAGCTGTCCCATCTCTGTATCCTCATAACTCCTTGCCCTCCCCCAGTTTACTTGCTGGGAGACAGAGTGGGAAAAAAGAGAATGTCAGCAGTGTGCAAGCACCGCTCAGCAACAGCCAAAACATGTGTGCTATCAGCACTGTTTTAGCCACAGATCTGAAACACAACACTGCACATGCTGCTGAGAAGAAACCTACCTCTGTCCCAGCCAAAGGCAGTACAGAAATGAAGCACCTTAGAGTTATTACAACACAGAATCACCCCTTATTCCCCATGTCTGCCCATCAACTGATCCAAGCACAGCAACAACACTAGTAAATCTGGAACACACTATTGCATAGTGAATGCAAGGCACCAACATCAGCTGATCTAAACTGTTACATTACTTACCAGATGGTCTGCAAAATACTTAATATGTTTATGCCAAAACAGTGATTCATGTGTGTTACATCTGCCACCATAAATTTGATTACCTTTCTCACATCATCCCAGAAGTGCTAAATACTGAGAGTGGGTAGTTTATTTACTGTTCCATCTTGGCACAAAGTCACTGCAGGTCAGTGACCCTCTGCTCCTCTTACAACTCCTGCTACTAGATCCACTTGTGCAAGATGGTGTATCAGATAACAGTGATACTTCACTCTTGCTGGCTGCAACAGAAAGAGAAGTAGAGCATTTTTCTAGGAACACTAAAGCTAAAAAGTCAGTGAAACTATCACCACTTGAGGAGCAAACTATTAAGCTTCCTCTTTCAGAAGCCTCACTCAGTGTATGAGGCGAGTAGTGAGCAGGAATGTAATAATGCATCATATCCTCCTCCACTCAGACTTAATAAATAAACAGAAATAAAGAAACAGCTGCAGAACAGTGAAGAGATCCACAGGCAGCTACAACATGATGTGTCTCACCAGAGATGCAATGAAACGCAAGTTCTGATTATTTCATCTACTCTTGCAAACGTATTAAATGATGAGCCATATTTTTTTTATTTTATTGTAAATCCCTCTTTCTGCAATACTTCATGTGCTTTAATGCAGAGCTAAGTCCTCATAGTTACCATTTTGTTTGACCAGAAAAGATCAAGTCAAATGATGTAAAGGATGGGAACTATCTTGCCTTATTTTAGATCTGTACAGTCTGGGTTTTAACAGCTGCTCTATGCTCCCTTGAGAGCTGATGAAGAAATATGCTCATGGTGCAGTTCACCTGATCTCTTTTAGACACCAGTTTTTATGAAATTAAACACTGAACTTATGAAACTTGGGAACGTAAACTGGGAACTCAGAGTGACACCTTTACCATACCACCTGGTATGTTGCACCTTTGCAACACTCTACAAAATATTATAGAGTGTTGCAAAAATTTCATTACTAGTTTCAACCAATATTTATTAAGAGTTATCAAATATCAGTTGTTTATAATAATATGTTTTTGGATAACCATTCTATTTTGGATATATTAAGAAAACACAAAAATATAAGAAAGTGATTTCATCCTGCTTCAATATGGTCTTGCATATGTTATGTTTCATCTGATGATATACTATATCCAAATCTATACCCTATTGTATATGTGAGATTTTGCTAGCTGTTTCTAACTTTTTTTTTCTTCCAAATCTAGCATCCGTTGTAGCCAGAAATCTTTAAATACCCATAGACTTCAAATTATTCTATTTTAGAACATATTACAGTCGGATAATATTGATGCACTATACTGGACATGGTAATGCTGAGATATTACAGAATCTTAGTGGCTAATTAATTAAGCTAGATGAAAATAAACTACTTGCAAGCTTCTTACAGCACCCTCACCTCAGAAACAAATAAACATACATATCATTTATCATTTATATTATAAAGCTCCTTATAAAGCTCCTGCAGCACCATTTCCTCTTGTGGGACAGATCGTGGCTTTGGGGAAGTAGAGAGAGGCAGAGGGAGGAAAAAACAGATATTGGGCACTGCAGATCAGTTGAGGCAGATCAGTATTATATAAACATTTGAGAATCCAAGGAATTTCTTCAGGTTATGAAAATAGGTTGCAATGTTGAGATGGTTAGACAGGTGGCAAACTGAGACTACAGTTTTATGCCAAAAACATATCTAGTTACACAGTTAGTTCTGCTACTGTCTAGTTACTATCATGCTTTCTATTCTTCTCTTCAGCCCATCCAAGGTATCCATGTACAAGCCTTGTTTTTGGGCAGTGAGTGCTCCTTAATGCATGTTTGTTCAGCCACTACTGTGAAGCAATATTAATCTCTGTAGGGGTGATCACATTTTAATAGGTGCTCATATTATACCAATAATAAGAATGTTGAATTTAAAAATTGCCATAGGTTTGATTTCAATTGTTTGTAAATCAACAGATTTTTTCTCTATCTTCTTAAAATGGGTAAAGTCCTAAGACTTTAGAAAGTCTCTAAAATGAATTTTTGTTTTCAGATATAAAGTGACTGTTAGGCATTTTATGGAGCTGAGAGAGTTTTAAAAAGCTTCAGAAGCAAGTCAGCTTGCTCATATTTATTTTGAAAATGCACTCCACACTTACAGACTTAGAGGGAGCTTAATTACAATCAATGGAATAATTAACTTGAGGGAAATGTGCAATGGAGAACAGAAATGAATAGAAAACATATTCACAAGGGTACCTTTGGGCAAACGCATTATAGGCACAATATTGTCATTATGTCTCTCAAATCACATCATTATTTGCTCTGGTGTATATGTTGGAAGCATCCGAGATTGTATGTGGTTTTTACATTCATACTCTGATCCATATTTAAACAATTTACAAACGGTGCACTGTAGTAACACCAGCCTTCACTTAGCATAGGAGTAATTTAGTGTACAGCTGAACTTCCACAATGCATTTCTAAATCAGAAAAGTGCTGCTATCTAAAATTCTCTGATTCTCTCCTTCCCTCTCACAGTCCACATATTTGAGGAGCACTTATAACAGTTTGTTCACCAGAGTTTGACTCACAGGGAACAGCTCTTTGCAGATGTATTATTTGCTGGTTCCAGTCTAGTTGCAGTAGCCAATTGCCACTTGTTTCAGTGACCACAGCTCTCTGATAAATAAAATGCACACCCAGAAAAGGTCTCCTAGAACAGGTAGTTTCAGAGAGTGAAATGGTCTTAGAGAGCCTTATCATGCTCTTTTAAATTCTGAATTCTTATCTCTTGGTGCACCTTGCAGTCCCAAAGCCATAAGTCCTATAATGGGAAACCTGCTTTTTATCTCTTTTCCTAGCTTTTGCCATGATAGACACTGAAGAGGGAGGGAGAGAAAGGAAACAACAACAACAAATTCTGAACCACATTTTCAGGTTACAATTAGAGATGCCTAAATACTTTAGTCACCAACATGCATAAAATTCTATCTTTGAAGGGGTTAACACTCTGATTTGGACAAATACTTAGAAATAAATATTTGATATCTTTGCATTCAACAGCAGAAATTCCTGTATTAAGGAGAAAACTTCCTTCAATATCACCAAACTGATTTCAGAAAATTTAGTCCAGAGCATTTTGGCCCAAGAATCATGCCAATCTTTTAAATTACCTTTTCAATATGACATAAAATTGATCATAGATGCTATAGGTACATATAAGAATATAAAGGAGATTAAAATATTGAAATTATTCATATTGATTTTTTAAATTCTAGCAATTAAATACAGCAAGGCATAAGATATGCTAACTAATCTTTAATCATTAATGGGGCAACTTGTTAATGAATGGGTTCTTCATTGGAAAAATGCAATATGTTCTGTATTACTCTGCCTGAGATCATGAATAAAAAAAATTGGGTTCTGAAGTGAAGGTAATTATCTATATTTGCATGGTAAAGATAATCAAGCAGTAACATAAAAATACTATTGATGTTAATAGCTACCTGAAAGGTAGAGATAATTTTTCACCCAAACCAAACATTCATGTTGAACTCTGAGGCACCAAACACTGGATAAAAAATAGCATAGACATGAAAAAAAGAAGGAATTTGAATGAGAAAAGGAAAAACAGAACTTATGTTTAGTTTTACCTTCAAATTTGATACCAAATTGCAGTGGGGTGGAACTTAACAATAATTCAAATCAGCCTTTGGAGGTTGTTACTAATGCACAGGTAGCAAGGTGGATGGAACCTGTGAGGAGGCACCTGGACTTCCTGCAGCCTCTAGAGAATTTGGAAATTTCTAGAACTCATTTTATCTTCGATCACCACAGAACTTCACTTGGTTTCATTCCCTTTCCTACTTGCACCTTCCCATTCTGACACATCCTTTACTTAGAAGCAACAGAAATGGTTTCTGTATGAGTATGGACACTGTCTAAATATGTTTTATATGTGTCTATATGGAGATTTATGACCTTCAGTATGAGCATGATTTGTGGCCAAAGGCTGAAAAAATCATTGGCAGCAAACAAGGAATGTGAAGACAAGCAATGGGAGACAATATAGACATAGGAAAAAAAAAAAGAAAAAAAAAAAGGGGGGGGGGGAAGAAAAAGGCTGAACTTTGTTTCCTTTTGAAGAAAGATAATAAGAAACCTCATGTAAAAAATATTTAATAATAAGAAGGAGTTTAGAGGAGGCAAACCATTAGTTTTTTTACCCAAGTGAGTAATCCATGGTTAGAAAAGCACACAACAAGCTTAGAAACTGGCAAACTCAAAGTGGCTGGCTGGAAAAAAATAGGTTTTTTTCACCCAAGGAGCAGTCTATTGATCTAATTCCTGCGTGCTACTACTGACACTTTGGATTTTAGCTGAACTCTTAAATACATCTTTTCAATAGCTAACAAAATGACCAAGAGCTGCAACAGGAAGAACAGTAAACTTTAACAGAGGTTGTCATTGATTGCAATCTCACCTACTTCAAGGCATAAACCTGCCTTTAGACAGTGAGGGCTGCAATAAACTTACTCTAGTACTTTTAAACACCCATTATTTTGGGACCATTTTGTGCATGTCATCTGAAACATCCAATGCCTGTTATCAGAAGACAGGGCAATGAGCTGTGGGAGTACTGATCACAAAACTTCCTATGTGTGCTTGTATGAGACACTGAAACAGAGAGGAACCTGGGGTAATGCTTTTCCTAATTGTCTCTGAAATTAATATGGCAACAATTTGCACAGTCTCTCAGTACAGGTGTGATGCAAGCAAATGTGTTTGAAGACAGCATTACGACCTCTCCCTGTGACAGGCTCTGGGAGAGTTCCTAATCCCTCAAAGCAGCTGGCTGAAGGGGCATGCTCCCAGCTGCTCCTTTGAGTCTCTGTGTTTTCCAGTGTCGTGTGGGAGCAATCTGTCAGAGCAACCATGTCATAAAAACACCACAGAGCCGGAGTCTGCCAGTTTGATAAAAGCTGCAATAGGATTGACTAACATGCTGACATAACAAACTTAATATCACTTGAAGAGCTTAGGAAAAAGCAGAAAGTAGGGGAAGAAGTCAGACAAAAAGTAACTTTACTGAAGAGAAAGAAAAGTGTATAACCCAGACTTTAAAAAGTAATATAATTTTAGGACATGTGCCCATATAAATTCTCAATTTATTTTTCTATCTGGAGTTAAATAATTATTTGGACCCCATCTTTTTCTCTGTTGGGTTTCTACCTGTGCCTGCATTATAAACATTATTTCTGACTTCATGGCACCTGCAGTGAAGAATGCAGGTGGCCTTCAGGAATGCTCTGTTTTGTCAAGATCCTCTACTGCACGTGGAAATGCTGGTGAATATCATCAGTGATTCTGGATCACTACATGACACTGCAGTGTATTCTCATGAGTTCTGGAGAGGTAATGAGCTCTGTTTCCCCTGAATGAACTGAAAAGCAGGAATGACTTATTGGAAAGCAAACGGATTGGGGTAAGGAGAGTGAAATGAAATAGAGCAAAATGGGTGACCTTTGAAAATTGATGTGCTGGTTTGAAATTTCCCAGGTAAAAGATACAGTCAAATTACTAAACCTTGTTCTCACATGAAGCAGGATGGTCAATTTGTTTGGTCAAATTTAATAAATGTTAGAGTCTTAAAAGCTTCTGGGCAGAAGGATTGGAGGTGACATCAAACCTGGTAATGAAGTTACCCAGAGTACAATCAGTGGCAATTTAGCAATTAGCTCTGTCAGCAGCTCTGTAGGATCTGTAACAAATCATAAGTTTTCAGTTAGCCAATGTAATAAAAGTATTTAACAGTGAAGGGAAAGTAACAGAGGCGGTAAATGTGTTTAAGCATAGAGTATTGGCTTCTTATGACAATTACATGATCTGGAAAAAGAAGGTATTTTATTATATGTGATATTCTTAATGAGACAGAATATTAATATTTTGTCAGGTTAAGAAATATTTGTCTTTTTGACTCTCCTCAAATCCCATAGATCATAGCACTGTTGGTTTCAGGTTGGGAATGAAGAAGTTATTATGCAAATTGAACAAATATCAGACTGAGTGAAAATAGAAACAATTACTATAGGCTGAGAAAAACAGCAGATGCATGGAGAACAGACATAAAGCAATAGGGAAGGACAATTCTGCTCACAAGAAATAAGTCCCAGCCCTTTACTGTAAAAGTACAATTTAGGTGAGAAAGTCTCAAAAGAATGGAGGTGAGCTTGGTAATTACCATCTTGTAAGCTCAAATTTGTCATGTAGTATGATAGTACTGCTGGCATAGCCAGCAGAGATCATAGTAAAGTCACTAAGTAGGGTAATCACAACTCAAACTGTAGGCATCTAGTTTAAACACTGAAATGAACCACCTAAACACCTCACACAGCTCATGGAAAGAGGAGCAATCTGAAGCACGTGACTTAGGGGCTACCTTTTGCCAGTGACTATACAGATCAGCTGAAGTTAGATGGTGAGAATACTCCTGAAGTGCCTTATTACAGCATATCCAGGAGTACACCTGGGTGCAAGGTAAGGGCATTGCAGGGCACCAATTATGTACTTGGACAGTGCACACACCTCTTCCTACAAAGTGGTATTTATATGTAATAGTCGCTGATTGCTCTCAGACTACCCTGAGGTTATGCACAGCTGTAATGGAAAGGTGGTTATATTCCATGAAAAGTCAGGTTAAGACTCTCAGCAGCTTTCTGGGACAACATCCATTCAGAGCAGAAGGTGAGGTTATGACAGAGAGAGGGGGAATCTCCATCTTTTGAGATCTCTAAAAATGGACTGGCCTACAGTGAGGAAAAATCTTGTGCTGGGTAGAGGCTGAGAGGACTGCATGATCCAAGTCCATCTCTGACTTGCACAGTTAGAGCTGTATCCCACTGTTCTTTCAGGACAGGGCTTGAGTTTTTACTTCTGCAATGTATTACTTGTCCTTTGAAAGACTTACAAAACAGCAATCACAAAAAAGAGAAGGAATATATAGAGAAAGGATTAGTGTATAGGAGAAGGATTAAGAGGAAAAAATAATTGAAGCAGCTCGTACCAATATTGCAAAGCTCACTAAGAGTAATACCTGTTGTGGCAGACTTGTCCAACAAAAAAATAATTTGCAGCATTATTTAACTGGTATAGTGGCACTGTTTTCTCTCCCCCTTCTCCAGTCAATCTAGCTCAGTTCAGCAGCAAAACCCATAGAAATTTCCACTGTGTTTTAAATCACTGAAGTCCTAAATAATAGATATGTAAGAACTCGAATTGTTACAAAATAATTTGACGTAGCTCTTACCAGTGAGCCCTAAGTGATGGCTTTGGCAGTCTCATGAGATCTAAACAACAGAACCACATAAGCACTTCAGAGTGAGCAATTGCTTGCCTGCTACGATTGGATTTGAAGCTGATCCAAGGGCGTAAGTAGCACAATTGATATTGAATGCATGCAGGAATATCCATCAGTCTCTTTGCTCCTTGAAGGGTTAATTGCAACATCAGAGATGTATAAAAAAAGAAATAAAACAATTTTTTTTCAGGTACTTGAATTAATAGAAAAATATCAATGGAAATAAAGTCTGTCTGAATGTACTGTTTGAGCTATGAAAATCCCTTCCTTCCTTCCTTCCTTCCTTCCTTCCTTCCTTCCTTCCTTCCTGCCTTCCTGCCTTCCTGCCTTCCTGCCTTCCTGCCTTCCTGCCTTCCTGCCTTCCTGCCTGCCTTCCTGCCTTCCTTCCTGCCTTCCCTCCTGCCTTCCCNCCTTCCTTCCTTCCTTCCCCTTTTATTCAGGTTTTCTGTTTCAGGATTTTTCTCTTTTCCAATGTGCAGTAATAGGAAGGGGGTTTTTTACTATTATATTTTGAGGATTCAGGATACTGTAGAGAATGATTTTGCCTTTGCACAGAGAAACACTATAGGAAATGAGATTGCCATATCCAAGTTCAAAGAAGGCTGATTTCTCCTGTTAGACAAAACATGTATGTCTTGTTTTAATGGTTTACTTCTTATTTTTTCCCTTAAAAAGAAGATAAAAAGTATCTGTGAGAGTCCTTAAGTGCTTGCCACTCCCTATCAGTGTCTGCAGGTTAATTGTCTATACTGTTTTAAATTACTCTGTGGGTAATGAAGGTGCTCAGTACTCAGCCCTTTCAGACTTGAGGTTCTATCCCAATTAGACTTTTTGCTAGATTCAGTATGTAGTCTTAAAATCCATTTGCAGTGCTGTTCACCAGACTTACCCCGTAAGCCAGCATGGCTGGGATGTAGAGTTCTGTGGCAGACAGTCAGGATATGGTTATTTTCTTGTTCTCCATCCTGGAGAGGATGGGTGCATCTCTAACTGGGAACATTCATCAAGCATTTGCTATGCTTTGGTTTCAGCTTGGCATCTTCTCTTAATTACCCCAGACTGGTGGGATGTCCAGCAAGGCAATGTGCCCACTCCTCACCTTCACTCTCAACAAGATGTGAGTGGGATAACTTTGCTGTGCTGTGATCCAAACTGGAGCTGTTTTAATTGAAAAAAATTCTCTAACACCCCTCAAGACCTGGCTGCTTGGACACAGCACGAGTAGTAAAATGATGGTTTGGACACAAGGGTCATAGTGTCCAAACTATGGCTACACAGGAAACAAGATCCTGGCCCAGGAGGTGTAGTAACTTTAAAAGTGCCATGTGATGCTCCTGGGCACCTGGAACTGACTTTCCACTTTAAATTTTAGCATGGTGTTGGTGTGATTTTTGTTCAGTCTAATGACCCTTCTCCCAAACATCCCCCCTCCTGTGTGCTCAGGCTGCATGATACCCTGCTCAAAGCAACTTTGGCAGCTGGCAAAAAGAATTTCCCTGCACACCAACACTGCAGCAGGTATCTCATAATTGTATGACGATTGACACCTCAGCCTGGTAGCAAACAAAAGGACTTTTGAGCAGGAAGAGGAACAACCTTCTGATCCTTTATAATTATCTCTAAGGATATTGGACAAAAGAAAATTTTCATGAGCAAATGACTGTATTTTGGGTAGTACTACTCATACATTCACATCCTTGTAGAGCCCAGTGCAGCAGGATACTTTAAATCCTGGTGAGGCAGATGGGGATAAAGGTCCTCCCTTTCCTCCTTTATGTCTTTCTAGGTGAGGTGAAGAAAGAATAGTAGAAATCAGGGAAGTAGTGAGACTGCCAGGGAGAAGAAACTAACAGAGAACAGAGGCAGTACCCACTGGAGAGCTAACTCTGCAGTAACTAATTCTCCTCAGTAATACATAACCCAAATTTTCAGGGAAAAATTTTTTTGGATAACCCATTGGTCAACTATATGAGAACTCTATGCTTTAAGCAAGGTATATGTACATAAAAATTGCCTTAAAAAGTTACTTAACCAGAGTGTGTTTCAAGATATGTATCAAAATGCCAGCAGTGAGAGACCCTAAGCTGATGTAAACCACAAGCATCACTTGTACCAGCCAACCAAGTCATTTTCTTATTTCTGAATTCTAACAATGTTCATCTCTTCTTTCACACAGTGCTTCTGTGCAGTACAGCCTTTATGATTTGACATCTCTGAAGGCATTAACACCCTTTGGGGAACATGAATCAAACAACAAATTCTATTTGTGCTCATTCATTTCCCCTGCTTTTATTTTAGCTCATTCCTATCAGAACAAAGCCTAAGAAAGGATGTCTAGAAAGGGCAATTTCCCAACAGTGATTACAGTATGGGCAAATTTCTCTCATTACCAGGCTGCGTGGAAAATTTTGAAAGTTGTTTCTGCTGGGAATAACACCTATACTCCCCATAAAAGCTTAGAGATGGCTCTATGGACTTCTCAACAAATAATAATAAAAATCCCTCCACCAACTGTATCTCAGTGAAATATAAAATATAAAGTATTGTCTGCTAAGCCTTAATAACAACTATCTTGTAATCATTATGTTACTCTAGAAATATCCAGTATTCCCTTAAGAGAAAACAAAATTTCTTTATGCTGTGGTTCCAAAACCTAATAGCCTGAAGGATGTTTTCCTGTTTATTTATGATAGCTCAAACTTGAGAATTGATATATTTGTCTAATTTATTGCAAGTATTTTGCTAGGGCAAAATTATTCTTATGAGCCACTGTATCTAATTTCTTCTTCCTCCATGTTATTCTTGGGTTTATTGTGAAATGGTTATTGCAGATCTTTTTAGAAGTTCTGTTAAATGTTTATTTCTCTATGTGACGACTCATTCATTTCTTATTTAGCGTCTGAAACTTAATTAGCTCTGTAATCCTCTTGCTCCTTCCTTCTGCCACTCACAGGCCAGTTTTAACTGAATATGGCTGCACTGTAACCTGTAACAAGTTTGTTGGGAATTTTATATAAGTTTCTTCTTCACAATGCTAAGTCATTGGTCATTTCAGTTGTTGGGTCATTTAATGACATGACATGATGGTAGGTTTAACTCTTTTCTCTGGCAGTCCTGCAAAATCTTTGCACCTCCTTGTGTGTCCACAGATGAAGAAAAGCAAGTTCTAGACTTATTCTGTCCCTTTCCATGGGATGGCAGTGGATGGGTACCAAGGGCTCCCAGAAGGGACCAGGAAAGACCCCTCTTGCTGAAATTAGGCAAGCCTGAAGTTAGCTGTCTCCTTTGTCTCTCCCAAACCAAGGGGTTCAACCTGATGTTCACACCTCAAATTTTCACTGGCCCATAAGAACAGTGACAGGATATGACAGCTCAGTCAGTGGCAAATTTTGTTTTTAATCATTCTTTTGGAATTAAAAAAAAATAATGAACAAATATTTCCCAGTAAATTTTCTTCCCCCAAACCAGTATAAATGGAAGAGTGAATGACAGATTTATTCAGTATTTAGACCATACAGCTATTTTGTGAAGTTAGCCTTGCTGTGCCATAAAAAAAGGTCTTCCAGGAGATGCCTGGGGTCCTGCTGCCCAGCTGCTCCCAGCTGGGGCAGCCAGCTCCCAGCAACCCAGCACCCAGCAGCCCTGCTCGGATGTGAGGCACAGGACATCTTCAGATGCACCATTTGATACAAACATGTGGCCAGCCCAAGGTCACTGGCCATTTGCCAGTGTAAGCCTGAGCTGGGAAAACCTTGGGCTTCCCTGCTGTGGTTGCAATTAAAGAGCAGTACTGGGTCCAGATTTCTCCTGCCTAACAAATGTGTGGGTGTCAGATCTGCTCTGGCAGAGGCCCTTATATTTTATTCCCTTACACCCTGGACTTTCATCTCTCTCTTCAGTGAGACTGAGAAACATCATATTGGAATTTTATTTTGAGTGACAGAATGTGATCTACACATATATTAATTGTGCCACAGACTGAAGGCTTCATGTCCAAGTGAACAATTCTTTGAAGCATTTGGCAGCAATAACAAGTACCTCAAGGTTATGCCCTATCTCTTTTTTCTCTTTATGTCATCTGTAACAACTGTGGACTCTGACATTTAGTTAATTAAATTTGCCCACAGTATCTGACTTGGTTGTGCAATCCCTCTTGAGGATGTAATTTTTGAAGGTAGTAAGCAAGAAGGGTGGTTAACCTTGATGAGTCGTTTTGCCATAGTAGTGTGTTATTCAAGCAAAAGTTTAGGATCTTTCATCTATTGCATAAATAATAAATCTCAGGACAGTACATAGACATGAAATATTTAAAGCATAGCATAAAAGTTTGAGGACAGAGATCAGAACCAAATGAAATTATCACACAATTGCTGTTGTTCTATACCTACATGTCTCTACCTACTGTAAATATCTTGTGGTAAGTGGTGTTTCTCAGCTAACTGTAGTTAAGATGATTCCCATAAAATGTCTGAAATGCTTTTTTTACTGTCTTTGATGCTTTATATTTCAATGTGGATATGAAAAATTGCTTTTGAAATTTTATTCTGATATGGTATTGATGTTACATTTTTGGAATTGATATGGTCCAGAGCTGGATCCATATCTTTATGCAATTGACCCCTATTTCTGATATTGATCAGAAGTAGGGAAGTAGTCCTACTTTGGTCTAAACTTTATTGTAGCCTTTGATTCCCAGACTGGTCCTGCAGAAATCTTGCAGACACCCTCTGGTCTGTCTCTGGACATCTCTGGAAGCAGGTTTGGTGTGCTGCCTGAGCTGTGGGGGGTGTATGGGGCACAGATGAGCCTCCAGTTGGGCTCCAAAGCTTGTAGCCTTTGTGGTGAGACTGATGTGATTTTGGCCCTGGAGTGAGATCTGACAGGCAAAACATAAAATACTTTGAAGTGATTTTTGTTTTACCTAAACGTATACTTTGTCTCATTACCTGAGGTTGTACAAATTTTTCTCCCATAAAATCATAATATATTGATATAATAAGAACAATAATAATAATAATAAATCACACTGGTTATTTCTCATAATATGATGATATTACCAATTCATTTCAGGGAGGAGAAATTCTGTATAATTTAAGCCTCCAGAATATCCCTCACTAGAAGTTTTGGTGTACAGAATTAACTCATTCATGGCATTAGGAGTTAGTGGTAGGCAATTCTCACTTGCTGTTTACTCTTACCACCCTTGAAGAACAATGGTTTGATATTCAGAGCTTCACCTCATGGGTAGGCAGAGATGTCATGGCACAGTTTGCAATTGATCAATATCTCTATGGATAGTGAAACACAGGGCCAGATTTGCTCCAGCCTAACATGAAGTGCAGCACATCTGAAGGCACTGGAAAGTGATTGTAAATCAGGTAATATTTGGCCCCTGAAAGCTGGCTGTAAAATCAGATGCAGATGATAAGATGTAAGTCACACCACACTGTAAATTTAAAGCCAACCTAGGAGAATTTTCCTCTAATCAGTTCGTGCCAGCTGAATGTATGCAGACAAGCAATCATTCTAAGTCTGAGATTAGGCAGATTGATACCAGCTGTCTGACAAATCTCTAGCACTAGATAAGACTGGAGGTGGAGGCGAGAGAATTATAAATTGCATGCGCCCATTAATGCACTCATTTAAACATGCAATTTAAATGCTAATTGATGTTAATTCAGCCCAGCACTAGTGTTCAGCTGTTAAGTCATATATGGTAACCTGGCTGAAGGAATAGCAGTAAGGGACTTGGCAGGGTGCTATAGATAAACTAAGGGATCAAGTCAATGTATGGTACATTGGTTTCACTTCATTTATTATTATATGTGTAATTACAACTAGCTGAATACAGGCAAGAAAATGAATTGTGATCATTCTGCCACTGCATGCTGACCACTCATTTAATGAATGACATTTTCCATCTTTTACATTGCCTGAAATCATTCTGTGTCTCAAAAGATCTTGATGTTCTTTATGAAAATGCTTAGGCTTAATGACAGAAACAGCTAAAAAGTCCCAAGGAAAGTGAAATCTTTTCTTTTGATCTTAATGTTCTTTAAATGTTTATTTTATTTTAGTCTTTCAGGTGATGAAAAAAATGGTTAGTCATGACACTGAAAACCAGTTGTTTACTAAGATGTTTATATTTAACTAAACTCCTTGTATTAACTTAGAGTTGAAATTTTACTCTGATCATATTTTTCAAGTGCATCTGCAATCCCATGGTAAATTTAATAAATACTCTAGATGTTTAATGAAATGTTGTTAATCCACCTGTCACTGTTCAGTTTCTGTTACTCAGAAAGCTATTAACAGTTAAAAAAGGTTACAAAATGCAAATGCTTGTGATTGATAAATAGTAAATTTGCTAGGATAACTTGTTCTCAGTGATCAGTTTGGCCTGCTTTCTTGTTAATATACAAGGTTAAATGTAATGATGGAGGTGGTAGGGTTTTTATTAAGCAGCCCAGAGTGCAGATTTGGCTCATGATGTGTGTTAATATCTCCATACACCATAAACCTGCTGGGTCAAATTCTGGGCTTTCTGCCAGGTGCTGCGCTCAGTTACGCTGCTGTGAACCTGTGGCAGGGATGTAGTTTCAGGGGTGAAACAAGGGGCAAAATGTTGCCCAGTTTGCTGAAGCCTTGTAAAAACTGGAAGTGATGGAAGGCCCAATTCTTTGCTGTTTGCACCTAGGAACAGTAAGTGTAAAATGCTAACAGATTGACTGCTGCAGTTTGGCCATTTGAAGCAGTGATGTAGAGCTGCTGTCGGGAGGATGCAGGCGCTGCAGTGTGTAACTCCCCATGAAGGGCTTGGTTTGAGCCCATCCTGTGCACAGGCTCTTAACCACTCAAGTGACTTCTGATAAGGACACAATTCACCTAAAGCTGAAGATTTAAAAAAATGACAAAGTAGCCTCCTAGGAAACTTTGTGTGGGAATGTTTCTGGGATTTAGGGATTGGTATGCAGGGCCTGTTACAGAAGAAATTGGAGAGGGGAACTGTGAGGTAGAAGGAACACACCAGAATTATATAACTGTATTTATCCAAAATGATATCTTTAATTAATCATCTGCATTTGGAAGATTGTGGTCTTTGCAACTTGTTTGCTATGATACAGGGATGCTATAGATCTGGTATCTCAGTAGCTGTTTTACTGCTGAATGACAGTATAATTTCAAATGGTATTTTAAGGTATATTGCTGAGTTCATTTTTTTAATTTATTTTTTTTTCCCCTCCAGGAAGGTTGAGAGGAATGGTAAGTTGGGGGGATTTGTTCGAAGGTGAAGGGGATATGAGATTTTAAATTGCTTGGCTTATTGGTAGTGGTTTATCTTAAATTGTGCTGCTGCACTGTATTTTTAAGTTATGTCAAGGGCACCTAGACCATATGGAATGAAAGGAAAATAATGATTTAAGAGTGTATCTATCTATTTCAAGAACATTCGCACAATGTGTCAGCAGAACCACATGGTCTACAGTATCCAAGAGAGATGATAGGTCTAAAATAACCAGTTTGAAGTGATGCTTAAAGCTGTCACATGTGTCTACAGTTGGGCACCTAAATCCAGCTCCAAAAGCTCATGAAAGGAATGTCTAGTTCTTGCTGCTTTGTGACTACTCAGCACCTCTAGTGCTATTCTGATATTAAAAGAGGATTTCAGTGATAGAGAAGGTTTTGCCAGGAAGTAAAACTTTTGGCTTTGTAATGCCTTTAAAAATATATGTGCTCCAGCCTGGGGATACTGGTTGTCTTCTCATAGTACTTTTGTAAGTTTTTCTCAACAATAGGAGTTTAAGAAAATTTGATAACTATTAATATTACCTATATAAAAAGGAAATGTTTCAAAAAAGCTTTCATAACTGACTATTGAAAATATGAATCTGTATTGGATGCTATAAGAGGTGGCTTCATTTCTTTTAATTTATGCATGAGTCTGAGAGAGTAGTTCTGCAGAACTCACTGTCTCTCTTGGCAGTAAGCTGGTATATAAAATGGCTCCTGCTACTTTCCCTCCTTAAACCAACAGCTTTTTAAGATGCATTTTTTACACAGGTTAAAAGAAAAAGTTTTCTGAAATCTATGCAGAATTAAGTGCCTTGCTCCTTCTGGGCTTAATCTTTCAGTGAGATATATATATATATATATACTCAAGGAACTCTACTAAATGTGTCTCACAGCAGTAGTGAAATGGCTCTCTGTGTCATATCTCCCACAGAGAGGAGCTCCACAGTAGTCATTAGTAGTACAGGAAACATCAAAGGTGGCAACTGAGACCTGAGCCTTCCCTGCAAGAGGAAATCAAAGCCCAGTGGCTCTACCACTGCTGGCTATTTCAACAAAAAGCAGGCAGCTTTAAAAATGATCAGTAGTCATGAAAATGGTGGGACAAGTGGTAGTGAACCAGCTATGTAGAAGATCTAATTTCTGACCCAGGAGTCAGGCAATGAGTTTGACCTGTGGGGATGTGGTTTTCTCCAATAATTTTTTTTTTCCTGTGATTTTCTTAGGGATCTTTAAGTGTAGGAAAATAATCAGGGTACTGCAAATAAAACTGAAATCTGAAATGCAGGCGAGTATGGACAGAGCCATAGGTGCAGAGTGGTGAAATTAGCCGCTGTGAAACAAGAAAAACCTGCTTTCCTTGTAACCTTGTGCATCAGTAATCTTCCATTCCTAATCCTGTCTGTAAGACACACTGTCTGCTGCAGACTCTTCTTCCTGAGCAAGTTCTTTGCTATTATCAATAGCTGCTGGACTCGGCAGGTGAAAGCTGACACACTCTGTGGAAGTTGGTACACTTAAAACTGTCTCATTCTTGTAAAACTTTGCTAAAACCCTCTGGATTTCTGTGGGGAATCTGCATACTATTTATAATACTGAAAACTGTAGTGAAAAACCAAACAAAGGTTAAAAACCAAACAAAGGCTGACAAATATTCTAAGAAGAGGCTCAGAAGATGCTGATAGAGACTGTCCCTTTAATGGGACAGGGGAATACAGGACAGATTTGTTTTCCAGGAGAAGGGCTGAGATTTTAGATAGAGGGAAGTGGTTCTCTTTTTGGTTCTTGACTGTTGTCAGACAACAGATTTTTCAGTACTACAAAATAAATTGTTTTAATTTCCTAAAGACAATTTCAAGTTCTCTTGTGGCAGGAGATACTATTAAGTTCTTTCCTGAGGAAAATGTCCTTAACCCTGCTGGCCTATCACCAATACAGAGCTTTACTCAGGCAGCTACAAAAGCTTTCAGTTAAGCAGAAAGTACTGTACAGTCAGTAAGTGGAAGGGAAAATAGAAAGCTGAGTTTTGAAAGCAGGAAGAGACAAGTGTTCTCACAAAACAGGAGTGAAATGGAGAGCCAATTGTCTGGAATTGTACTTTGGACATACTCACCTCTAAGAAAAATGTGGGGAAGCAAAAGGCTTTTAGCACTCCAGGGAGAGATCACATCACAGCTTACACTGCACATTTCCTATGATTTATGTTTTGATTGGATCTAGAGCAGGGATAGGTTTTTTGAGGTGTGTGGTGCCATGGGCTGGTTCATTTTACATGGTGTAAGAATAGGTCAGCCCAGAGCTGGGAGCTGGGCAACACAAGCTCTTGTGTAAGACCTGGGAGACAGAGGTTTTCTCCCCAAGGTCCAAGTCCAGCAGAAGTGTGACATGGCTGCTCAACTGAGGCTTGCTTCTTTAAGAGCCAGTATTTCCTTATTTCTAACAAGCTCCTTCCAACAGCCTCACCTTCTTATATTTAAGGAAGAAAAACAGCCTTGAATGCCACCTGGAAATGGTAATAGTTTGCTAGTTGCCATAAAACATCAGGTAAACTTCCATAGGGGAAATTTGGCATCTAATCTGCAGTGAACAACACTGGCTGTGGCATCAGTGCCCTCAGCACAGTGATAGTCACATGGCATTCAAAATGGGCACTAGAAAGCCATGCAGAAAGAAACAAAGGCCAAGAAATACAAAGTAAGCACATGCCCAGCTTCCAAGGAATTTAAAACTGTGTAAAACTTACAAAAGATCTTTTAAGTGTCTCACTCTAATGTCAAAAGGAGAACTCATCTTTCAAGGCCTAAATTGGAGCATTAAGTCCAGCTCCATGTATTGCTAATACATGCTCCTTTGTCGAATATGCAGAGATTGCTCTGAGGGTGAACTTTTAAAAAACTCTTTTGGCACAGCTTTCTACAGGTTCCATATTTTTTGTGAACATATTAAGATAAAACAAAAAAGTCAACTTTTTTACCAACAGGCGTGTTTCAGAAATTATTATAATAGGACACTGAATGGTTCCTAAAATGTACTTTTCTCCTATCTGAAAGTCAAAGCTAATAGCAGATAATAAGAGCCCAATATGTCTTATTGTTATCTGTCTCAGTAAAAGCTGTTCCATTTGCCCTCCAATCATTTTTTAATCAAACTTTAGAGAAAATTGCACATACCTGGATTCATTGAAACAGGCAGTAATGTTTTGCTAATTGTGTCACATATAACACAGCAGGCCAATTTTTTGAAAGGAATAACAGGTGGGTAATCACTCTGTCTGAATTCTGCTAAATAAATGTAATCCCTAAATCTTAGTATGTTGCACAGGGGTTAAGCCTCTTTCTGGGCCACACTCTCCTCTGTGCTGTTCACCATCATAAAAGAAACAATTATATTCTTCCCTTCTTGCTATGCACTTTATTTTCAGGGAGAACAACTTCTTACCAGTACTGAACAGCATTTTATACAATAAACCCCTTATTTTTCATGCTATGGATTATTGAAAATGTCCATACCACTTGTGCATGCTCAAGATCTAGAAACTCAGGAATGCAAATCTACAATTCAATGCCATTTTTGTTTTAGAACATGAGCAAGGAATACCTGAGGTGATAGTCATGGTAAATTCAAGTTTAGAAAGATGGAAAATTGGGATGCTGGTCCTGAACTGCCTGGCTTTTTGTCATTGTGTCTGTGAGTGGAGTTAGGGCACTGCAGAAGTAGGGCCGTTCAGCATTGGGCTTGGGTAAGGAGTGTCTGCCAGCAGAGTTCAGCTGATTGCATTCTGGCCCTGCCTTCACTCTTCAATAAATGCATGAATTCCCTTAAGCAAGCTCAACAACCACCTTTCTCCACCATATTGGCTTGGGTGGAATTTTCCTCACTACGCTCGTCCTCAGAAAAAATGTCTTTGCTTCTCCTGCTCTGTTTCCTTGTTCCTTGCACTGCTAAGTTACTGGACTGCATCCTGGCTGCAGAGAAAGGCAATGATGTCCCACTTCATTTGCTGGCCAAAAGCTGCTTGAGCAGCTATTGCTGACTCCGGTGTTAAAATCGCACATCTGGTGGCTCACACTGCTCTGCCACCCAGCTGAGCGGACAGTCTTTGGGAAATAAACAGCCTGTGAAGTGCTATCAAGTTTGCATTTCTGTCTCTTCTCAGCTGTTTCCCTCCCACCTCTCCCCACCATTGCTCCCCTTCCCATCTTGCTTCTGGCTCTATCCACAAGCCTAAATCCAAGAAGGATCAGAAGAGTATTAAAGTTTCTCAGTTTCTCTTAAAATTGCATTATCAGTCTGCTGAAGGGGATGTGGTAAAACAGCAAGGGATTGAAGAATATGTGGTGGTGAGTTTAAGTGGAGAATCGGGGGATTAGCAGTGAATAGGAACAAAGGAGTTTGAAAAGGAGAAAAATGATGGGAATGAGCTTCAGGGGAAAGAAATCAGCCAGAGGATTGCTGTTGTGAGGGAAGGTGCCATTAGCCAGAGGATATAAATTTAGGAAGAAAATGTATGAAAATAAAGAAGATCAAAGCAGTTTGATAGGAATTAGAAATATGGTAAAAGACAACATATAGTAGCAACAGGAATAATTATATGAATAGTTCAAATATGCAGATCAAAACAAAAACACAGAAGTGAGAAAGATTACACAGGTAATAAATATTTAGTTTAGCTATACAGTGAGGCAGACAGTTTATCTGTGGATACATCACAGGGAAGGTGAGGGAAAGAATGGCATTACAAAAGAGGAAGGAAAAAAGGAACAGATAAAGCATTTATATTTACAGGAGATGTCCTACAAGACTTGATTTTACACCCTCTATTACATATTTAAAGAGCCTTTGACACTAGAAAAAAAAGGCAATAGTAATTTGTAGGTCTTACAAATAAAATTCAACATATAGTAAATGTTGAAATACTGCAGTGAAGATTCATGTTAGAAAATAATTTTCAAATGTAAGGAGATGTTGAGCAGAAACTTTCCCTCCTGCATCAGCCTCTGCACAGAGTATTTAGAAAGAAGCATAGATGGCTTCAAAACTAATTTTTATGTCTCTTTTGACATTTAATTGAAGCAATTTCTTATGTAAAAGTTTGATTTCTCCATCATACAATCCTGATTAAAGTTTAAGCAGAGCAATTTAAAATGTCAGGATAATAAACCATGAAAAATAGAAATAAATATGCAGCATCTCAGGTTTTATTACAGACTTCCATAACTATAAACATTAGAAAAAGTAGTATGAATAGCTGTTGAGAGAAGGACATGGAGGCTGATAATCAGATCTGGAGCAGCTTGCTGATTTGAAAGTGAGATAAATGTCTAAGCACTACTAGGAAACATTAAGCAAAAACTTACTATATTTTGAACATTTCACTGATGCATTTAAGAAGGTTGTACTTGGACAAAGATGCTCCAGCTGACTGGAGAGCATTTTGCAGTGTGTGAGGGAGTATGGACAGTACAGCTCCTCAAGAAGAGGGGTGTTGGTTGCGATCAGCTAGAAACTACTAAGTTTTTAGTCTTTAAATTCACTAAAGATGCAAAAAAGATAAATTGCTATTCTCAGTGTTATCTAACTACAACTTCTGTAAACATACTCTTGAAACCACGTGAGAAATTAAGAGTGTTATTTCCTTGAATTCTACCTTATGTAATTTAGACAATGGTGGTTAATTTTGACTTAAAATTACTACTGAAGAAGGATAGGAATAAAGGTTGAAAAAAATGTTGTCTTTTAAATTGCATACCAAATTTACCCATAGCATGCTGATACCTTTCTCATCTCAGCTCTCGTAATCAAAAACCTCACCCTGTATTTCCCAGAGGTGTTCCACTTACCTGTTGAAATTCTGCTCTGCTTTCCACATGGCTCCAAGCACAATTTAAATCTATTTGGTTCCAGAGCCACTGGATCTTCTCCCATTCTGTGTACACCTATGTTATGACAGTTTCTTGGAAACTTAGGCATTTTTGGTTGGAGGCAATGTATTATAGAAAAGATCGAGCTTGCTAACTTGAATTCATCCCTTAGGGTGTTGCTTGTATCACTGTGACCTTTCTAAGCCCTTCAAAGGGGAAAGTACCAGCTCCTGAAAAGACAGTGTAATTAAGCTTATAAGCAGAAAACTCATTTGCAATTAGTAAAATTCAGTGTAGATATGTAATTAAGAAAATAGGGCTAAGCTTATAAATTTCTCGCCTGCTTGACTTTTGGTTGGTCCAAATCACAGAGAGTCACATTGAATTAGAAGTATTAGAAGAAG
The DNA here is from genome assembly GCA_013397195.1 of Hylia prasina. Classification (NCBI taxonomy): domain Eukaryota; kingdom Metazoa; phylum Chordata; class Aves; order Passeriformes; family Sylviidae; genus Hylia; species Hylia prasina. The sequence continues at coordinate 78,646 of VYXD01008114.1, read as the reverse complement.
CTCTTTGCTTTAGATTAGGCATCTGTCTGTAAGCTTATATATGGAGATCAAGCAATACAGATTAGAAAGCAATTAGCTTATCCTAAAATATGTGCTTTTATCGGCTTACTGAATAACTCTCTCGACTCTGTTTGTGCTGACCAGAACCTTGTAGCTCCCTGGTGCCATTTGAGGTGCATTTCATGTCAGCCCACAGAAATCTGCAGTGGTACCTCTCATCCCCACCTCCCTCAGGCATCGTAGATGCCAGCAATCATCTGTGCCTAGTGAGCAACTGAATCAAGGAATTGAGACACTGCACAGTTAAATCTGTGTTGTTGCAACCTGAGTCTGCACTTCAGTCAGTGATGGGACCCATCTCTGTTTGTCAGTGCATTGCCACTGCAGAAGTAGCTGTCCAGTGCATTCAGTGATTTCCACTTATATTTTGTATTCATGGAAATAAATTCAGTGTATTTATCAAGGACATTTCTTCTTCTGGATCTGAAGGTATTAATTTCATAGCAAAAGAGAACAAAAAGCAAAAACAATTAGAATTCTCCCAGGAGGAGATGTGAGGATTTAAAGCAACACAGAATATAGCAGAAGAACAAATGTGTGTTAATTGGCTGATTTTAATATTAGCTTGAAAATGAGAAGCTTTGTTATTGCAAAGTCAGAAAAGCCTGGAAAAACCTAATTGAAATTCTGGAAACGTAGTAAGATTTAAGGTGGCCCTTGATGTATTTAGGGAAGACATTTTCTGGGATCAGCAATCCTATATCCAGAGTCTACACCACCTCCTTGAAAGCTTTGCTTACGGGCATTTCCTTGCAGATATACTAGCAACAAGCCTGGGAGCTTGTTGTCAGATATGAAGATGTTAAAGAACAAACCAAAGAACAAACCATACAGGCAATTCCCATGGTCCCCAAACAGTTATTTATCCCAGCTGATTCCAGGGCTGCAGTGAAGAGGGTGAGCACTTGAGATAGACGAGACAGCTGGCAAGCTGGGTAAAGAAGACACATATTAAAGTATGAGGTGTGAAAGCTACTACAAACACTAAAAGAAAAGAGGCTTTTTTGTTGGTAATGTTTAATGTAGATGGCAGGACTGGCAGTGTGTCACAACAGAAGGCTATCATTGTCACTCTACGTTTTGTTTACCAAGTAAAATAATTAGTCTACTATGACCCAAATGGGTAAAGTCTATGATGTTATAATAAAAACTGATTCATATTTGCTGTATTAAATAAAACAAAATTTGTTGACTTTTACATGACATTTCTATTGGTAAAATCAGCTGAGCCATGGGCCTGAGTCTGTATCAATATCAACTCATATGGCAACAGCCCATGTCTCAAGAAACTGTGAAATATGAAGGTCTATATGACAATTAGTGCACTCAACTAAATAAATCACGTGAAATTCCCTAAATAAATCATGTGAAAAAACCCAAAAAACAGTGCAATAACATCTCCTTCTTCCATCCAGAGACAAAAAAATACATGATGAGCTTAATTCTTCTAGATCTCAGTTTCAGCTCTTCACATTGTCACTATTAAATGTCTCCCTGACTATGGTACGATCTGCCCATAGTCATTTACAGTACTTAAAATCCTCTCATGTTTAATCCATTTTTTACAGCCATTCAAATATGTGGTATCATTACCTAATAAGGATGATGTGGAAGCATACTGGTCATATTTATCCTATTTCCCTGGCACTTTCTTTTCTTTATGCCCATTATTTGCTTTGGTTATTTGTTTATGAGTTTGTAGACGTATTAAGATATTTTTTCCTTCCATAATTAGGGGAGGGACTAGAAAAAAGGAACCCACTGGTTAAAATTTTAAAAATTGTCATTTTGCATTTAAGGATGAAATCTTTGAAGCAGATGTTCTGCCTCAGTGGAAATGGTTAAATGCAAATTCTTGCATGATAATAATTAATAAAGTATAGAATAAAAATAACATTGATAATTAGCATTCAATTAGCATTTATCTTTCCTTTTAATCTCTCCTATGGTTCTTCAGTTGATATGTCACTGGCTTATTGCAAGAAACTTCAAACTTTTTTCTGGGATGACTAAAACCCTTGATGAGCTGGTTATTGGTACGCTGAAGTCATTATAATTTAATATTATCTCATTTTCTTCCTGTTCTCCTCAACCTGAGGCAAACTCATAAACAAGTTAAAGTAAGTCCCTTATTACACAGTCTTTCATTAGATTGTGAAATTTTTTTGCTATGGAAATTGTGGAAATTATAGTTTTTCCTGAATTGAGAAAGACACAACCTCTCAAAAGTAGGGTTATTAAGCACAATGGATTGTGACATTTAATCAAATGACATCTGAGCCAATCATCTTAATACCCATCACAACTGATGGAGAGAAATAGGCCAGTGAGGGCTCAATTTATCTCATCCTAAAATAAATGTCTGAAATAGGTCAGGAGAAACGTGGTGTGCAAAGACAACCTGGGGCAGGTACCTTGTGTAGAGAGCTCTGTGAAGAGGTGAGGTTGATCTTACCCTGCAGAGTACTCACAGGAACCCCTGCAGCACGGGTCAGTGCCAAATGGATGAACACACTGGTGAAACATGACCAGATACCTGTATCCTTTTCATATTCCTCTCTCACCATTCATTTTTTGGACTGCACTGTTGGGTGCAGGATAATAGAACACACAGATATTTCTCTGGACAGAAACAACAATTGCACTGCTCCTTACAGTCTGTACTCTAAAGATGGTTAATGCTTGGCTCTAGAGGTGTCCAAGTATGGCAGTCATACCATAAGACTGGCTGCAGTGTCTGTGTTCTAAGTAATACCCACCTCTTCTGAGGCTGGCACTAGTACCTAGAGGTGCACCTTCCCAAAGCTTCCTGCTGTGGAGGGATAGAACCCTGTAAGAGTTGTCCTTTTTGTGGCACATTCTTCCTCTGCTCACAGTTTGTGCCTCAGGGCTTTTGACACTTTGGAATACCTGTTATGCTGCTGGTAAAGAAAGCTGGCTAGTCCTGGCCTTCTGTGCCTCGTCTTCTGCTGGGATGGTGGGTGTGCTGGGACAGGAAATTTCCTATTTCACTGTGCACACAGTTTTGTGTTACAACTGCCCTGCCACACGCTTTATCCATGCAATGGATGCCATATTAACACATCAGAAATACATGTTCCTCAGCAGCAACATGTGAGGCAGGCCTTTGTGTGCTGGTTCTGCCCAAGTAGAAACAGCAGGTTCATGAACCATGAGAATAGCCGCAGAATCTGCTGTGGGCTCAGTGAGAAACAGAGTAGACCTTGCTTATGAGATCTCCACCTCTAGTTTGAAAGATCATACCTGCCTCATAAAAACTACACAAAGAAGTTTTAAATAATGTGAAGAAGTTTCAGTTGACATTCAGGATGATAATATCACAAAATTAAAGCAAATCCAGTTTTTCAGACATTTTCAGCTATTGAAGCAAAATCATAACAAGCTACATGTTCAAATTTCAAATGTGCTTATTTAAGTCAGATACAGCTGAATACAAAAGCTTGAGCTTGTGTCTCATGTACTCTTATAGGACTTTGAGTCAAATGTAAAACTAAGTGGATCTGTAGGGGTTTTGTCCTATAGACAACTGCACAGGATATTCCTCAGGTTATTTTTAACTAAGTACCATTGGTGATCTTGCAAGCTTTTTTTTTTTTTCCTGTTTTTTTTAAACACTAGCTTTTTAGAATTCCAACACACTAAAAGTTTTTTATTTGACGCAGTAAAATACAAGGTAGGTTTAGAAGTAAATGCAAAACTACAGAATTGGTGAAAGCTTTTTTATGTGAGCATGAGAGGTAGACGTTGACAGTGGGAGAATATTTTAAGACAGACAATTGGAAAAAATGCATTTGTCTGTGTATGAGGCTGTGAGAACTATGAGGAGAGATGTAGGGAACTTGGAATTGTGTTCATTTTGGAAAAAATAAATATATAACAAGTTATCTAGTCTGAGATAAACAAAAGCCCAGCGCTTAAAGCAGTAACTACAAAAAAAACAAAAAAACAAAAAAAACAAACCACCAACAAAAAAACCACCAAACTAATAAAAGAAGATAAGCAAGCAAATAGAGCAGAAAAATTCCAGAAGTTCTCACACACGTGGATTCTCCAGTGGCTTATTCTGAGTTTAACCTTTTGGTTGGTCTTGCTTTACTTTCTTTAAGGTAGAAAGATTAGTTCAGTTTTGGTTTGTATAATGTGCCAGCTACATTTGGAAAGCCCTGAGAAATCACTCCACATGGCGCATCTTGTGCCAATTCAAAGAGGAGACAGCATCATTGTGAAAGCTGTGAATTGATCTCTGCCCTTTCATGAGAAATCATGCTCTCTTTCCCCACAGTGACCGCCCATTCACTGTGCTGTGCTCACATAGAGAAGTTTTGGATTTTCATCTTGACTACTTGTAATAGCTCAACTAGCAGGATCTGGATGGACAAAATGCAAATAAATTGCACCAAGTATTTTAACTCATTTGTGTTATAATCTCGGTGAATGAGATTAAGTAGTTTTGTCATTATTGGATTAAAATTGCTCTTTTTGTTTCTTGAAACACTAGAGCTCTGTCCATATAACCAGATGATATTTTGGTCCTGAAATCTCTCCTCCTGTTTTCCACAGCTTGTTTGGTGTATGCTTCTTGCGTCTGGAAAAAAATAATGAAAAAGAAAGGAGTGGGCACACTTCCTCTGATGCTGCAGGAGGAGCAGGACATGAATCATCTCTTGAAAGTTATTTTTTTCCAAAGTCCTAACTTTCTGTGCCTTCTCAACTGTCTTTTCTTCCCTGTTTTCTGGGTGGAAAGACAAATCATTGTATATACTCAGCTACTGCATTATTTGAGAAAGTATAACCTATAAAATATTTTTTCATAAATTCATTTCTGAAGAAATCTTTGGAACCTGCAATACCCTCTGTTTTGTATTGCTGGAGGGTTATTTCGAAAATAACTAGTTTTCATCTCCTTTTCCCTTGTATCAGTGTTTCTAATTACTGTAAAATACTCTGAAGTTATCTTGTTGATGATTAAAATCATGCAACCATCCAAAGTCCAAAATATCAAGTCTACATATGCCATTTATTATGGTAGATTTTATTGCCATTTTTAGAGATAAACAGAAATCAATTTCTGTTGTCTGATATTCAGATTCTCACTTGCTGTTCTCAAAAACTTAGAAAAGCAATATAATAAAGGTATAAGTAGTAGTAATAAATAACAGTGAGAAAGTCAGTTTTAGTCTCAAAATTATATCAAATCTCTAGTTAATTATATGGAGAAGATGCAATAATGGCTACAGGCAAAACTTACTATTTTTATTTATGGATAGTTTACATAAAAACATTAAAAAGATGTTACTTGTTTCAGCATCTATTTTTATTTTTTCCCCTCAAATATTAAATTCAGGATAGGAATTACTTTGTGCTTTATGACAGTTTTATAAAATTAAATATCTAATATGATATTTATATGATAGGTTAGAAAGATAAATGGGTGGATAGGTATGTATGCTATATGTAGAAAATATATTACTTCATAAAATAAAATAATAGGTTAAGTACAAAAAATCTTTGTTCAATATTTGTGGTTTTATGCATTTTAGTTACATCTTTTGAATTCTTTCAAAGGCTAGAAATGTCTCCCACACTTTTCTGCACAAGGCTAATACCCCAAATCTAACATCACTTGCAAGCTTTTCCAAATTACATGTTACTTTAGGCAAATTCTCAGGCTTCTCTACTTTCCCTGTTTACCAAGGACACCTTCTGCATTTTGCCCTTCTTTGCCTCATGGGTATGAATCACAGAAATAATTAACTGCACTCAGAATGATGAGATTTTGAAGCATATGGCACACAACGGCTTTGGTCCCTTCTCCTCCTCAGACAAGAGGTAAGATGTGTGTGTATGTGGTGCAAGGCAAGGACCCCCCTGCAGAAATTTGCTTTAACTTCAGTGTGGGAGGGAAACTCCAGCTCCTTTCTGAACATAAAAGGTCTAGGTAATGCATCCACTCCCTCCCCTTCCATATGTCCTACAACAGTGCTAATATCCTGGGCCAAAAACAGCTTACCAGAAACTAACTTCATCTTTGAGTCATAATGTGTGTTCTGTGTCTTTATCTTTGCAAGTCTTCCTATCTGAGGAAAAAAAAACAAGGTTAAAAGGAGTTTCAGCTGCTTTGAGGAACAGTTGAAAGTCACAAAAGAATATATGCATACAGTAGTTCTGTTGTAAAGTAGAACAGTATGTAATTAAGAAATTGCTATGTATTATATTCCTGCATTCCACAGTGATTTGAGGAGGAAGGTCACTGTGCCTGAGTCCCTGGATATGGTCTCACTTGGGCCAGACTGAGAGCTACTCTCCTTATGCAGAAGGATAAATCAGCACTTCTATTCCTTTGGCACAGCCAGAAGTCTACAAATGTACAGCCTAAACTCTTATCTTTGTGTAGGAGAACAGTCCTGAAAATAACTGAAAAAAACCCTGAAAGTCAGCAAATCTTCTCTCTTATTATAGATAACTGCTGTCATGGTACTTCTGTTTGACTCCAGCCTACAGGTAGAGATCTCACCTTCTCCTGGCATCTGCAGGGCTTGTCCTCTAGAAAGGGTGCTTGTGATGCCCTTTGCTGGAAAAGCAAGCAGTGACCTCGGATTCAGAGGTGAAATTTGACATGGTCAAGTGAGCAGGGAGTATGATATTTTCTAGATGTCTTGTTGGGATGCTGATGTTTGACTGTTTAAACTGTTCCTATTTGCTCACTGAAGATGTCTTTCATTCTGGCAAACAAGCTGCCCAGCTCTGCACCAAATACCTCTAAGGTAAAGGCTACTGAGTAGATGGGGGATTTCCTTATAATTCTGCATTTCCCCAGGTAATTGGTATCAATCATAAAAAACTGGAAAGTTCTCTTGCTTCTGGTCTTGATGCTGTCCTGGCTCCTGCCAAGAGGGAAGAGAAAACCTTCCAACAAGTACAAATAATTTCCTGCACTGCTAGAAGCAGAGTAGCACAAAACCCAGGAATATTGAGTATTCGGAATAGTAAAGAAAGTCTAAATGTCTCAAACTACTTCCTCCAGTTTCTCACTGAAATTCTTGATGAATGGTTAGCTTTCTTCTGAGTTCCATCTGTTCCACTGAGCCTTATGAAGATATGACAACACCACTTGATATTTTATTTTCACGTAACCATTAAATAGCTCCCTTTCCCCCTCAGACTGAGAAATCCACTTCTTCTGTTCAAGATAAGGAACATCTGTCTGAAAAGAAGTGTCATACTTGCTGTCACAAAAGATGCCTCAGCTCTGATTGCAAGGGCACTTGTGTATGAATAAAATCACTCAAGTACAAAAGTATTAACCAAATTCTTGTATACCATTTAAATGACTGATTGATGGTGATGACGGATGATTGCTGTGCATTAATGCCTGAAGGTCTATCAGGCATAAAAGTAGTATTCTGTCTGGTAGACAAGGAACAGATTTTTCAGTCTATAGTCCAGATCCAGTGAGAGCATGTGAGTTCTTTCCACTGCCTTTAGCTTATATTTTGTTTCAGTCCTGGGACTGAAATGGCATCTGTTTGCTTTGCGCTACCTCCAGCCTCATGGTGGGTGTGATTCCCAGCAAGCAGAGCAGTGTGTCCCATGACCATTTCTTCACCTAATGAATTGCCTTTTTTCTTGTATACTCATTGTTCTGAGGAGGAAACATGTCTGTGGTTGTTGTACCATGCTGGTATGAAACCAATTAAACAATAACAGCCCCAGAAAACAGCAGCTCTGAGATAGCCTGTCAAGCCAATTTCATCTTTTCAGACATTAACAATATCATTGGCATTGGTAAGATAATTTAACTGTATTTATTAAACTTTTCTGTACCTTTGATCTGCAAACTGAAGAGAGGCTTGGGTGACTACCTCTTTCTAAAGTTAGTCTTGGGAAATGTCACAGTAATGTAGATCCTTTTTACTTTACTGTTGGTGCAGTCTTAGCACTAAAGTGGAAAGACCCTGGAAGGATTGAAATAAATACTCAGCATTTATCACTTTGTGGTGGGCTGAAGCTGGCTGGATGCCAGATGCCCACCAAAGCCCCTTTATCAGTCTCCTCCTCAGACAGACAAGGGAAAGAAAATAATGAAAGACTCAAGGACAGGGAAAAATCACTCATCAATTACCATCATAGGTAAACCAGACAACTTGGGGGAAAATAGCTTAATTTATATCAATCAAAGCAAAGTAGGATAATGAGAAATAAAAATAAATCTTAAACCACCTTCCCCTCACTCCTCCTTTCTTCCCAGGTTCAACTTCAGCCATGATTTTCTCTACCGCTTTCCCCACAGAGGCACACAGGGACAGGGCGTGGGGATTGTGGTCAGTCCATCACACATTGTCTCTGCTGTTCCTTCTGCCTCAGGGGAAGGATTTTTCACAGTTTTGCTCTGCTCCAGTGTGGGGCTCCTCCCACTGCAGATAGTCCTTCCTGAACTTGTCCAACCTGAGCTTTACCACGATCTGCACCATGGGCTGCAGAGGAACTCTCTGCTCCAATGCCTGGGGTACCTCCTCCCCCTCCCTCTGCACTGACCCTGGTGTCTGCAGAATTGTTTCTCTCAGTTTCCTGCTTTCCTACTCCTGAATTTTATACCACAGCCATGTCAGCTGGTTTTAAGCTAGAATCTTAGATCCCTTTTTATTGATAGTGTTCTGCAAAAGTTCATGGCTAAAATCTTCATTCAAAGGACTTGTCATGTTTTTTTTTAGTCCTGATGGATACAAATAGTAAACCAGAAGTCTTTAATCTATGTAGATACTTCATTTAGAAATTCCATTTTTTCTAGTGCAATGAACTGCATTTAGGATGATGTAAAACATGAAGTCTTTCTTAAAATGAATCTGCAGGCTAAAGAGCTGGTTTCCCCATGTATTTAAATTAAGTTGTCCCTCTAATCACTCTATATCTTTGTGAAATCCCTTGACTGGGTATTTTATTTCCCTTATAAAGGCTAAAAGTGCCATGTTCTGTTTTAATTCAGTGGGTTCTCTGAAAAAATATGGTTTGAATTGATGAGATATCTCAAAGCTGCTCAGTTCAAAATACAGACTAGATGGAAACCTCTTATGGTAAATGTAGTAACAAATTCTTTGAGTGAAATAAATTTTTCCCTTTGGAAAACTCTGTTAAGTTCTAATAACTACTGCCTACTGCTCTGCCAGCATGGCAGTATATTCAAATGGAAGGGGACAGTCTAGATATTTGATGATAAATTGCTGAGTGAGCCCTTTATAAGGGAATCATATCATTGTCTTTATCAGTGATTAAGTGTTTGAGCTAAATTTTATGTATATTTTATAATGTTAGTGAAACTTTACCTTATTAAACTGAGGCTGCTGTTAAGAACTCATTCACCTGACCTAGACAAAGGTTTGGAAAAAGATTTAAAAAAAATGTGATACATGTTTGCTAAATGCTTAGCTCCTGCTTCAAGCTTCTCTCTGTTGCTTTATTGTGGATTGGCTGAACAAAACTGTTCCCTCAGAAAATAAACAAATGTGAGGCTTGACTTTTTATTTTCTGTGAAATCCATGGAAGAATGAATGACTGGACCAATCCCACAAGATACAAATGGCTACTCACTCCACTGGGATATAAAACCCTGGGATCAGGAACTTGCCTTCTCTCATTCAGCCCCTTCTGTTGCAGCTGCCTCATTGCCACTGTGTTTGCTGGGTGTCACAGAGCAGGGACAGCATTTGGGAGACTCTTTTTCTCTCTCTAAACCTCACTTTGGCATGCAAACACTTCGGGGCATCACTTCTTTCAATAGAAATCACAAACGATGATCAGCTTTGGGTCTGCTTTATCATTTGACTCTTATCTCTGCTCCCAACATTTTCTTGTGCTTTCCTGGCTTCTTTCTCTCTTTTTTTTTTTTCTTTTTTTCTTTTTTTTTCTTNTTCTTTCTTCCTTTCTTTCTTCCTTTTTTTTTTCTTTATTTCCTTTTTTTTTCTTTTTTTTTTTCCCAAATTGGTGTTTAGCATAATTCTGCCCTGATCTTCTCCAGCTGTAACTGTAGAAGGTCTTCATCTGGTGTCAATCAATACTAAGAGTGTCTAAGTGAGGGGTGCAGGTATTATCCAATGTTTTGAGAGAAAGCTATTTAAAATTCCTGACATACCTTTGATGTCTATAAGCTTTCTGTCAGAATGAAAACTAAGTAATCAGGTGTCCTTTACCATGCTTGACATTCTAGAATTTTTGTCACAAAATTAAGCTCTAAAATCTCATGTACATTTGATGAGAACTGCTCATGTTGTAAATTGTTTGTGGAGGTATCAAACCCAGAACTTGGCACACCAGTCTGTCTAAATCCTATAGGTAACCTTGCTCTGCAAGAAATGTACCAGAATAAACATTTGGTGTGATAGTGAACAAAGAAAGATAGGAAATTTAAAACTGGATAAACACTGTAAAAGGAATGGGGTGATCTGAAACTTATTTGGATCCAGGGTTTTAATGTAGGTTTATAATCATAATAATAACAAAATAATAATAATAATTGCACTGTATCATGTCATTAAAATGGATCATTTTAATGATGTATTGTAGCAGGAAATGAATGGCTTGCTGTGACTTTGTTATTTATATTAATGCTATAATTCACATTTTAAAATAATTTGAAGATGAAATCAATAAAAAAGCAAGTATGGATTTTTATCCCTTTGGATTATCACATAATTTAGAGGAGAGTGGCACATGAAAAGAATAATCAGCAGAACCAACATATTGTTTTAAAGCAGTCATGCACTTATAAATAAATCGAGAAGTTCATTCTGAAGGCCCTTCTGATGCAATAAACCCAGATGTCTGAGGTTTCTCTAATGGGAGATGTTTATATTCTGTGGGCATTGATACTGTTAACTTCAATAGTGGGAAATCTCTTGAAAGACAAGTGGCTGTCAAACCCTGCTGTGAATCCCACAGTGACTTTTCTCAGAAAATTGTTTACTGTTAGTGGGATCCAAAGTAGAGATTTTCTTGAAGACTGACAGATGCTATCATACTTTTTGGTCACTGCTAAAACAGCAAGACCAATTCATTTCAGTAAAGAGAGTCAGGGGAGACATTTCCTTAGAAAATTATATCCTCCCCATAGAGGAGCAAGTTCACATACAGAGATATGGCTGGAGGCTGCTGTAAAACCCATGGCTGTTGTGTTGGTATTTAAATTATTTATGAGAATGGAAATGTTAACTTTTTATGTAAATAAAAAAGATGAAAAGTACTTACAAAGTAAATGATGTTAATACTTCTGCTCTTCACCCATTACTTTTGCTCTCAGAATGACTTTGTCAGAGTCTTTTGAATCAATGGGAGTTTTGCCAATAACACTAGCAGTGGTTGGATCAGATCTATAGCCTTTATAGTATATTACACAGAATATGAGTTACAAAAAACCTATTGGAGCAGTTTTACTGTTTCTTTAGGAACAAATGAAAGCTTTCTTCAGGAACAAATCAATTGAAATTGTGCACATCTCTCTCAGGTTCACTGGCAGGTAGAGAGCCTAAAATGCATGATTTGTGTTCACAGTTAGACACTTAACTGTCATTTTTATATGATACTTACTTAGTCATTTAAATAAATGGATCTATGCACACATTTTACCAGAACTTTAAAATATGCATGTATGATTTGGGCAGATCTAAAATGAATTGGCAAACCAGGCTGTAACCCTTCCTTACTATGGCCTTTGCATGTGATTTATTCATTTACAGAAGAGTTATAATAGGCAATTAATATTGTTAGGCCTGGAGATACAATAAAACTCCTAAAAAGTGGTGGACATAACATTTTAATCCTCTCAGGCTGAATGAAAGAGCGAATCACTGATCCACTCTTTTTGAAGTAACTGAAACAACACAACAGTTGCTTAAACCATGAACCTGCTCAGGAGCTGTGATTTCTGCCAGCCCTGCTGTGGTGTGACTGCAAGTGATGTGGCAAAGCTGGTTTTAGATTGCTGCTTTCTGTGAACATGCTGTCAGCAAGGAACCATGCATGAAAATCAGAGACTTCAACCACATCCAGAGATGGTTTTTGGTATGCACCTGAGAAGAAAAAGATAATTAAGAGATATATTAGTTTGGATGCTGATGGAAATTGGGTTTGCATTCATGAGTAAAACAATATTTCTCTGTTGTTTTAATTTTGTCTTTTTTTTTCCCCTCCCAAAAAAGCCTGATGTAAAGACAACTTTGATCTTAACAGCAATACTTCCATGTTAGAGACACATTCCATAAAACTTACACTTAATTTTTTTGGTTCTCATATGGTAACAGATTGGTGTGGATCTGTGGATCTGCCAAATCACCACAAGAATGAGAAGGGTCTGATTCTGGTCTTACTGTTGTGCTTTATCCCTAGTAATGTAAATACTCAATTTATCTTTCTACTAATAGAGGGGAATCTTTGCTATCAGGATTTACTTGCCAGGAAAAAACCATTAGTTCACTCACAGATCCAGTGGGGACTGGTTATTTGATAAGGAGGAATCTCCTACAAGGCTAAGTAACACTTTTCTCTGCCAATGTCAGCATGAGAAAGCCCAGACCTTCCTCCTCGTTACCTCAGACAATTCTTAGACCCTAAACTGCATCATCCTTTGGTGCGGTGCGAGCAACTGTGTGTCTGTGTGGTTGGAGTCATAGTAGGAATCTTACAGATGAAAATTCCCACTTTTTTGTTTTCTTAGCAGTTTTTCTTTTTACTAACACACAGTTTTTAGGCTGACCTGAGCGGCTCTTCAGCAGCAAGCGGCAATTAGAGCCCATGGTGAAGCAGTGATTCCGCTGACACACCTCCTGGCTGTGCACCTTCCAGGGGTGGAAGGGATCCACTAAACAAAATTCTCTGCACTGAGAAATCTATTTTGGAATGTGGGTAACAGGAAGAGTAACTGCTTTGAAAATCACTTTGGAAAGGATCTTATTTTTTTCAGTCTGAACACTGTCTGTTTTGCAAAGATACAACATTGCAGCGTAGTTCATCATAGCTCACTGTTTGCAAGGCTCCTCTGACTGCTTTGAAAAGTGAAGGCAAGTAATTTTTCTCTGTGCTTGTCCATTAACCTACATATGTACCATAATCCAGAGACCTTGTGTAGCAGGCTTTGTAAAATTTAGTGTCTGATTTGTGTCCTTTACTGTGAAACATGTTACTGTTTCATATTGCAGCCTCAAATTCAGATAGAGTTGACCATCAATTACTCATGGAAAGGTTAGCTCAGTTGCAGATGAACTTGGACTGTTGATGCAGAGAGCCTCCATCTGCCTTCCTGTGTAGCATCTCTGAATCTAATATGTCACCCAGCCTGAATTCAGAGACATTCTATATGCTTTTGGGAGATGCTGCACTTCAGTTAGGAAGCTCAGGTACAGAATTTATAAATCCTGGTGTAATTTTGCTTGGATGCAGGTATGTTACTTCTTAACCTCAGTAGATGCAACTACAGTGTTTTGTTCTGGATCAAGCAGACAGAATAATCTCTGTTAGAATCACATCTGCTCTGAGGGAAAAAATTTCCTCCAACTCTCTTACCTTTATTTTCTTCACCACAATAATACTTTATAACTGATTTTTAATTTTATCAGTATTGTTGCATTTCTAACATGTCCTTTCTTCCTCAGTCCCCTAGTATGAACTACATGAATTCTTCTTTCATGGAAAGATGGGATGTTTCTGATATCTTGACTTCCATTTACACAGTGCACACTAAAAAATGGTCTATAAAGACCAGAGCATTTTGGAGTGCAGGTTTAGGTAGCTGCATTTATATCATTGATAGTCCTCTGCTCTATTCAATTCCCAAATGCATTTTTAAAAGAGGAAGAGGGAAAAAAAGAAGAAAACAACCCCAAGTTTCATTATGTATGTTATATGCAGCACTAAGAAATTAAATAATATTTCCACATGTGATACTAAAAAAAGGAATTATCCTTTCAGGCTTAGCCACTTTAATTACCCTGGATAAATTCTGTATATTTCATCAACACATCTGTCTAAAATCTCTTTATAAAACCCAGAACTTATTTATTATTTTGATAAAAAGTCCTTATCAATTAATAAAGCAGAGACACAAAATATTTATTGGAAAAAACCAACTAGTCATCAATTTTTTATGGTATCTCAAAAGCTCAGGTTTATGCCTTGTGCCGTCTTCCTTTCCTAGGTTCAATAAAATAAGGAAGTGTTAAGGAACATTTTACGGCAGTAAATACCAAGACAGTTAGGATATAACAGCAGTTTCATTTATTAAATAAGTGATCCAAACAATTTATTCTTTAGGAAAAAAAGTGTTTTGAAACCCAGCTGCTCATCTGAGTCTGAAAGAGTAGAAGCTGAGGCTTTCTTTCTGTATTTTCTTTAAAACCATTCTGCTTCCAGGAGAGCAGATCAGTCCCTCTGTCTGCAAATCCATCCATTCCGCTGTGGGGTCAGGAGGGCAATGCCACCACAGCTCAAACCAATTTTACCTGAGCTGGGAAAAGGACTTTCTACAAGGAAGAACCATGAACTGCCCATCAGTTCATGATTCTCCTATATGTGTGAACCACACAATCACCATCAAACACTTCTGTCTTTAAAACCCTGGGAGATCTCTCTGTGTAATGAAAACTAGAGAGGGGATGAGAGGGTTAATGCAGACCCAGTCTGCCAGAACTGGATGAATAATTTATTATTTGAATTTTTCTCACTTTTGTTTCTGCAAATTGCCTGCAAACAGTTTACTCTTTTCTTTCATTTAGTATGATTCAAAATTATTTGCTGAATAATTTCTGCAGTTAATTCCTGATCTCCATATCCTTCATGAGCTGTTCAATAGCAATTCCTGTTAAACATTCAGGCTGGCTCAGCTAATTACTGTGGGATATGCAAGCCACACTGTACCATAAGCTGAGCTGATCAAGTGTTTCTCAACATACTTCAAGACTGTTCCTCCTGGATGACAAAGACCTTCTCGCACTTGAAGAACATTAATTTATTTAGATATTGAAATAAAATCCAGACTAGAAGCTTTAGAGAGAAAAAGTAGTAAAGGGTTGAAAACTCAGATTTTCTTGTGACCTATGGACAGATTGAATGATAAACATAAAGCATTAGTATTCAAAAGCCACCTCTAGGATAAAACCCACAGACCTACACTTCTCTTTCACTCCTGTTTTCCTGTGTTTATCGTGTCCCCTGACAAATCCTGAGAATATCCTGCCCTTGAGGCCCATTTGGTATTGTTAAGTATAGGCCTTGCTATCCATAGCTAGAACTCCCTTCAGGATTTTCTCACATAATTTGTAGGTGTCTGTGGACAGCAGGATCATCCTGATGGCCACTCCCATGTATGTCACTTGCAGCACCTCCTGGATTGTTTAATTTCTCAGGTCCTGTGTCAAATTTGTCAATTCCTACTTCATCATTGTAAGGTAAGGTCTGCAGCAAATCCTAATAGTCTTTTATCCTCCCCTATCTTACTATAAATCCTTTTTCTTTTGGGATTAACAAATTCAGACTTTCCTGGTAATAGAAATTCAGAGTTTTGCTGTGAGCATTGCTCCTGTAGCCTATCCCATTTCTTCCTTCCACTGGCTCTGCTTTCTGGCTCATTGAGCACAAGTAATGATTCTTCATGCCCTGTTTCTACTCCACCTATCATTTCTCAGTCATTTGGATGGACTGTGATGCCAGCCTCCTTCAACAATTCTGATAAATCTTTGAAACAATGGTCTTCATCTTGTGTTGTTTAATGCTGCTTTCTCCTAAATCTAGGGAGGAGTTTCCCTTTATCACCTAAAAAACTGAGTATTCATCATCCTAAAAACCCATTCTTTATAGATATGTTATGGTCATTATCAATAATTTGAATAATTTTCCATCCTTATTCTTTATTTTTCTTACAAATACTCGCTTTGTCTTATATTAAGATAAAAAAGTGTGGGAGCCAGAGTCAACTGTTAGTTCTCTGTTCAAACAGCATTCACATATTGTAAGCCCAGGACTGCTTGAATAGAGTCAGAGAGGTGGGAAAAAAGTCATTTTACTGACATGGAAAGCAAGATGTTACTTAATTTAATTTTCAATGATTTCCAAGAAGATATTGTGAAATTTTAATTGATACTACTTTGTAAATTATGTAAGTTCAAAAGGCTTCTAGACCCCACATAAGTGGAAAATTGAGTGATTCAGTCAGCAGGTAACAATACAAAAAAATCATTTTAAGAGTGAGGACACACCTGTCTGGACTTCTCACAGTTGAATTCTGAATGAAATACAACTAGCTCGGAAAAAGATTCGGGTCTCCGAATAAGAGCTGATTAGCAGTCTGATCTGGTATTGAAATCCCCAGTTTCCTGTGTGTAATTGCCTTTCAAATGTTCAAATGCTGAAGGTTGAAAAGTAGCGTGCTGTGCTCATAGAGATCAGTGTTTGCAATGAATATACAGATATCTCAAATAACTTGCTTTATTGCCATTTCACCCACATACAAAATTCATAATGAGAGCAAGACATAGGTTATTAAGTGTGACAAAACAATGTATATATTAATATTAATGAGACTATATTTGCCTTGACCTCGCAGCCTTACAGCATTAATTGTATTTCAGATTCTTTGGTTTTCATATATATATGTACATAAGAAAGCTATGAGTGGTCATGCTTTTACTACTCTTTATATATTTATAGTCAAAATGTCCACAGCCAATTGAAAGAAATAGGATTTTTTTCCATCATCATAAAACACTGATTTAAAACTTTTGAATAAAGTGACTCACGTTTAGTCTTGAATGAGTGTAAAGGGAACACAAACATTTATTTCTAAAGAAATTTCCCCCTCTTTCCTGCTTCTGATTACAATATTGCTAAGTTTTCCAAAGTTCAATCTATTTCCTTTTATGAGCTTCCATGTTTTTAAGTGTTCTCTATTTGTTACAATGCCCTAAGCAGACACCTATCAAATATGGACCATAAAAGTTCATTTTACAGAATGAAGAAAACTCTTCTCTTCTCTTGAAAGGACACAGGTGACCATCTTTTAGCCTATAAAATTCAGATTTTTTCCTCAAGAATCTCTGGTTGTAGCTTGATTTTGTGCATTTTTTGCTTCTGTGGAAAGCTCTGACTGACTTTTTTCACCTCCTGTGGAGAGGATGTTATTGCTATGATTATTTGTTTTGCCATCAGTGGCTCAAACACTGTGTACACAGCAGTCCAAAGACAGACTGTTCCAACTAGAGTCTGTTATGTTTTTATATAGTCACCTAAGTCTCTTTATCTGCGTGATCATTAATTTACTAAAAAAAATTAACCTAAATCTTGATTGTTCTTCTAGCTTTCTAGACCATCAGATTAACTGCTTGTGTCTTTATAAATTAATAAATAGAAAATATTAATGGCTATGAATTTAAGTGATATTTGGAACTCATTACTGTATTTCAAAGTTAATAATAACTTTTGAATAATTGTTTCCCTAAATTTGCATTGTAAGCTTACTTTGCTTTGAGATCTTTTATTTTGAGATGTGAGAAATTAAGTCGCTATGGGTCAGACATAGAATTTTGGTTCACTCAGTCTCATTTCGTATTGCCTACTGCATCTCACCTTTGAGGATGACAAAATTAGGTTCTCAAGCCAATTTGATCATAAATTAGACTGCTTTAACTGATTTACATTATGGATATTCCAAATTGCTAAATCATGGTGTCAGCAAGATACTTAATAATATCCTATATTACTATAAATCTTTTGTTACTCAGATCATTTACTTTGAAAATGTCATAATGAACCTAGTTTTATTTCAAACCAATAATTCACCCCAAAAGTCAAATTTCTGTAATTTAGAATATATCACTGAGTCCAGAAAAGCTGCTTACAACAGGAAAAAAACACTTCCAAGGAGGTGAGGAGACTGAAGCTGACATGAAAGCAGAGGAGGGTTTAGGTAAGAGGTTGAAGTAGACCAAAGGAAGGACCAAAGGAACTGGGACAGGGCTGCAGCCTGATGTTGAACAGCTAAAGCAGTTTGTCAAACACAAATGAAGGTAAACACTTAGAAATGCAAAGTATAAGTCACAATCTCAAAAAAAATAAAACAACCCTTTTTCCTACAACTGGTCTTTGACCCTAATTCAAAGCAGTCCTGAAGAGTTCTTGTGGATGAATACTTTGAAGATACAAAATACCTGTGTATAAGAGTTTGGCTGCCAATCTGAGATTCTCCAGATAAGGAGGAGTTAATGGTGCCTTTATGTGATGTTGGGTATCACACATGCCTGTCTCATGAATATTCTTTATCTAAAAATTAAATATAATTAACCATTTGATACCATTTAACAAAAAATAGGCCATATGTTCTACTACTCCTTTCCGCTTTTTAATTTTTATTTATTTGTTTGTTTGTTTGTTTGTTTCTTCTTTTTCAGTCATCCAGTAGTCACAGATACTAGATTGCTGAAGTATTTCTAAACTATTTTAGAGAGGTGATAAGGGATAAAGTACAAGAATGGTTCTTCTATGCATGTTTGAGTGATTAAACTATATGCTGTGAGCCACCAGTCCATCTTAGTCACATTTTTCCTCTGGTTCTACATCAATACTGACTGTTGCCCAGGCACACCTGTAAGTTTTCCATTTCACTTCCCAGTATGCTAAGCATGGAAATGACTTACAGTTTCCTCAGGAGGTAAGAGACCAGGCAGTGAAAAGAAAGAAATTCCCATCAGAAATAATCTTGCCTTCTCTGCTATTTGCTACAGCCTTGCATCAAGATCCTTATCCAGTTTCTACCTTGTTTTGTTCTTTTTTCCTTTTCTTGGAAATGTCATTTCTCCTTAGAACAGTAGTTCTTATCCTAGAGACAGATTATTTATTTACATGGTGTCTAGCTATGGAAGCAAAATGTTAAGAAATGCTTAGTGTGTTTGACATGCTACTTCATTTCACCACAACAATAATCTTTTTTACCTAACCCATCTTTTTTCAAAAACAAAGCATTAGACTTCTAACCTCAAAATTGCATGTGGCCATCAGTTGCCAGAAGGGGTCGTGAGGAAAACTGACAATTATGAATGAGGAAAAGAAAGAAAACATTTGAAAACTTGTTAGTGCATCACTTGAGGGTAAAAGAAGCATTGTAGAGAATATAAAAGAATCATCCCATGTCCCAGTTTTTCTATTGTTTAGGGGAACCTCAGCGTACTGTCATGTCAGTTTGACTACTATTATAGTGAGATGGTTTTCCCCAGTCTGGACAGGTATGGAAGTGTGAAGGTTTTCTTGTGTTATTTGAGGTCAGTGATATGTTTTCTACTCTTCAAATTTTGAGATTTTGTGTGTTTCAAAAGAAATAATAGGAACTGTTCCATAATTCTTGCATTTGCTTCCAATAATTAAAATTTTGGATACTTGTTTATTTATTTTAACGGTACTTCCCCAAAATCAACCCAGAAGAAAATGGGAAGAAGGTTTCGTTCAATTTTGTTGGGGGTGGAGAAGGGTCAGTCTTTTATATCTTTAAGTGTCATGTGCCACTCACCATTCTCTCCTTCCTATTAATTTGTGTGGAAAATCACAGAATAAATGAAGTCTTGTCTAGTCTGGGACTTAGGTGCCATTTTTAGCTTGTAGATTTTCTGTTTGACCCTGAAAAACACCAGAATTGTATGTTTTTCTTCATTTCCCTCTATTAAGTTAGGAATAATTCTTCTCAGGGATATAGAAATATCTACAAATGATTGTGATCTCCTTACAACCTTGCAGTGCTGAAAGCCATGGTAATGCCTAAACAAAAAGAGTTGAAATATCAGTATTATTGTATTCTTTCCATTGATGTGATTGTTTATATTTATTTTGCAGGTTTCAAAGTAATTATCATAGGACTATTGTTTATTAGCTGTTTTCCAAAATAAGTCTATAGGCCAAATGATGTAGAAATTTGGATACTGAACACTGATGGAAAATTTAGCTATTATTGTGCTGCTTAGGTGACCACAATTCTCATGGTTTGATCAGCCCCATAATATTATTGTAACATTTCAATGTACTTTCAGTTTAATGCTTCTGTTTTATACATCTAATTTATTTCTTTCATAATGGATATGAGATGTGCATATCTTGTGAAGTGCTGTAGGACGTGTAACATGAAAGGTTCTGTACAGGAACAATGGTTTTTCTTATTAGAGTGAACTGCAACACGACAGATTAAACATTCAATTAAACAGGAAATTTGCCCATGTAAAAAGCTCACAGAAAGGAGCTTTTATGAGGTACTAAAGTTTTTGGAATCCATTATTTTGAAGTCCATCTACTTTGTTTACAGGTAGAAGAATAACTCAGTTGTTTCAGAAAAGGGGCCAAGTACTGTTTACATAAAGCTCCATTGTAAAAATCTGGGTACTATTTCTTTCCAAGGTTTAAAATACTTTGGTGAGAGAAATGAAAATACTCATAAAAGGCAACCACAGTATGTTATAAACCACCTTTATGGTTCATTATAGATTTGGTTTAATGCTGTTGGATTAACACTAAAGGTTAATGTTTGCATAAAATATGCATGATTAGTTTAATACTCTGAAACTGTGATCGGGTTCTCTAATGTTATGAAAAGGAGTGACATGATACATGGTTAAGGCTGACACAAATAGAAGTGTGATATATTTCCAACAAAATTGGTCAAGGGTATTTTCAAAATCCTCCCTTATGTGATAACACTTCAAAGCCAATCTGTACCAATGGGAGATTTCGTGTTCAGCTCTCGTAATTAAACTGTTTTCTGGCTGCAGGAATTGCATGCATATCTAATTTGCAGTGTAGGCAAAGTGCTTGGAGAATGATACATTCAGATTTTCTTGCATTTTTTGACCTATAGGTACTATGTGGAGTGTTTCTGTTTTAAGCATTGATTATGTTTGTTATGCTTTATTGCCAGGAGAATGATATTATTTTTTATGCATAGACTTGAAAAACTCCATCTAACGGGTAGATTTCACTTATTGCTTGTGTAGAAGTGTCTGCCTAAGCTCTTTGCTTACCAACAAATGATTTATAAATTTATGATTTATTTTTTCTATCTTGATCATGCCTCAGAGATAATTACAGTTAGGCATTCTTTCATGCTTCCAGGGAAGAACAGTGCATTTAGCATGTATTTGGATAAATATCAGCCATAAATCTTGGATAGGCCATGAACTTTTGCTGCTGTCAAGGTTCTGGGGAGCAGATAATGAGAAAAGCCTATGGGCTCTCAGAAGGTAGGGAAACAACAGACAGTAATCATCAGGACATATGGATGCAGCTACAAGGACAAGTACATGTAATGCATTGCTTTATATAATTATGCATTGCATGAGTCTCAGGGCAGGTATTGTTTGGTACACCGATGGGTACGGGTATTCAACAAAGAAGTTCTAGACATTTGTACAACCTCTAAATGGATCATGATTCATATCAAAACCTGTACTTAAAATGATGACCCAGTAGGGATTAAAAAAAAAATTGCTACACTCCCCGCCTCCTCCCCCCCCATTTTGTTTGCTTATTTTCAGAGGGGTCTTTGTTTGTTTGTTTTAACACAAATTATTTTAGACATCCTATTTGTACAGCTGATAATGTGGCCACAAGAAGACGTGGAGGGAAAAAAGTGGCCATTCAAGGGAATAGTAGGGCAGTCAAGACCTTCAAAGGCCAGTGTCCCTGCTGTCCTTTGTGTAGTATTCAAGTACAGCCTTTAGTAGGGTGGGTGACTCCTTTCATGCTTGAAATCGAAGAGTTTGGTGTAAATGGAGCTGCAGAATCAGGAGTAGAACACCTGCTTCAGTGTTTTTCAAACCTTTATGTGTAGGCCTAATGTGGGCACACTTCTTTGAGTACGGCAAAAAAAGCTGCATACCCCTGAGGTTATTGCCTGCCACAGGTCAGGATTCTGTTTCAGACAACTGGACTACCCAGTGAACTTATTTTGTAAGAAGTGATAGGACTGCCTGTCAAGGACAGAACAGTGCCCTTTGCCCAGCTTTGATCTAGCAAATAATTACAACATAATGGCTGCTTCCAAGAACAAAAATATCTTTATGGAGATGGCCTTATATCACTTCACACCTGGAAAACTGACTAGAAAACTGACATTTGAATGAGCAATAAGCCAAAATAAACAGTCTAAAACTATGGACAGGTTTTTAATGGCCACTGCCATTGGTCTTGTTTATTCATTATGTATTTATTATACATACTGTAGCCACAGTCCCTAGAGACCAAGAAATATATAGACTGAATATTCATGTCTCCTTTTTTACCTTGGCTTGGTTTTATAAAAGTTCAAAAGCACAAGTACAAATTCACTGAAAATGGATTTTATGGAGATCTTGTTTTAGAGGCTCACTCATGTTCAGAACAAGTTCTTCAACCCAGAAATTGCTAATTTGTTTTGATTACCAGAATATGAAATACTGGAATCAAACATTTGTGCAACATTTATTAAAGCCTGTAAAATGCAGACAGCTCATGGTATATGAGCAGCCATGCATTTTTGGGAGATGAGGTAACATTCTTTTGCTAAGTGATATCAATCTTAATGTAATTAGTTTTAACAGCATGCCCTTCATTATTTTTTTCTATTTTTACCACAGTTATCTTAATTTTCTCTACATTCAGCAATATCTCTTCATCTGTTAGACTGACAAGAACTTTCTCAAAGACAAACAATGCTAATGAGCCGGAGACGTGTCTCAATCAATGTCTTTCTTTCCCCATCTTGATGGGAATTGTATATATAGCTGCTAATTTTGTATTACGATCTTTTATTTTTCCTTCCTCCATTCTTGGCCTTGGGGACATGGAAGGAAAGTGTTTGCAGCACTTATCAAATGCCTTTTTATCAGACTGACTGGGGGGCATTCGGTGACATGGTTATCACTCCCAGGAGGCACAGTCTCAGCCAGAACAAGCTGACAAAGGTCACTGAAAAACAATTCACTCAGATTATGTTGGAACACACAAAGTCATATGGACCTAAATCACATGTCCATAAAAGCTGAGCTACCAAGTTTAACTCTGCGTGATCTTACGTTTAAATATTGTTACATTCTGAGAACAGCAGCTGGTACCAATCATAAGTAGGCCTGAAAATTATTCTGCAAAGAGTCACTGAACTCATATAAATTGTATTTATATGAGAATTTCATGAGCTCCGCTGTTGTTGTTGCCTGACTGCAAAGTCTTAACTAACCAGTGCATCACCCTACCTGAGACAGCCATGCAAAGTACCCTCCTATTATGTTCAGTACACAGCATTTCAAATTGTAGAAAGGGACAAATAAAATATGCTGGACAAGATAAAGTTTTAGGTGCTGAATCTTCTGCTGTAGTTTTTTGACTTGGAAAGAGCCACACACTTTAAAAAAAATTACATTTCTCTTCATATTGTATTAGAAATAAATAATTGCATAATCAATATGTGTTTGGCATATAAAATAAGAATATTTATTACACTGATATAATGCTAAAAATTTGGTGCCTGCCTGACCTTAATTTTATTTATTGTTTGTGGTGACTCACAGAGGTTGTAAATCAAGTATAATTTTCAAGTATGGCTACTCTTGTCCATGCTGAATCTTTCATGGTGTAGTTTCTTCATTTGCTGAACCAATTCATTGCACCATGAAGTTGAATAACCAGAAGGAGTCACAGCCCTGAGGTGAGGCTGCCCCAGAACCTGGGAGAGGTGACATGATGGAACACAGTTACTAGAAATCATAACATCACCTAACAAGACTGTGGTAAAAATCACACAAAATGGAAATGAAATCATGTTTACCAAGTGACCTTCAAAGTATTGTTCTATTATTTTAGTAGGTGAAAGCATTAAAAAACACTCCAAAACTCAAAACAAATCCACAAGAAAAAAAAAAATCTTAATTGTTGGGTGTATCCTAGGCCAATAGGAAGGAATTTAGAAGACCTTCAAGAGTTAAAGATATAATAGAGATAGGAAATATACATTTCCAGATGGAAATAGACCATTAGTAGCATAAAAAGAAGTTTTGATGTTGCTTCTATTGTCTGTTTGCATGAAAGTAGAACACATTACAGGAAGATTATGCATTACTTTCTGCTCTATTAGTAAACACTGGATATATGAATCAACATCCGCTAAGGACATATTTTTTCAACCAACACAGTGATTTGCACTAAATAAAATCAAACCCACAAAACATTAAAAGAGTTAACTAGGGGGAACCTTACTCTTCTTTCACTAATAATAATTCCTAAAGTCCTGAAAAATTCAGAAAAATGAAAGAATGTGAATTTTGTGCTAATAATAAAAGTGATTAGAAGTGTCAAGCGGAGTGTTTGGAACTGGTTTTTTCAACCTAAATGTCATGTCAAAAAAAGGGGAAAATTCATAGATGATTTAGTAAGCAGTAGTAGAATATTGATTTAATTACTATGATTCAACGTAGTTTTGTGAAAAAGGTCATGTTGATAAAGATGTAAGACTTTTAATTAGGTTCTGTCTGATAAGCTGGTACAGCTATGTTAGTTCTATACAATAGCTAACAAAAATGCATGAAATGCAATAAATATTAATGTATAATGGTCTGGATATCTGATTGACTTATATAATTATGTCATGGAGAAAAGTATTTTCATTTTTAAAATAATTATCTTGAGATTTAATGAGCATGTTTAATTTCAGTGTGGAAGAAGTAAAACTATAAGTGATAAAAATCTAGGGATGAAAAATATTTTCAAGAAAAACAAATGTAATGAAGAATACAAGCAGTTTTACAGATACTCATTTGACAGCTGAGCCTAGAGGATTGTAGTGCAAGAGGGGCCTAAGGTCATCTGGAGTGGGATTTTAACTGTGTTTATTGGCGCTCACATGGGAATTCTGTGCTAGAGATGCTCCCTCCTGATTATGGCCAATGGAGTCAGCAAGGAAAAGTTTCCCCAGTGTGACAATAGATGAGAATCAGTTTTCTTAGCAGAAGCGATTTTTGCTAAGAGGTATGATACCTTATATGAGGTATGCCTTATATGAGATTTAAAAATAGTTTAGCTCATGGGTATCTCAATAGAAAATTTTAGGGTAGACCTGTGGGCATGTATGTATTTCTGCAGCTTTTTTTTTAAAAAAAAAAGGTCTAGGAACGAGGGTGATTGGAGCCTGGAGTAGATTTAGCACTAACCATGACTAAGTCACTAGTGTTTTAATTTCCTAAGTGGGTAAGAAGGGAAAGAAAGTAAAATAGAAGATGAAGATGAAAACGAAACAGGAAGGCTCGAAATGCAGTCTAAGCTATTTTATTATTTCCAAATGCTTGAGGGTTGCTGAGAGTAAATGTTTGTACAAGCCAGAAATGGAAACTCAGAGATTTACAAGGCTGTTGCAGTTTCAAAAAGAATGCAGTCTCCAGAGTTCAGTAATGGCTGTTCAGTAGCAGGAAACCAGAGTGATGTTCAATGATCTCCTGAGGGTGGCCAAAAAAACAGGCCTGCTGAGCAGACTGTAACATCTTCTCAAGGAGTTTATGTAAAACAGACATATGTTTACACTGTTGGTTGTTTTGAAATGTCTTTTTTTTTTCCAGCATATACTTTGTTCTCAGTGCTTAAATAAACAATGCTTCGGTTCAGAGAAAGCTCGTTTGTTGCTGAGTATCTCCAGTTGCTGACTCTCAAAGGAAAGAAGCCCGGGTGCCAATTCCAGCCACAGGTGATAAATAAACTAGCAGGCAAGAGAGTGTGACTCACCAGCAGGGGACCATGCAGCAGAAAAAAACACAAACAAAAAGGAAAGCAAAAGGGTGAAGATGCTGATAATTAAGATAGGCCTATAGTCAGGGTAACTTTTTTACAACATGCTTCTAAGACCCAGTGGAGAAATGGACATACATAACTTCTATATATAGATGTGAATTTAGATACAAATTACCTTATAATTGAGTATGTAGCAATGCAGATAATTTATTTTCAGCTGAAATAATATATGTTTTAAATGTAAGAAACCATTTTGGGGGAAACTGGGTGTGTATTCAGATATGGTACATCTAGATGCAGTTTTCCTGTCAGCAATTTGAGCTGGTTTACATTAAATATGATTTCTAGGCCAAGAACTCCCAAAATGCTATGTACTCCTAGATTCAAATGGAATCAGTTTCTAAAGCACATCAGCTGTATTTTGTACCTTTATGTCTTGTAACAGAAGTGGTGGGCTTCACACCACACATGTTCTTCATTTGCTGAAGAAATTAATTAATACATTACACTTGTGTAATAAGTTTTGATGCTTTGCTGTTGTACTAAATAATTAGTCTTCTTGACAAGCCTTTTTTCCTATTATGTGCTCTTTTTTTTCTATACTAATTTTGAATAAAGATGCCAGGGTCATGATGCTCAGAATGGCAGGTCAATAGCAAATTGAAATAAAAATGAGCTTTAGGGGAAAAACAGAAAAATTAATTAGTTGGGGATGTCAGAGCCTCTTTAGCATGCAAAAAGAGTGAGTTGGTCAGTGAGAAAAAAAAAATTAATTGGTTTACATCATATGGACCGAAGATGCATTTAATTACAGGAAGAACATCCTCTCTCATCTCTCGGGCATGCTAGGTCAGAACTTTCATTTTTCTTATACATTTCACACCTTTGTTGGTTTCTTGCAGAAACAACTGTGATTTGCCAAAATTTTCAAGATGTGATTAAAAGGAATTATGACAAAATGCATTGAGGGAATAAGCTTAAAATATATGTAAAAAAAAAAAGTTAATGTTTCCTTTACAAATTTCAGGTGATTTATTAACTTTAGAAAATAAGATAGAGGTTTTAAGGCTATTGCAGTAAACATTTCTTCTTACTTTCAGGCAATCACATCAGACTATGTAAACCAAAAATATATCAAGTACCATTTAGCTTAGATGACTTTCTGATTAGTAACAACAGAATTTGCATTCCTAAGAAAAGGCATAAAACTACTGGAAGATTCCATAATAATCCATTGCTACACTGTAAAGTCTGCAAGTAATAAAATATCTCATTTTCCCAGTAAAATGTGGCTTTATTTCCGAACACAGCCACAGTGCAGGCACTGGGGTCAAAGATGATAAGTGACTACAAGAAAGAACATTGTCTCTCAATCAGGACAGATTTCTGGCAAACATATTTCTGAAAAAAATTAATTCAAAACAATGAAGGATGGCATTGAAATGTTTGTATGCAGTTGAATGACATCCTCAGCCATAATTCTTCAAGATGAAAAACAGAATAAACCAACCCTGACTACTGATCAAAGTGGAATTAAAGGAAAACACTTTTTTCATGGCTTAGATAACTGACAGTTATTTTCACTTTCAATGCAGTTTTTAAGCATCATCAGACAACATTGCAAAGTAGGTATGTGTTGCCTCTATTTTCCAGATGAACCAGTGAGAAAACAGAACTAATTTACAAAACAGGAAGGAGCCAATGAACCCACAGATGAACTGATCAATCAGTGTGTACCCACAAAGCTCATCTCTGCAAAGGTGACATGACTCTGGTTCTGACTATCTTTGATAGGTATGCAGCCTTTGGGTTAGACCAGTGTGTCAGTGAAGAATGTCTGTCTGGAATCCAATCCTGACATGGAAATGACAAGTATGCCGAGAGTGTTTAGCCATAATGAAGACTAATGGTTCCCACCCACACTTGTTTACTTTGTTTTCTAGTTTCAGAGTGTGGTTGCATACTTAGCTGGCATTATTTGATTTCTTCTCAAGTATTAAAAATAATCACTTAGGCTTGTTAAGATGTTCCTAGGACACTGTATTGTATTAGTATATTCTCTCAGCTGTCAGTGACGGCACAGAATACTGGGTCATGAAGACTTAACATTTCAGAAACAAGTACCAACTCTTTTTGCACTCAGAAAACAGAGAAACTGCAAACATAAAGGCTTGATCTTGTGTTCCCTAGCTGGTGCTGAATCCAACTCCATGGTTTGACCGTCTACATTCCTGTGTGGCTCAGTCCCATGCTGTCTGGCTGTGGGATGGAGTGTTACAGAGGCCCTGGACAGTGCTGCACTTGACATGGGGGAAAAGCTGAACAGAATAAATAAAACAAAAGACAGTGTGAGAAGCTGGTCAAAGTTACAGAAAGTGCCAAGTAGGAGAGATGGATTTTGTAGGCAGTGGAGTGAGGTAAGAAACATTTAGACTCCCAGGACCACAGGGCCTTTGGCAGCTTGCGGTGCCTTGCCAGCTTTACATGAGTGCCATTCCTGGCACAGGGATACACCTGTCCTGGACATCCTACAGGGCCTAGTTTAGCTTGGTGATGGTACCAGAAAGAGTTAGTTGGGTATAGATGGAGGAAAAACAGTGGGGAAAAAGTACAGCAGGGCAGACATTTTTGGGAATGGATTGTGATCAATAAAGAGATGTAGATATCCTGTGCCAAAACAAGAGCCCAAGAAATGCCCAGTATGTGAAAACGGGTGCTCAGTAGGTAAGTGGTGCTGTTGAAGAACATCAACAGTGAGGCAGTCATGCTCTCCACCAAGGAGGTGGAGCAGGACAATAAACTAGACCTGTTGTTCTGACCCTGCTGTGAGGCATAGACATGTTTCTGTGCTAAGGCAGGCCAGGGTAGGAGGTGCACAAAAATGGATTGGGCATCCTGTTCCACAAGTAACACAGCAGCAACCACCCACTGCTTCCCAAAGAAAGAAGTGACATGGGGGGAGCAGAACTAGATGGGGTCAGAATTCATAGATACAACTCAAAAGTTAGGCAGGAAAAAACCTCATGTCCTACAGTATAAGAGAAGAAGTATCTGCATGCATGATACAACTAAAAAGCTTTTCTATAGATTCTTCTTCCTAGATAAACTCATTTACATTAAACTTTCTTCCTCCTCCACAGAAGATCCTTTCAGTCTCTGATTCTGTACAAGTTAACTGAAGACTGCAGATTGCATGTTTCAGGTTATTAGGAAGTACAGGTTCTTGGAGCATTTCTTTTCAAAGAAGAATGTATTTAAAGGCATGAGGTGTTACTGGGATACAGAATAGTCCTGAGAAGTGAGAGTAAATTCATAATTTAACCTAATCCTAGAAAGTTAAATAAACAAATACAGTTACAGGGTTTGCAAAATAATTAACATTCATATTATTTAAATATGATTTCTGTGGCCTGTATGATGTCCTTTGGAAATTTCAGGATTGATGTTAAACCAAATTAGGCAATATTAAAAACTGATGGCTAATAAAATGCAAAGTAGAGGGAAATCTCACACATACACAAATTTTAACAAATGGACAAAATTATTGTTTTAATAAAGAATAAGACCAATTGGTGAGGGATCCTTTATACAACTCTTATTTTTGCCCCCCAATAAATGGCAAGGATTTACATTGAAAATATTTCACCACATACATGAACTGGGGAAGGGTTAATATTCAGGCAGACTCTGAAAATAGCAAAATATTCCTTGAAATGTTAGTAGCAATTCTGAGGGTGCTTGAGCCACTGGGGCTATATTATCCATGAGCTTAGATTCTGTGTGGGTTTTTTGACCAGTCTAGTTCTAATTAAAACATTTTCATGAACAAGACCTGGAAAAAGTAGAAGCATGGCTTTGGTTTGCCCCTTCACTTCTCTTAAATGACAGTTGAATTGCAATGAAAGTTTTCTTAAAAATTATATATATCCTAGTATTTTAAAATATTGCATGTCTAAAATAGTTTTTGACTACTTTTAATCATGAAAAAGTCTGACTGAATGAGATGTCTTGGGGAAACTTGCTGTATATTTACTAGTTTTGAAGACATTTATGATATTTGTGGAATGTCTGTTTTTCCACGATTCGTGAAATGCTGTAATTTGACTTTCCTATGCACAGAATCAAAACAGTCAAACTAGATGAAATCTTACTTTAAGTATTCACTTGGGGATTTTTGACATCCAGCTAAAGGTTCAAAATGTCTGTAAGCAGCTGTCACGTGCTGTGAGTGGGTATGTGGTGCATACACCTGTAAAGGTGGCAGATAAAGGGGATAAGGAGAACTGTGAAAGGCTGGACCTAATGACATGACTTTCACTGGTTTCCTGTGGTTTGGGATTTCATTTTCATTATGCTCAGTCTGGCATTTCTTAGAGTCATATATTCCAGGTAGAATTTCACCTTTCTGTTGCATCCTGTCAGAGGCTGTTAGAACCACAGAGGCCAGTGGTTGCAATGTTATTAAAATTTTGGAAATATCTTCCAGGCTTTATGTCCAGAGGCTAGGGTTAAATACTTATACCTTAAAAAAACCCCACAATAATCTCATTTTTAGTGATTGCTTTTCCAAAACATCTACTTTGCTCACGAAGAATCTCTTCTACATGAAACGCATTCCCTGTCCCATTTTCCCTGTCCCTGGTGTTCTGCTGTTACATGGTCCCAGCAAAGGCTTCAAATTTCCTGTTCTTGTCTACACAGCTTTTGACCGTCAGGAGTACAAACTTCTATGTTTTCTCCATGTTAAAAAAAGTCACTGAAGGCAAGTTTTAGGTGGATTGGTACTTTCCTTCTTCCACCATTTTTAATTGTTTTTTGAATTTTGCAGGTGTCATGCAAAACATTGGGAATGTGACACTGCGTGTTAGTCACTGGTCTATGGGCAGCATAAGAAAACTCTTATCTGAGGACTTTACCTCAAAAAAGTCCTCAGTCTGTTTGGATGTCATTTTGCTGCTTCATATTCTGCCTGGTGCAGACATTGCCTGCAGATTTCCACCCCTGTGAAACCAAGGTATCATTCATAAAGAGAATAGTTTGCAGACCTGTGGGTGGCACTGCCATAGGCACAGTCTGGAATGAGCCCCTGCCTCGCCCTGCAAACAATCTGTGCTTTTTCCTCAGAAAGGGACTCTCCAAGCTATAAGAAAAATGAAGGCTTCTTCATCTGCTTTCCAAAATGTGTGGCCATGAGTTTTCTAGCAATTTCTAACGTCTCTTGCAATTAAGAGCTTATCATGTGTCAGGACCTCAACAGACATAATAAATATAACCCTTTTTTTTGCAGTATTGTCAGTATTTCACATTAAGACCCTTCAACATGCAGAAGATACATTTGAAAACCACATGGAAATTTAGGGGTTTGTTGATTTGGTTTCTTTTTCCCCATATAGCTGAGTTTTATAAAGGAATAAAGTAATCAGAGCCAATGTACTCCATATTTAATATTGATCAGCCCTTAAGATATTCTCTAAAGCATGGAACATTTCTAGCTGCAGTTCTAGGTAACAAGTGTTGAAGCAGAAAGCTGAAAATAGATCTCTCTTTCCTCTTATTATTAGAAATATAATTAATTTCTGCAAGAAGTAAAATTCCTCTATTGACTTGGGATTGTTACTGGCATCTTTCCATTTTCTGTCAACAGATAGCGTAGAAAATTAGATGTTCCTCTGGTCTGAATCTCCAGAAGGAACAGATTACCTTCGTTATTATAAAACACTTTATTATATCCTCTGAGTACTTCCAGTAGATGATGTTGTTGTAATGCTAATACCAGACACAGACCTAACAGGTTTTGACTTACATAGAACATATTTTTTGAAAGATTACTTGCTGATCTGCATGGACTTTGAGCTGATATAATTTTCAGGGAGATCAAATAGTTTTCACTAAACCATACATCACGTAATTACAGTGGCGATCTTATTCCTGTGGTGAAAAGTAATTGCTGGCAAGAGAAACTGATGCCAATATGTGAGATATTGAAGAATGAGTACCTCAGTTCTCACCACCTCTTTCAGTGATTTGAACTGTCAAATTTTGCTGAGTAGAGAAATTGGTGATAATAGTGGACTCTGGCAGTATTTCTTTGAGACAATTAGTCTGTAATTTTTACATTATATTTCACTGCTTCTTCCCCTCCCACTCCAGACCTTTCCGTATTTGGGAAAGCACCAAGGAGTAAGTAATATAAACTTAAGATTTTTAGGCAGGCATAAGGAATATATAAAGGTATACATAAAATATAAACTTACCTCTAAATGTATTGCCCACATACAAATACACCAGAATTTATAGATAAAAATATATTATGCATTATATCTACTATGTTAAAAATGCTTTCCTCATCCATGGAAGATTGAATCAAAGTATCTAGCTTCCCTTACAGAAGAATGCTACATTTTAATGGTGTTATTTCTGTACATCAGCCAACCAAACCTGGTGTTTATGCCTGCAGATAAGAAAAGGAAACTTTCTGGTGAAAGTTAGCACAGATAGGTTCATTCTGAGGTCTAGACTCAGAAGCAGTTGGACCTTTCATTTGGAAGATTCGCAATTAATATTAATCTAAGTCTATATATGTACATAGAATAAGGCTTCTTTATGCTCTTCCTAGATGGAATATTTATGATTTCTTTCATTTCTCAGTGAAAAAAAGAATTTGCATTCATAATTACTCTTAACAAAGTCTTTTATGAACCTGTGGTGTATTATAGTGTATGCATACAGAGAAAAGGATGTGCATATAAACTTTTAAAGAGATAAAGGACATTTACACCTAAACGTATGCATGGAAAGATAATGGCATATGCTAATCATCTGTATAATAATGAATGTTGCCCTTGGTGTGATGGACCCCATTTCTGACATCACAATTTACTTTTAATTCTAACAGTGTCAGGTATTTCATCTGGCTTTTCCTTGTATGCAAAAATGCTAAAGCAAAATAAAACCCCCTTATGTCCTTTTTGAGGTATTGCACTTTCTTTATGTTAAAGGGAAATTTCATTTTACCAGAAAATATTTTCCCTATACTTCTTCATTTTTGAAGTGCCAGTTATATTTTCTCCAATAGATGTAAAATTTTACATCCAACTCAAAGAAGTTCCCCTGGTCTAAATCTAAACTTTTTCTCTCCAGTTGGGAATAACCTACTTAGGGAAGAATTTGGACTTACTAAAATGATACAATGTCAAAATAGAATGTGAATGAAAATAAACATCTTAGATATCTATTCTCAGCTGAGCCCACTTAAATGTCAAAATGCAGACTCAGCAATGGCTGTGCATGTCATTGGGGATGACACCCACACTGTCAAATCACAACAAAGCACTGTTGAAATAAGTCTATGGAGACTACATTAAGTTGTCAAATGAAACACATGCCAGCACAGATTATATTCCCTCTGAAAGACAAATAATAAGAAATTAAACACAAAGACTCTGATCTTCAGTCAAAGTGTACAAGTGCATGCAATGCCACCTGGCTTGGGTTTTTTACTTTTTTTAAAATCATTGTTTTGAGTTTTGAAGAATTAGAAGCAGTGTTCCTTTTTCCTGTGATGTTTACTGTTTGGAATTTTTAAAGTCACAGCAGATTAAATATACTTATTAAGTAATAAGTATTATTAATAATTATTAATAATTATTAATGCAAATACATCTTAGTACCTTTGTTGGGTTTTTATTGTTTCAGTGCAAGATCTACCTTTTAGAAACTGCTCAATGAACTATACCAGCTGAGCACTATCAGTTTACCAGTTGAAATTATAAGCAATCAATAGCACAGAATCATGCATTGCCATTCTCAAAACAACGTTAGCTTCAGCTGTGCTATAGCTTAACAATTATCAAAACATCAAAAGACTTGCCAGATTTTCACAGCAAAGCTAACCATTCTGGTGAAACACTTCCTATTAAAATCCTTGAGGACAAGACAGGGGGAGTTTTGATAACAGACAATCATAGTAATACTTGAAATGTGTATTTGAACATGTAGGTTAATGAAAGGACTTTATGTAGATGTTTATATTTTTATATTTTGCCAGCTCATAAGGAGGGACCTTGGTTAAAACTTTCATAACATTTTGTGTCAGCTTTAAAGAAAGATCCCACAGCTCTCCTCACTGGGCAAACAGCTTTCTTCTGTGACCTCTGCGACATGCTTGGGTGGCTTTTGTCATCCCACTGCACTGCAAAGTTCATTTCAGAGGAGTAACTTATTTGTGGGAGCTCTACCACTGAAACCCTCAGATTTCTCAGTAGCAGTGGCTCTGTTCCTGCTGGGCTTGACCCATGGCATTATTTTCTCCAAGGCAGAGAACCTGAAATGGAGCTGCGCTGCTGCCATCAGAACGGGCTCCC
The DNA here is from genome assembly GCA_013397195.1 of Hylia prasina. Lineage (NCBI taxonomy): Eukaryota > Metazoa > Chordata > Aves > Passeriformes > Sylviidae > Hylia > Hylia prasina. The sequence continues at coordinate 44,444 of VYXD01008114.1, read as the reverse complement.
CAGCCATGTGGTAATTTGAAGAATTTGCTGCCTGCTCTTGAAGGACACTGCAAATTCCCTGTCTGCCTTTTTTTCAAGACAAGGCCAGACTGTCCCCACAAAATCTGTGCCCCTCAGAAATGTATCACGTGCATTATTTATGCTTTCTTTGCATCCCAGAATCAGCTGTGCATTTTATTTGCCAGTGCTTTTACAGAGGCATGTCTCAGCCACAATCTTAAACCTTTGCTCAACCCTTACACTGAAGGACTTGGTGGAAATGAAAACCATAATGTCAAATTCAATAAAGTTAATTTTTTTTGTTATGTAATTAATAATTCTCAAAAAACCAAAAAACCCCAAAATAATGCTGTACAGAGGAAGTAATTTGGGCATAAAGTAATCTAGCAGGATTTGCTTGGATCCATTGTCACATGTCTTATAATTTTAGGTTCCAAACAGGCTCTCACTAACACAAGTAGCACAGTTTTTGCAACGTCTGTATTTTAGTGGGCTCTGTGCTTCCCATAACAAAAAATATTTTTCTCCATTATTTTTCTTCCTCCACAGATTTTGTTACCCAAAACATAGGCTGTTTTCCTCTTCCCTGGTACAGTAAGCTCAGTTTGATCTCCCATTAGTTCAGCAGATTGATATGGAAATTTTGTTCCTCTTATGCCTGGTCAGTTTGTTTTCTTTTTCTTCATTTATCCCATAATTTGCCAAGTAACAGGAGGCTTCCTAAACATCTCCTAAGGGCTTTGCTACTTTAAAAAAAAATTTGCATTCACTGGTTTGTAATCAAAATAAAACCTTTTTGGCCATGCTGCAATTTTCATTTTGTGGCAAATTTGTTTCTCATATGTTCTTAGCTCTTTAGAATGTTAAATAATTGTTATCAGAAGCATCATTTAAATTCAATTCAGTTGATCTCAGCTATACTATAACTAATGGTAAGAAAACCAATTTTTATTGCTTTTGTTGTTGTTTTTTGATTGACATTAACAATAAGTAGGTTTAGCCGACAGGTATTTTGATACCTCTAAAATCCAAACTTTTCCCTTAGTTCAGAGTCCAATACTTCTGAGATCTGGGTGATTCCCAGTAACTTCTGATCCAACTGCAGCCCTCAGTCCTAAGAGAATTCCGCACCTGTTTCTCATCTCACTACTATTTCTCCTTTTAGAAATATTATCGCAAATATTTTGCTCTTGGCCACTTAAGGTCACTATCACAAAATTTGAAATGTCTTCACTATGTTAAAGACTTTGATCTTCCATTTATCTTTTAAATTTTAACCGTATTATAAAAGACAAAAATTTGAAGCTACATTCAGTTCTGGTGTCATTAGTCAAGAGGCCCCTGCAAAAAAAAAAAAAAAATCCACTTTTCAAGTTACAAGTATTTTTTTTATAAGACCAATACAATTTCCCTTTTGAAACTCTGCACTTTCTTCAGTCACACATCTGACAGACAATATGCAAATTTTCCTTCAATCCAAAAATTAGTTCTCATTCATAAAAATATATGTACAATCTTAATGCTAGACAAAGAGAAAATCTTACTAACTAAACAGCAGTGTGTTAGGGGCTCACTTTTATAGTTTTCACTATAACTCTAACCAGAAACCTTGTTAAGCTGAGATCTACTGTTGATTATGTTCAGCAAAAATGTTTCTTCCTCATTAGACAATGTAATGATAACAGTTTAAGTGGCCCCTTGATACTGCCACAACAGAGCAATGGTGAAATCCACTGTCTGATCAGTTTAGTTTATTCTGTAATTAGCAAGTCAAAATTTAGGTTGGGAAAGTTGCTGCTGTGGACATAGCCTACAAGATACTCTAATAATATAAATAATAATTGAAAATAGAGTGTAGATGATGTTAAAATGAACTTTTCTGGAGATTCCAAATAAAAACAGCATGAAAATACACACATGAAAAACCTCTTGTTTAAAACATTGTGAGAAGGTAGCAAATACTTTCAGAAAGCACATTTGTGATATTTATAAAATGCTGATATTTAATTCTTAGAACAATCACATAATCTTGTGGTCTTTCACTGTGGTACCACACTTTACGTTCCTGTGAGCCTGCTCCAGGTTAGAGGCTTTTGATCATGCTTCCACCCTGCTCCTTGTCCTTTGGAGGGAGAAAGGGACAGGAGGAAGGATGGGTTATATTTGCAATGCACAAGCATTCTTTCTGCTAAAATATCATTATTATGAATAATGTGCTGTATGTGTGTTCCAACATGATTTCAATATAATTATATATTTTAAACATTCCTATCAGTTCTTTCTTATTATTTATAGCTGCAGAACCCATATTGCATAATTCATGTTCAAATCTTTTGCTGATATAGCAAAGACTTTCTCTTTATAGTAATTGTTTAAAAGAACAAAATGATGGTATTTAAGTGGCTAATCATAGAGTTTGTCTGAGAAAATATGAGCATTTAAATGACATGCTGATAAACTGATCAGAAATGAGTGCTGGCAGCTACTAAAAATATAAAACAAAAGACTATTTCTCTGCATCTGTTGTGTTATTTAAATAATAATTGCATTTTAAACCACATTCTTTTATATTCCTTTATTAAAAAGAACCAATTATGAGAAGAATGGGCACAAAAATTCCTATAATAAAGACCACATCTTACAGTTTGAATAATAGAATGTTGGTTTTATACAAATTATTTAGTCCAAGACTTTCCTGAGAGGAATAAAAAATATCAAATATTTTTAAAAAGATTGTAGAAAATTTACCTTTTCAATGTGAATTTTATTCCCATGGTTGAAATAAAAACTGATAGCAATAAAATTATTCTAAATGGATCAAATGACAGCCCCCCTAGAAAACTAGGAACCATTGGCTGAATTCCTTTACTGCTTGTGTTTCTGAGAATTGAAAACTCAGGTACAGGATTCTGCTTGAGCACATTTACAGTATTTTAAATTGGGGTCTTCTATGTTTTGACTACTTTTTAAGAATGACCTGATGAAAACATATCAGTTTTCTGTGAAAAGCATACAAATGTTCACCAAATTACATTTCAATATGTTAAGAAAAATTTGAAAAAAAAAAATCCTCTAAATGTCTATGACAATTTTTTCCAGCAGTTGCCATAGGTCCCAGGAAGTAACAATGTAAGGTTGTTTCTAGCCATGAACATGATCATTCCGAAAGAGTTACTTCAAAATTTGACTGTACTACTCCGTGAACATCTCGTCAGTAACAGCTACAAAAAAAATCAGGCCAGGTCTGCAACTGATTTGCAGCTCACAGAAAAGGGCTGAATTGGCAGTGCTTGTCTAACTCGGTTGTAGCATTCATTAAATTCTAAATAATTCACAATGACTCCGTGGTCAGACCCCTAAGGTACGGAAAAAGGATTTTGTCAGAAAATTTCCAAGCTCTTCTGAAAGACTTGCAGTATTTCAGTCCCCTGTTTCAATTGTAATAAGATTTTTTAAAGAGGGATGACAGACCACAAAAATAGAAGTTTTGTACATTAAAAATAGTTTTATTCTCATATAATTCTCAGAGCTGGTCATTGAACATATTTGTTCATATTTGTATCATATTTGTTGCTCTCAACTAACCAATAGGATTTGGCAAGTTATTGAGGTCTCTTTCTCTTTAGGTGTTCAGATGGAGAATGGAGAGCTTCCTGTTAGCCTACATTCCTTGTCAAACTGTGGATTTTCCTGTGGGGAAGATGTTTGGTGAAGCACTTCTGCTGCTGGTCATGCTTCAGCTTCTGCATGCTGAATCAATCCTCACTTGAGAAGAGAAAGGATTTCAGGTTCCCAAAATGTTTCTTTTTATGATGGACTTTAAAAAATGCCCTTCCAGTATCCATTAGAACTTCCCATGGTCATTTAAAAACAGGGTTTTTTTAAGTATTGGACTCCTCTCTTTCATATATTTTACAGCTGTTTATTTTTCCTTCTTGTTTGAAATGGGTAGAGCACCTTTATCATTAACATGCTGCATGTGTCTCCTTACTTGACTTTTACATTATTGCTCTAGCTATTACTATGCATGCATTATTTATATGGTTGGCTATCAAGGAAAAAAGGCAAGCAATTTACTTGTCAAAACATATTAGAATGCATGACTTTAAATCAAAGTTGCATGGGCCTGTAAAAAGCTATAATAAATGTTCTTTGGCTAATATGTTCGTGTCATGCAGTGGGCATGGTCAATGTATTGGGTAAGAAACCTGTAATCACTTTAAAGACTCATTGAATAGGAGAGAATTTTAAATTATTATGCTTTGCTTTTAATTGTATGACATTAAGACTTAATTTATGAAGATTATATTATTTCAGTTTAAGAAAATTCTAACCTGTGTTTTAATGTTACAGTCAGATTTAAACAGGTATTTGCTCAGTATGATAATTATAAACATGGAGCTTAATTATTTAAATCTAACCTACACATACATATCTCTGGACTTAAAATTTATACCTTCTTTCCAGCAGAATGCATTCCTCTGGGTTAAAGTTCCTGCAGTGTTGATAATTCTGTCCTGCAGGACACAGATTTTGTGGCTCCCATGGCCTTGTGCTTCCTTATTGTAGCACACAAACAATTGCAGCTGAAATCACTGTATGCAATCCTTACACAACGGGCTCCCAAAAAATTGATGTGAGCCACCTGCTTCATGCAGAAGGTGAATTAGCTCCCTGTGAACTACATTTAGAAAGCGTTTTGACAAAACCAGAATACTTTCCAGCTCCCCATTGCCCTTGCCACAAAGAGAAACACATACACCTTAAATGCGACTGGTGTTTAGCTAACACTGTGAAAATTTCCAGAGTTTAAATTCACTGACCAAACTGAAAACAAGTGGAGGAAAAACAAAAAAAGTATTTAACCTCAGCAAATAAAACCTGGAAAACAACTGAGAGTCAAAAATCTAGAACAAAATTTTAAAATTAGATCCAGGCAAATCTTACAAAAATAGTTTCCAATTAGAAAACAAACTAAAATTGTGAATAATTTTCAATTAAATAATCATTGCATTGTATTTCTAGCCTCATTTTAAAAATATATATCTGTTTGTTGGGTTCAGAAGAGTCAGTAATATCTTTCCTCCACTTGAAATAGCATTTTGGGTCAAATAAACATTTCTGATCTATTGAAACTTTCAAACTGCAGTCACAAAGGTCTAAGAATGTTTATCACACTTGCATATATGCTTATAAATGCAGGCCCTAATTTTTAATCATTGTCCATCACACCAGAGAGTTTTTTCATTTTTTTACATAAGTTCTTCACAAATCATATTGAAATTAGGGAAATGAAAGGGAGCTTAGGTGAATGTTGAAGTAATTATAAAAGCTATACAGATGTAATATCACAGAATTTGGGGAAAACCCAGTTAATGCCACTTTTCATAAGGAGAAGGCAGAAATGGTCCATGGTGATGTCCAGTTTTATGAAGATACAGTGGTTTATTCAAGGTGACTGAAAAACATTATGGTTGAACAATTAATGGTATGCTATTTTCTCTTCTGGTGTGGTGAATTACCCAAGTGTTCAGCAAAGCCAAGGTGGTTCTGTATCCTCAGAGTGGAGAGTGGTCCATTCTAGACATACACCACCAGTGAATTCTGAATAAAAAGTCATAGTTGAAAAAGTCTGACAGAAAATGTAAATTTACTTGAATCTAGGTAATGTCTTAATGTCAAAGACAGAATGGATGTCAAGGAAATGTCATGGAAAGTTTGACATTATCCATGATTTGGTTGCACTGAGCACTGTCTGAGCAGTGGGAGGTCTCTGCCTTAAAGAGTTTGCACGTGGAGTATTATGCATTGGGCCATAGTGTGTGACTTCCCAAAAGTTATGCTCTAGCTTGAGTGAGATTAATCAGCTCTATACCTATGGTGATAGCTGACAATTTTTGACCTGTGTTATTATCTGACAAGGGGTCAGATTACCCTAATTTATGTACAGGCTGTGGCCATAAGATAATTGTTTTCATATGGTAAAATAGTCACTTTTTTTTTTTTTTTCTGTTCTCAGCTTCAATCTATTTAAACATTTAACCAGATGACCTTCAAATTTGTTGTGGGGAAAAAAATTTAGTCTTTTTCACATTGTTATTTATGATTTCAGAGGAAGGAAAAGCACATTTTCACCTGGGGAAATATGCCATTTTTAGAAGGTCTATTTGTCAGATTGTAAAAGGTGTTAAAAGAGGAAGCATTTATTAAGGTTCTGCAAGAGGAATCAGGAAAAAGAATTTATATAATATTATTTGTCTAAGGTTGCTTTAAAAAAATATACAGATTTGCTAAAGCAAATCTATTAGTTATGTTCCCCATGTGAAAAGGGCAAGACAATTCTGGGTTAGCTATTTAAAAAGGCTATAAAAAGATGGTGTTTGATATATTGAAATTATATTTGAAAGAGGAAAAAATGCTTACAGACAAAGAAGAAAATAGCAAGGTTTAACAGGGTTTTATTGTAACGAGATTGATGGACATTTGTGGGCATATGTAAATAGGTTTAGTCAGTGTTTCACTGAAAACAACATTGGAGATAAGAAAAATGCCATATTCCTGCTGTACAGCGCAAGACTCATGAAGGCTGGTTGGATTTTCTGTCTCTTCACAAACCTGATAAAGCAAAGAAATTATTCCAAACAGACAATAAGTAAATGCCAACCATCTATTGTAAGTGGATGGTTATGCTTTAAAGTGATTGGGGAGTTTGAAAAGGGGGAAAAAAAAAAAAAAAAAAAAAGGCGGTTCACGGCATACAGGGTTTATTTTAGATGTGATGGAGAATGCTCTAGAGCTTTATGACCTGACTGAATACTGGGAAAACAGTTTGAAGATAGGATGGTGTGCTGGGTGATGGACTCATTCAGAGGGTGTGGAAGTGGTAGGTATTTTCCCTGGCTGTGCATCCGTGATCAGATGCTATGACTAACCAAGGGTAGGTGCCAGCATTACGATGACATGAACAATGAACTGTTGGCTGGACCTCTGGTGATTGCAGTGTGGGCTCTCCTGTCTAGCTCACACACAAATCTCTGGCTGTAAATGTCCATATAAGGAGGTCCATAGCCCAAGTAACTCTATGCATCGGGCAGCATGAACTGATAATTGCCAGAAGCTCAGAGACTCAGAAAAGTTAATGCAGGCGTGCTGTAGGACAAGCCAACCTTGGATTTTACAACTGGGTTCTGCCCTAGTGAATGCTAGTCACTTGATAGGGTGGAATTTCATATTCCACTTAGCAGAGAGTGGCCATTATTCACCCAGGAGGTGAGCAGTGTGATGCTGAGATCTACACTGAGGCAAGGAAAGAGCCAGCTGAGGTTTCTAACACACACAGATGGCCAGTAGTAGAGACAAAAAATAGAACTGAAATCTCTTGCATCCAAGACAGAGACCTCTTTACAAAAATTCCCTTGTTTCTATTCTTCCTGAACCTGTCCTTTTTTTTTGCCCTGTATTTGGTAGCCTACTTCTGGATTTTCTTCATTTACTTATTGCAATTTATCAAGATGTTTTATCACATTTTTAAAGCTATATATAAAATAAAAAAGAAATTCCTTCACTAATGCTAGAAAGATAGTATGATTATATGTAAAGACAAGTACATTCTGAGACTCCCCAGCCTACCCCTGTGAAAGAAATAGATGATTATGTTTAATGAATCTGCTGACAATACAAGAAAGGATCTAGTCTGCCTCGAGCTTTATAAATATACTTTAGCTGGAAGGCTTAGTTATGTAGGGTATGACAAACTTAAGCTCTATGATCTTAGCTAAGAAGAAATCTCTGTGGAAGCTGGTTATCTGTCATGGGGTTAACACCAAAAGAGTTCAGAGATTATGGAAAAGCTTTGTGAAAACAATATGCATATGGGAGGGAGGAGTTCACTCATAGGACTTTTTATTTTTAATAGTTGAGTATGAGGTGATAAGACTAAGCTAGAAAGACAATAGGATATTTTACAGAATCAGGACTCCTCTAAATATTGTATCATGTCTTTCATTCTCTTAATGAAGCTTGAGAGAGCAGTAGAAAGATAGATATTGACCTGGAGGAGTTAAGAATCCTGTGTATTTTCAGTGATGTTGTCCTTGGCCTTTTTTATGCTTTCCTGAAGGTTAATTATCCATGGGTCTTTTATCCTATTTGTATCTTGGAAGTCTGAGTAAGCAAAATAATAAACAGCTTGTGTACTACTTTCTTATTTCAACATTTTAGACTGGCTTTTTCTATAATAGTCACGCAGAGAAAAATATTCTGAAAGAGGAATTTGAATACAGATGTGTGCTGATCTTTCAGAATGTCTGATAAGGAGAAATGTGAAGGAACTACATCCTGGGAGAGACAGAATTTATCCCATTCTTTGCCCAAAGCAGGGTCATTTATAACAAAAATATTCTTAATAGGCATTTGCATGTTTTTAAAAACTTATATGGCAGATACTCTACAAATGATTCTGGTAATATTTTCTAGTGCCTCTCCATCCTTACCACTATACTTACACATATCTGTAAGTTACAGATATGATCCAATTTTTGAAAGACAGGTGCATGCTGAAGTTTAACACTGGCAGTAGATGGTAACTGTCCTCTGCTGAACCATTAATCAAGAAAAGCCTTTAATGATTCCTCCAGGTGATGGGAGACCAACATACTGCTTCTTCCAGAAGGCTTGCTTATAATTAAGGGATCAATGTGGAAGGTGATAAAGATTTGCTTCCGTCTTTTTCTTCTAGTGACTTCACCAGAGAAAATAAAGACAGGTTGCTATCACTTAAAAAGCTGGATTTATTAGGCCAGAAACTAGATTATGTAAAACGGCCTGCAAATGGAAAAGACAGAATAAAAATAAAAAATTGGTTATAAAGCAACTTCCCCTGACTGGTATGTCCAATGGGGTTTCTGTTTACCATCTTTATTTTGGCTGAGAACAGTGTCTTCTGTGTTGCAGTCAGTTCTAAATGGTGTCTTCTGAGGATGAGACTTTTTTTCCCTGACACCTCTGAGACACGACCATGAGCTTCTGGAAAGCTCTAGACTCAGGTTCTAGAGAGAAGTCTCTGCTTTTCTTTGCTTCCCTGACATGGTTTTATACCTGTAACTTTATTTCTCTATTTTCGATTTTACAGACCTCAGGAACAATATTAATTTTTGAAAAAAGACAAATGATTTTTGACTGAATGTCACCTCATAGAATCGTTATCAAAGCTTAATTCTGCCATGGACCTTCTTGTCCTCCAGCATTTTGAAGGTAATCAGTTTCATGAGAATGAAGTTTATCTAAAATGGAGTTAGAAACTTACACAAATTTGTGGACTTAGCAATTACCCTCCCTCTCTGGATGTTATTTTTTATTATATATTCTGTGAGAAAACTGGTTTTTTACATCCTCAGACTTGTACTTAAGACAAAAGAATAAGTGTTAACTTTTCAGTGATGTCTCTATTAATCACAGTCATTCTACTTCTCCGATCAAAGTGGAGCACATATGCAGGAAGTCCTTTGTATTTTTAGCTAATTCACATACACAGTAACATCCACAAACCTCATTAGCATCTCTTGTGCTGGATACTGAGCAGGAGACATTATCCCTGCACCATCTAAGAGTAGGATCTATCTAATCCAAGATCAACAGTAAAGCTGTTGGAAAGAATGTGGCAATCTATTTATTTCACATAAACCAATAGAATCCTATTTATTCTACATAAACAAGTAGAGTCACAGATTATCCTGCATTGCAAGAGACCCGTCAGGGTTATTGAAGTCCCCCCATGGAGGGCGTCATGTGGGTCTGATATACAGAAGTTTTTTTCTTGTTGGTTATCTCAACTACAGATATTTGAAGTTTTTTAATAACTCATGGTTTTGCACTTGTGTGATTCAAATCTTTAGCTTTGCCACTGCATTTATCAGGAGTAGAATTCCTCCAACAGGAATATTGTACAAGATACATCTCTGAGCTCTTCCTGAGTGCTTAACAGGAGGTAACCTTTATTATCTTCAATTTTTCATCAGCTTAAATTTGATTCTTTTTTCTAACTGACCTTTACAGATAATGGTAAAGGAAGTCCTGATATTTTTTTTTCATTTTGAAAAGATATTTAAAACAGAAGTGGGGGAAATTTTTGCATTTCCCTCACTATTCTATTGCTATTGATTAATTCACCCAAATAAACTTTTTATTTTAAGAGCCATTTTAAAAAATATGTTTCAAGCAGCCGCAGAAGATTCATGTGAGATCATTTTATGCAGTCCTATTGCAGAAGCCAAATTACAATTTAGCAATAAATTTGTGGCAGTGGGTATAATGAAAACACCATTGTTATTTGGGATGCAACTACATGACTGGAGGTATTTATATTATTTACTGAAAAATATATTTTCTTAGACTTCATGAGACAAGTTATTATTGGTATACTGGGATTTGGAAATTAAATATATTTTGGGCAGGCTGGTTCTAGATTAGGACTCTGGTGTGAGGAATATACAAACCTGAAGTAAGCCAAAGAGAGAGTGGATTGTAATCCTACACCAATCACTGGAAAATGAAATCAGACATTCCACAATTTAAAGATATCTGCATGAAAGACAGGAGAAATGTGAAAGGGATAATGCTTAAGTGATAATTGCAGGGTTTTTTTTTTCAGTTTAATATTCCTTAGGGCAGGATTTTGTTTATACTATGCTACTTAACTTTTTGTTTCTTGCCACTTACCAACTAGGTCATTCTGCAAAGTTCTGTGCCAAGAATTTTGAGAAAATATATTTCCCTCTGAGGATTTATAACATAATTCTGTCTCATTATGCCTGGTGTTTTTCTCCTCATGTTATCATATCCTCAAAGAGGAAAGAAATAAAACAGCTTGTCTTCTTGTCAGTAAGGCCCAAACAGACTGGAAAAATTAGTTGCAGCAATTACACAGTAGTATGATGCCAGTTCATGTGTGCTTCTGAAATGATCCTAGAACAAAAGGGAACCACTTAAAGAGTGTCCAAGGTTCCCTGTGAGGTAAAAATTAAAAATAAATAAATAAATAAATAAATAGATAGATAGATAAATAAATAAATAAAAATTTGCAAAGTCTAAGGTATTTCAGTAATAATCAGTTGTGACCTTTTATCTGAAAAATGGAGATTCATTATATCTTATTCCTGTCTGGTAAGGGCAGTTATTTGCTGACCTAATGTATAGTAACAAATGAAATATTTACCTATTTTTACTAGAGTGGGAAATACCTTGGAATTTCCATTTAATTCTGTCCATGGGTTCCTGTAACAGATATTTGAATTTTAACTCAAGATGAACAGAGCCATAGTCTATTTCCTGGACATGAAACCAATTATAAATGCTTTGAACTCAATGCCTTTGGACACTCAGCTCTTCCCACAAATGATGAATAGAGTTTTGGGGGAAGCTGTTCCTACTGCAGGCCAACAGGACACACCCTCCAGTGCCCTGTTCAGAGGATGGTCAAGGACAAGTTCAGACACCTCATGACAGCTTGTCCTGTGTGCCCAGGGACAGGAGGGGACAAGAAGTCTTTAGGAAATCTCTGTTCCACCAGCCTAGGATATATCTGGAAAAGCTGTGGTAACTTGTGGATGGGGATGCATTACTGGAAAGGAGACCACACACCAGAACTGTGTGAGAAAGGAAAATGTATAATGACCCATAAGAAGAAGAAAATCTGTGACTCAGTGGGATATATGCAAATGCAAAGCCTTCTTTCTTCCCTGCAGTGAGCTCTGATGTGCTGGACAGAGGCTTCAGATAAAGACGTAAAGAAGATTGTCAGTGTGCATGAGACAGAGCAAACCCAGAGGGCAATGGACATGAAGAAAGAATGTACCTCATTCTGTACATTTTAATTAAGAGAAAGAACTGAATGACTCATCCAGTCCAAGATTTCCAGGATGAATTCTCATTATACGTCTGAGGGACTCAAAAATCTGTAAAGAGCTCATCACAGGCACAGACTGCATCATTAGATACATCAACAAGACATCCTGGGTTTGAAGCAGATGCCTCTCTTTACACACTGGGATTTTCACTGATGTGGCAGTACACCATGAACATGCCCCAAACCTACCTTTTCTCAGGTGGTGTTTACCAGCTAATTCAAAAATATGTGCCATCTTTCTGTTTGCCTGTGTAGATGAGTTATACCCTGATGTCCATCACAGTAAAAGAATAAAATTCTAAAGCAAGATGAAGTGGAAAAGGCAACTTAGCAATCACTTTATCTGCACAAATGAGGTGAGGCTTGCTAAACAGTTCCCTTTAAAGCTGAGTATCTTCAAAGGTATGTCAGCCTTCCTTTATCTCCTAGTACTGGTAGTGTATAACTTGTTTCCATAACAGCTTTCTGGCTTTCATCCTTCTTCCATCCATTTCAATCTGAACTCTCCCTAAAACTCATCCCTTCTGCATAAAAAGAAAACTAATAAATAACTGTTTTAATTTCTTGTCCCCTGATAAAGGCCAGTGAAATACTCCTGCTTTTATTTCTCTATGTTCTAAATTTTAAACATTGCCCTACCACTCATCTTTATTTAAATATGATACTTGGGTTCCAAAGTTTAGTTCCTTTTGCTGTTCTCTTAAGGTAGCATCTGATTTGATTGTCATTCAGCATCATAGACTTACTTTTTTCAAAACTGAATTAATTTTTGTTTCTTATGTTCAAAATCCCAATGTATTTATCAGAGACAATAGGAAGCCCTGCACAGCTTTAGATATAAGTTTTCTAGTGTCTATAAAGCAAAACAATTACAGTCCTTTAAAGGATTCTGTTGAGTGGATAAATTTGAGAGCACTTCTGTTACTTAAACCTGGCTGTAGTCCCTGAACTAAGCCTCTGTGATCTCTATCAATCAGCTCAAGAATCACCTTCAGTATCCCAGCCAATCTCTTATCTCCTAGCTGACTGAGCAGAGAAAACAGAAGCTGTTATATGCAGTGTTTCACGATGAATTGGCATAAATTGACATTGTAGAGGTGACCTGGAGGTTCTCTGATATTGCTAAATATTTTGCTGATGTCCTTTCAAGACCCTTTTGGATGAATGCCACTGAAGACGCTCAAGTCAGATTTTTGACTCAAATTGAGAAAATCTGGCTTAGGTTTACAAAACAAAAACAAAGTCAAATGAGGTTCCCCAAAACTAGTTATGAAGCCAGGAGATGGTTTATATCTATTACATAGATCCAAATATTTCAAACCCTGTACTTGAGAAAACCAGAGACTTCATTTGTTGTGGAGTTGAATAATTCCAATCCAACAAATTCCATTTGTTCTTGTTTCTTCCCCTTTGGACTGAACATTTAACCTGTCTTCTGCTGTGTGTTCCTTCTCAGATCTTACTTAATCATTCTTTTACAACCATTGAATCCTTTTTTAAGCATTTCTAAATCATGTAGGTAATATTACCAAATGACTACTATTACAATTTCAAAGAAGAGAGAATTGGACTTCAACAGATTGCAGACTGACAAGCACATGTGGCTGCTTTAGATGGGCAGCTCCTGGCAAAACCTTCTGGGTGAAATGTGGGCTGGACAAGCTCATATAAGGATTATTATTTTGTCAGTTTCTTCACTGATGTGAATAAAATCTTTTCTTTCATTAGCTACCATTGATGAAGGGCAGGCATGTTACTAACCAATATAGAAAAGGTAAAAGAATTTATACTGAGTCACTAAAATTGTGGCTGGTAAGGTGGTAGTTGGGAAAGCATCTCTGTGTAAGAAGAAAACCTTTCCTTCTGCTGTAAATGTATCTCTTGTGCAGTTCAATACTAACTGATACATTTATATACACCAAAAAGACCTTATCCAAGACTGGAATGCAGGAAAATTTTGTCTGAATATTAACTTAAGTGGACCCATGCACATAAGGGAGTGAAATAAAGGAAAGTTTAATTAAAGAAATACATTTAGCTTTATTATCTTCCGACAACTTCTGAGCTGTTGTTAATGTTCTTCTGCATTTTGAGATTACCAGATGGGCAGCACTATACAAATGTAAATTGCTTGATTTTATCGTAAAAACCTTCAATTTTTGGATGAACATCAGCTCAGAGAGTTGTGAAATAAAGGTATAGTCAGGTGTTTGGACAAATGAGTGAAGGTGCTGGCCAGCCTCTTCGGAAGTAAAAGGATTTTGTAAGAGTTGTGGTGCTAGTTAAAGAGGATGCCTATGCAGGCATAATCTGTGAGTTCAATATACTTCCCTAAAAGTACTTCAATGACAAAATCAAGGGTTTGCTTGAAATAACATATTTGTTTAAAATAAACTTATTTTAACTTTGGATTTTTCAGACCTATTTTTTTTTTTTGAGTGCTTGTAAACCTCCTTCAGCCTCAGCTGTACTATAAACTACACAAACACAAAAATACATAATAGATGCATATTTGTTTGTGTAAATATTCACAGTTGTCAAGACAGAAGCTGAATCCTGATTACAGGTACAGGTCTCGGTGTATGGGTCAAAGGAATATGCTAAACTAATATCTTATTATCATAGAATAGTTGGGTTGGAAGGGACTTTTAAGGATCATCTAGTCCAACTCTGCCTCCTGCAATAAGCAGGGATCAAGTTAATCAAAGCCCTGTACAACCTGACCTTGAATGTTTCAGGGGTGTGATAATTACCATCTTTCTGGGAAACTCATTTCAGTGTTTCACCATCCCCATTTTTTAAAAAAATTCTTCCTTATATCATGTTTAACTTCTGTTAGTTTAAAACCTGCTTTGCCCTTTGCAACAGGTTCTGCAAGAAAGTTTCTCAGTCTTTCCTACAAGCCCCCTCTAAGTATTGAAAGGCTGCAATAGGATATCCCCAGAGCTTTCTCTTCTCCAGGCTGAAAACTCCCAGCTCTCTCAGCCTGTCTTCACCAAGAGGTGTTCCAGCCCACTGGCTCTGGTCGTGGCCCTACACTGCACCCACCCCAGCAGATCTTTGCGCTGCTGAGGACCCCAGACCTGGATGCAGTGATCCAGGGGGGCATCACAATAGCAGAGGAGAGGGTCAGGATCACCTCCCTGGACATGCTGGCCACTTCTTTGCATGCAGGC
This sequence comes from Hylia prasina, assembly GCA_013397195.1. Classification (NCBI taxonomy): domain Eukaryota; kingdom Metazoa; phylum Chordata; class Aves; order Passeriformes; family Sylviidae; genus Hylia; species Hylia prasina. The sequence goes on along the minus strand of VYXD01008114.1, from coordinate 29,366 downwards.
CAGGATAGGGTTGGCTTTCTGGGCTGTAAGAATGTGGTTTTGGCTCATCTAAAGGTAAAGCCAAATCCTTCTCCTGCAGGGCTGCTCTCAATCCCTTCATCCCAACCCACCGGCAGGACCTTGCATTTGGACACTTTATGATATTTTACAAATGAAAAATGCACAATGATATGACTGTGTCTTTTGCTTTTTAGGAGAAAAAATAGTGTGATAGATAACCATGAAATGCACACATCCTCATGGACAGGAAGTAGTACTCTACTCTCCAGAGTAGAGTATCAATTTCTTCACATTGTTCCAAGAGATGGCATAAAAGATAGGAGATAAAAGCAGGACTAATTGATGGACAGTGAGGGATGGAATAGGTTATTAAGGTTACTTTTGAGACTATTCAAGCGCTGATATCAGAAAACCCTTAATCTTTTGGGTGGGTCAGCTGGCTCATACTAGAGGGATACTGTGAATATTCAAGGAATGCAAAAGACTATGTTTATTATATCTATTATAAAATTTAGACTTTTACATATTAAATAGTCTCCTTAATTAAGGTAATGACTTGTTATGGTGGTTCAATTCAACCTTTGTCACTCATAAAGATAGGTCATGACTTTTAGAGAAATACAGTAAAAATCAAAGTGCATGCTTTATGTGGACCAATTCAGAAAATGCAAATATACCCAAACCCTCTCTTTCTTCCATGAAACATCATTCAGATAGAAAGATGACCATCCCATTAGTCTGCTCCACAATACAGAAAACCTCCAAAACATCTCAACAGGCCCAAGAAAACATTTCCCAAAACATTTATTATTCCTCAGTAAATTAATCTGACTCCAGTTTAGGAATGAAGCATTATAATGGAATGTTTATTCTAACACCCCATCTTAATAATTTCCTTCCCCCAATCTCATAAATTGAACTTTCTTTTTTTTCATTGGTTTGATTTGGAGCTATTTACCCACAATTTGATAGGGGTTATGAGGGAATTTTAACCTGATCTTGCAGGCTTGGAGGATTTTTAACTTATTTTCAGGGACTTGTATGGTTTGAGGGAAGACAGATATTGAGACATCTGAAAATATTGTAATTGTAGTGTTCTCACAAGGAAAAAAACCTTTATTGTATCACATCGTGTGATGGGCACTTGCTTAACTGAGTGACCCCTATTTAGGCTGTACATCCCAGATGGATACAAAAATGATTCTTCTGTTTGTCATTATGCTGCTTCTCATTATACTAAAAGTAAGGGAAATACAACTCCTTATTTACCTGCTCTGTGCCAGTCATGATCCCCATTCATGGCATTGGTGTTAGCTGGAAAAATGTCCCACAGTCTGTCCCTGCAGTGTGTAAAATGAAGTTACAACTTGGTTCAGCCTCTTGGATCTCCAGGCATCTTCATCTGTATAGAAAGAGGCAAATGAGTTACAGCACACAGGTAGGCTTAGACAAAATAAACATGCAACACAGATATGGGGAGGGTTATTAGATATTGCTACCTGGTTTATTAAAAAATAGGGAAAAATCCTTTTTCTAAAGTCTATGGAAATGACACAGGGGTTGAACGGAAAACTATGAGAGATGGTACAGACAGAAAGATAATACTCATGACCATTGAATGATACATAACTCCCCTTGACTTCAAAGAACCAGGGCTTGACCCTGGGACCTTTTATTGACTCTGGTAAGAAGTAAGTAACTATTTCAGCAGAGTTTTTGACTCTGATAAGAAGTAAATAACTGTTTCAGACTATAATATGTATTAACATCCTTGTTAGTTATATATACATGAGACTTGAATGATTAAGATTTATTACTCATATGAGAAGATGCGCTAATTTTTTACTCACTTTTTGTTTTTCAGCTTTTATAGATACTTTGTTGCAAATCCCCAGGCTCCTGGAAGCTTTAGATAATTAAGTCAATTTACACCAGATTTGTTTGGGGAGTGTTTCTGATTCAGCACTTGCTATCAGCAGAAGTTTTCCAAGGGCACTGCTGAACAGAGTTAGGTCATTAATAGACTGAGGCATTGTATGATCTGTGGGAAGGCACCATTCATGTAACAGTTGCCAAATCTGTCCTGTATTGTATAAACATGTTCGTTTCTTTTCCAAGAACAGTTGGAGAAAGATGAATTCAAATGTTTTTGTATCTGTGGCAGATTCTTTCCCTAAGGCAATTAAAATGTGGAAACAAAACATGCACTGCTCCTACTTTTCTCAGGAGAGAGAAAAGAGCATGAACACGACAAATGTGAAAGTAAATAACACACTGGTGGGTGAAAGCTTTGAACTGTGGTGGATAGCCTTGTACGGGATCCCAGCTATGAAAGAATAGCTGTACACTTAATAGCTAGTCCCACTATTAGCTGTTCCTTCTTCCTTTCATGTGTAAGTAATTTGTAACATCAGGCATGCTATAAATCTCCCTTCTGTGTTTTGTTGCACTGATAACATAGTACTGCAGTCACTAACCATGAGTTTAGTTTTCGTATATAATTATGGAACAAAGAACTCAGACAATGAGCTAAGAGGTTGGCATTTTGTTTGGTGATTATCTATAATACTTACAAATGAGCTATGACGAGGGAAGAAGGAACAAAAGACAATTCTGTGATCACACACTGAAATCAAGGTCCAGATAAATTTTTAACATCCTGGTATAATAACAGCTCGAAGGGTTTCAATACACCGTGCTACACTCAAACTCTGTATTTTAGTTTCCCACAGCACAGCATTTTTTATTTAATTTTGTAAAATTGTAAAATAAAATTTTTTGTTTACTTCAAAAAACCCGTACAATCACAGTGTTTTCCCAGGAAAGCTTAAAACACATCCTCCATCTTCACCCTGCCTTGTCCAGTACTACGAGCCAAATACAAGCCAATGTCCATCATCCTGGAAGCCAGGAATAGCATCCACTGTGCTAAGTCACTCCCATAGTTCAAAGATTTATTTTCAAAGTGCTGTTCTAGTTTGAAGTCCTAGATGACAATTTTTTCTCCTGATATTGAGGGCTTGTAGAATAATTTAACAGAATACTGTGTGTGATGTCTTTAAGTGACTGTAGAGAAAATAGTTTGGAACTGGGAAACCACGCCAAAACTTCAAGAGCTATTTGATAATCTAACCCAGAGTTTTTGAAAGCTCTGAGCACACTTGAATTTAATTCCAGAGTTTTCTGCAACATTTGCATATATATGAGCATATTATTTCTTGTGCCTCAGTTTGCTGTCTTTGAAACTAAAAATGGACTCCTTGATTACAGATCTTTTCTCAATACCTACTTGGAGATGCTCAAATGTTGGCTTAACTACTCCAGGCATGAAGGCTGCTAAATGCATATTTTAGTGGTATATAATGAAAAGTATGTAAACATACTTTTAAGCAATCAGAATTATTGTGGATTCCAATGTATGAAAGGATGGAAAAATTTGCAGAGGAGACTGGAACGAAAAATTACATTTGTCACTGAAATTTTAATTTGTTGAAAAATGTTCATTATAGACAGCTGAATTGCATCCAGAATTTGAAACACGCATTGTGAACATGATGTATCTCTTAAAGGTCCTGTCTGTGGACACTAAAAACTGGAATGAACCCTAGGGACACTCCAATCCCCAGCAAAAAGAGTATGGTAGCCCACCACCAAGGTGGAAGGACACTGCTCCTCTTCCCCACTAGATGAGGTCTCCTGGTCAAACTCCCAGTAGGAAAGAGAAAGGAAATGTTGACAAGACCCTTTTCGAGTGATATTCAACAAGCTAATTAGCCTCTTTCACCTCTTCTCAAATAGACTTTTCTCTTTTCCTCCCTGGATTTCCATGATTTATTATTATGGGCTCAGATGGGAATCCTAGGACTTCCAACATCTAGCTGTAGGAGTAGCCACTTGAGTTAAAAATACTGCAGTCTGAGAAATTCAGAGTACAGAAGTGGTAAACTTCTCCATTGAGGGTTTCTGGCTCTCTTTCAATGCACCACAAAAAAATTATTTTTAAATAATCGGAGTGGACTGATTTAAAAAAATACATATATTAATATCAGACTTTTTTTTTAAAAGGAAAAAGGAAATCTGTTTCAGGTTGGGAGGAAAATAAATTTCAAAACTTCTGAATCCTCTGTAGAAGAGAAATTAAAGTTCCCTGTTCAGCTTTAATAAAATGTCACCTTTTAATTCATAGTAAACTAATGAAAAAATCTGAGTTTCTAAAAGTTAATTTTGGCTATTCTTCAGTCTTATTTCATAATTTTCTAATATGTGTCAGTGACAGACAATGCACAGTGGTTTAATTATTATCTTCTGCTGTGTGAGCATGCTGTGAAAAAAAGATTGTGGGGAACAGAAGAAGGAGGAGATAAAATATCCTGACACAAATTAGTATTGAACATACATTTTGAAATCAGTCTGCTGCTGCTCCTGTTTCTTCAGCTTTTTAGATACAGCATGCCAGAGAGCCCATCAATTTTATTTCCTCACCAGAATCTGGTGAGGAAACAACTGCTTTGTTTGTGATTTTTTTTTTTCCATTTAACAACACATTTCCCAAAAAAGAACAGGCATCTGAGGATGATTGCAAACATTCACTCCATCAGTTTGGGGCTCTGTAAGAATCTGACTCTAAATGATTTAGGGAGAACCACTATTTGTGCACTTGTGATGAGCATATTTTTCAAGTTTGGGTACCAGCGTTTTCTGTCTGGCAGACAGATGACAGCCACAGTTTAATCAACCTGACAAAGTAAATAAGAACGTGTTCAATATTTAACACAGAGCATGTAAATAGCCCATCTATGTTCATGTATCTCTTTGATTCTCAAGAAAATTACTGAGTGGATATGCTGTAAGAATGCATTAAAACATGAATACCTTTTCATAAACAAAAAGAACTATGCAGTTTAGTTTTAATTAAAGAAGTGATGGAAGCAGTTTTGGAATCATGGTTGTTAATTTCTGTCTCTGTAAAATTTATGAACAGCATTATTCACAAAAGGGTGGCAGAAATCACTGTTGTTGGAAATGGCCAACCATAATTTCCCGTGAGGGCTTTGGAGAAGCTGAATAAGGAAAACATCTCTAATCTCACTTGTATGTTTTATACAGAAGAGTAGTAAGAGGCACTTGGATGAAGATATACAAAATAATCAATAACATAGGTCATACAGGGTTGGGAATTGTGTGATGTTTTCTTATAACAATAAAAAAGAACATGCATTGAAATAGAAATATGAGAACTGTAAGCTAATGAAACAAATTCTATTTCACTTCACATTAGTTTTTTCTTGTGCAACCCTTGGGCTGAGAGATTTATACAAACCAAGACCTTACATGGGTTCAGTTGAAGCTAGACATTTAAAAAGTAGAAAAAAAAAAAAGAGAAAAAACAACCAACCACATGGGATAAGATGCACTGTTTTTTCAGATGCAATCTAAGTTGTAAGAAGAACATTAAGTTATGAATCTGTTATTCTTCTGAATGATTGCTTGCCTTTAATTCAGATCTCAGTTGAGGTGAATATGTGTACACATAACTTGTAGTGCAGTGCAGTAGAGTTTTCATGTCAAAATTCTGTTAGTATAAAAGCAGGATCACCTTTCTGCAAAACTCTTCTGTTGACAATAGCCTGCCAGCAAAGAAGCAGTTTTTCTGACATAGCTCAAACAAATTTAGCAAAAATACCACTGGTTCTTCTGCCAGTGCAAACAGATCATCTGCCAAGCTTGCTGTAAAGTAGATCAACTGAGAAATCCAAGCCTGCCTTTGGAAAAAAGACCTTTAAAGATTACCACTTTTGATGCAGACTTCTCTTTCTCAGTCAAAAGAATGCACTAGCAATATAACAAAATAGTAAAAAGATAGAACATTTATTCAAATTATACTTAATTATGGAATGCAGATTGGTATTTTTGATTTATTTTATTTTTGCAGGATTTTTGATTGTGCTCATCCTTCCTTGGCCAATTTACCAAAGCAGTAAGTGTTTTCAGCTGCTATTGAAAGATGTAATAATGAAGAGCACCTAACTTCCCACTGAATCAATATTTCAGCTCTGCTTGAGGCCATTTTCAGTAATCATTGAGCTGAATTGTTCTCATTTTAATATTATTAACAAATGGTCTCATTATATTGTTTAGGAGAAGTAATGTAAAGTTACCAACACCTTTTTTTTGGAATATGTGTTTTTCCCTTATTAATATTTTAAGACAAAATCTTACCCCTGGTAGGACATTGAAGAGTTGCTTTTGAATACAAATGCAGAAGAATTATGAAACAGGAACACAAAATACAAGCAGTTTAGCCTGTTTACAAATTATATGTTAGACATTGAGGAATTGCTTTCCGTTTTCTCCTTCCATCCCACCAAAAAGCACAAAATATGTCTAGCAGCAGCAGCAACAACAGAGCTCTTCCAAATAGGTGTAATTTGAAGGTGAGTTCAATTAATTTTCTGAAGTTACACATTATCCCTAGCATTTTTCAGCCAAGAGAGAAAATACAGATATTCCCCTTTTTTGACATGATTGTCACAAAGGGGAGTTTGGGGGAGGTGATCTTTTGCCTTTACAAACTAAAATCAACATGAAAAAAAAGATTGCTACAAACATGCATGGTTCAAATGAAATCCCCTGCATGGTGTCTCACTAAAAAATCAGTTCTCTGCTCACACCTGGAAGAATGATTCAGGAACAGAAACTAGCCCTGGGACTTTGAAGCCATGTGGGCTATATGGACATGAAGCTACTGTGATGGGAAAGTTTTTTCAGACTATCCCTCTCCAAAGTTGTTTCTTCCCCAGCTTATCACTACCTGATACCTTAAAGGCTTCCCCTCTCTGCCGTATTTCCCTCAGACTGCTGCTGCACTCTACCATTTTGTGGAGGGTATCAAATGGTGCAGGCTGTCTGACATCATTTTTTTAAGCAGTGCATTTTTTAAATGTAGTGATGTCCCTAGAATTTAGGTAAATGCTGGAAAAAGGATTGCACTACCTTAATTACTGCGTGAGCTTTCCAACTTGGGTTTACATTGATTTTCAGTAGCTAAAGATCTGCTCATTTCCTTTATAACTATTCCCGTGCCATAGGTGAGTTCATTCCCTACTTTCCAAGTGTCTTTTCTTGTTTAGCTATTACGTTTCTTATTTTACATTTCCTTCAGGAAATATTTTGGGGCTGAATGTTTCAACACTATTCTCGTGGAAAAATACTTCCCTATGCTATATTTACTTCCAGTCAGGTCTTTTGTTGTTTTGCCTTTGAGCTGTTGCTCCAGCTCCTAGAGTCCCACAAGAACAAGAAATGCAGATGGATGCAAGGAATGAAAAAAGCACACTACTCTCCTGCCTGTATAATGACATTTCTGCAAACACTAAATAAAACATTCCTGACAAAGATGTGTCTTGCTTTTGGCTTATTAGGGACTAGATTCTTCTCCATTGAAATCTAATTCCCAAAGTCCCAGAGATTTTGATATAAACAGAATGTTATCCCTTAATCAAAGAATGCATATTTTCTGCTTTTATTGATGTGGCAATATAAAAACAGATATGTTCCTTTCCCTGTACTTAGAACATAAATTGAAACCTAAACCGAAATTTTTGGGTTTTAAAGCAAGACAAAGCAAAGACGATCAAACGTCTTTTTTAGTTCTAAGGGATAGACTCTCTATCAGAGTGCATTATTTTGAAATGGCTCTATCTTTGATCAAAAAGATGTTAGCTGAAGCAAATCTGTTGGGGATGTTTTAGGACATGCCCAGTGAGGCTCTATCACCTTATATAATTTACTTCAAGACAATGTTCCAGCTCCCGTTTTCACAGACAACAATTCTATCTCCTCCTCATTTCATTTGTTATGACAAAGAATGCTTTTAGTCATGCACAGCCTGCATGGCCAACCTTGAGAAAATCCAATGGTTCTGGGCAAAAATAAGAATGTCTTGTGCCCTCTTATTCTCACATTCTTTTCCCAGATGGCACTGGAGCCCATGTTGGAGAATGGCAGAAGGACACTCAGGGTGTCAGTGGTGGTGGATTTTCGTTTTTGTTTTTGGTGGGGTTTTGTTGCGGTTGGTTGGTTGTTTTACTTTTTCTTTTCAAAAAAAGTTGCTTCCTTTCTCATGCCTTCTTGTAACAAGCTTGACTTATGAGATATGCCTTGCAATGATTAGACTTGTACAATTACACTGCCGACATAGAAGCTCACAATTTGAGAGCAAAATTGCCAAATGATTGTGTTGCACTTACATGTATTCATCATAATGCAAATTGCACTACATAATATTAAGGGCCAAAAATAAACCTATTCCAAAATATATATTTTAGAAAATATCAGTTTGAATATTTCCAGAATTATATTAAAGATTAAAGACAAATGAAATACTTTAAATAATACACTAGAAATGCCTCACCACTTAATGCAAGAGAAAATATTTCACAGAAATCATTTCATTTCTGTTGTCATCTAGATTTTCCATTTTCTTTTCTATGGCAAGCCTCAGGAAACAATAAAAGAAAAGGAGAAATATTTTTCATTTATTGTATCATTGTCTTCTTCACAATACCTAGAATTAATTCTCATAATCTTTGCAATAGAGTTATACAACTTTCTTCCTTTCTGCCATTTTCAGAAAACATCTTTCCCAGTAAGAGGAAGAATTCTTATGTAAGTCCATCATGCACAACTTTGTAAAATTATAAAAGTAAATGTGTTCCTTATTTTGTGGCATAACAGAAGCACTGAAAAGTCCCTCAGTATCCTGCCATGAGTCTTCTCTCCATTATTGAGCTTGACAAAGATTTCAGTTTTCTGTGACATGTTGAAATACCAACAGCCTCCATTCAGCCTCTCACATTCTTTTAAAGTATCAGAAGGTGTTAGCAAGTATCTGAGATCATTTGCAAAAAGGAAGAATATTCTTATTCCTTATTCTTGGTTTATTCATTTAAATAACCTAATTATTGAATTATTAATTCAAATAATCAAACATGACTGAAACATAAGTGATTTCTTATGACTTTAAAGATCCAACCTTGTATTGTTTGGAACTTAAGAAACAGCTATGATGGGTTTGTTAAAGCCTGTAATACAATATAATGATATCACAGTAATGGTCTAGTAACTGAGTCTTGATTCAGCAAAGCACTTACACACGGCCTTAAATTCTCATTTATTTTATATGGCCTGAAGGCTTGCTTTTCACAGCAAGATAGTGTAAAATAGGTTTAACCAAATAAGAATACAAGCAGGTTAAATTAGAATTGATTTTTAAGCACAAATTGAGGCCTTGAAAATACATTATTTCTGTGTAAAAGTAACCATTCTTATTTCAGGTAGAAAAAGAATTTTGAAAATACATGTTATCAGATTCTCATACATGTTAACGGTTGTAAGGAAGATGAAACAAAATTAAGAACAACTACTCTGTGATCAGCAAAAAGAAAAGCTATTAGAATGGATACAGCTCATTTTTAACAAAATTAGATGTTTCTTATAAGTGCAAAACCTATCTTCTCTTTCTGGAAAGGAGGTTAGCAATGGTAGTGAGTCATGTATATTGCCTATTTTATGGATTAAAATTCATCTACCACATCAGTTAAATCATAAATGTGTAAGAAAGGAGAATTCTCTTATAGATGGAGGATGAGACTCTAAATGGTTCTTGTCTTTGTCATAATAGATAGTGCAGTTAAAATCTCTACCCAAAATCAGCCCATTATGAGGTAGACAATTCAATGAAAGGCTACTTACACAGTAATTCAAAAGAGCTCCTTTCTTTCCCTCAGTAGTGGAACAAATGTTAATGAAGCAAGCACAAATTTGATCAAAGTTGTCCTGAACTTTTAATAACATTTTAATAGCCCTAAACCAAAATAGGAACGCCATAATTTGTATCTGAATCAGATGATTTTTCTTTTTTTTTTTTTTTTATAATCACTCAAGGTTTTGGCAACTGCACATATTTGTGCTGTGATATGAAGACTTTATAATGAATTAATGTATTTTAGAATTATCTTGTGAAGGATTACTTTGTCAGCAGTTCACAGAGTATTTTACTCCAGGTTGAACCACTGCTCCCAGAACTGTGCCTTCAGATGTAAGGAAAAGCCTAAGGAGCAGAGGTGAGGCCAGAGGGCAGAGCAGGGTGTCCAAGGCAGAAATAGGATGGTGATTTCCCTGAGCTCCCCAAGAGGCAGCTGGCACAGTGCTGGCTCTCAGGGTATGTGGGCTGATGGGGCATCAGCCAGGAAATCATGACTTTTTGGAAGGAAATAAAGATCTATTCCTTGTTTTTCCTCATGACATGGAGAGGATGGGCTGTCTACAGCTGCATAGAGGGATTGGATTCCACATGAAGGAATTAAACTCCTGCAAAGAATAATTGATAGAATTATTTTTCAACAGTGCTGATAAAACTTGTGTGGACTGGTTTCAATGGATTTAAGCTGAAAGTTGGAAAAAAAATCCTTTTAGTAGAAATAGTGAACAAAATAAGGTAACTGCTTTTAAAAATACTTTCTTACATCTTGAAATTCAGGGGTGTGCTCCTCAGCAGAGCAGGTGAACTGAACAGAATGGTGGGAGATGTCCTCTGTCCAGTTCTGGCTGAGCATCAGTGGCTGACAGAACCACCATGGATGGAGAAACGTTTCAGGACTGCACTGTTTGGTGGGTGGTGAGGAAAGCTTTCCTTTAAGATGTTGAACCTATAACTGGGCAAAATTATCCAGGATGTGAATGACATAATGGCTCAGATGAAAGATGTGTGCATGTATCAGCTGAGCTATTGCAATTGCTTCTGCACCGTGCACCACATATGTGCTATGTGTATATACATATATATGCATGGTCCACAGCACACCTCAGATAACGCACTGTGACTGAAATTATAATTTTAAGACTAAACCAAGTAAAATAATTCAACCCTGCCATAAGCTGAGAATACAAGAAAACACAGTTACTGCGGGCCAGGCAATGTATAATAATTTCTTATTCCGTAGCGTAATGAAAATGTGCCAGAGCCCCAGACCTATTATCTAAATTATCAGTGAAAAAAGTGTGAAGCATTGCAAACCCCTTATGTCTTGTCTTTCTTTTCTTATATATGGGTAACTTATAAATAGACAAGAGACCTTTCAAAATGTCTATAAAATACACATATTTGTGTATATGAGCATCACAGAGCTAAACGGTTCCATCTGCTGAGCTACTAAAGAAAACCAGGCAGATGATAAAACATCTTGGGGTTGGCATAACTTTCTTCATGGTTAGTGACAAGAGAGAAGTCCTAATATAGAGGAAAGAAACAGCGCATGATATTCCCATTTTTTTTTTTTCATAATGAAACAGTGCACCACTGATATGCAACACATTGTTATTGAGAAACTTTCTAGAAGTGTTCAAAGAGAGTTCCTTCACACATTCTTTCTTCAGCTCCACAAAAAAACCAAAAAAAGTTTCTTTTCCATCAGCCTCTGAAACATTCTTTTAATATCAACCAGGTAGGAGGCAAATGTGTATGCTGCTTGTTGTTACTCTGTGTGCAATGCATAAGTCTTGTGTCATCTCTACCTGTTAACCTGTGACTTGGCGACACAATGTGTTCTTAGGCTGCTCTTTTGGAAAAATCATGATGCTTTAAATTCTCTAAAGCTTATTAAGAATAGCAGGAAATCAATGAGCTTTTGTATTATTCCTCAAAGTTGTGGCAGTGCTTAATATCATTGCACTCTAGGTAAGATCATGTAATGAAGTGTGGCAGCGACAGAAGTCACTGATTTATGCTACATAAATCCTATCAAATTTAACCTTACATTTTATTTCAGCAGGGTTTTGTATAATTAGAGCAAAAGCTAGGTATCAAATAATTACTTAGGTTCAGACTTTATCTAATGAAGTTAGCCGCTGGATAAATCTGATCTAAATACCCTCTAATTAGACAACTGAGTATTGCCTTTTGAAAATAAAAATGAACAATCAAATAATAACAAAAAAACCCACCCCAAAACCATGCACAGAAGAAACCAACAACCTGAAATCAGAATGAAACAGTGTTGACTCCATATGTAAGTTCTCTTTAAGGACAAAAGGTTATCAAATTTTTCAGTTGATATCTAATATTTAACAAATCATGAAGCTTCCTCAGGATTGTTGCTTGCAGTGAGCCTGAAATGTATCTTGGAATGGAGCAGTTCCTTATAGCTCACCCTAATGCCTCTGTAAGCCAATACTGAAGTTATGCTGAACCTGCAACTGCAGCCATTGGAAAGGAATTAATACCAACACATGAACATAAGCTGTCAAATAATTTTTCAAGACCTATGAGGCTACAGTATTTTTTAGAGTAAAATTTGAAAAAGGCAACTAATATTTTTGGGAATTACTTTTACAGCTCTAGTTGTCCCAGACTACCTGAGTTCTGTGCAAATTTGCTGCATAGCATTTTTTTCCCCCCAGGAACAGAATGTCAAAGATTGGAGCATTTTAAAAAAATAGGAGCAGCTAAAAGATCATTCTAGCTGAAGATAACCAGATTCAGCCTTCCTTCTGTGGTCGAATGCTTCCTCCTCCTCATTCTCTCATCTCTGGAGCGGAAAGTAACAGAAGGAAGACTTCTGTATTCTTTACAATGTGCTCAGGAAAAAGCACTTATTTTTATGATGGCCTAGGCTCAAAAATTAATTTTGAGAGAATGAATGACCAAAGATAGTAGGAACTAATTTTCATTATAAAAATGTAGGAATTACATTTTGTTATAGTGAAATTTTTGTGACTCACCTGACCTTAGTGATTCTAGTTGTGACAAGCTCCTCTCATAATGAATTTCTGAAATTTTTACACTAAGTGGGTTCCTTAATTAGTCTCACTGACTCCCCTTTCATAAGTAGAAATCTTTTTAAGATTGATATATATACTTTTTTTTTTATAGAAAAAAAAACAACCCACAAAAAACCAAACTGCTCCTTTACTTACCACAGTGAGCCAGTTCATCCCTGGAATAAATTGATTGACTGAGCTGAAGGAGGAATGACTTTGGCTCATGCAGTCTGACTTGTTTAACATATGTAAAAACCCCAAGCTAAACAGGGCAAACATAAAAGCAGCCTAGTCCCTCAGTATTAAAATTGTCTGCAGAGACAGATTGTGTAATGTAGGGTTTATTGAATCCCTGCAGCTTTCCAGCAAAGCTCTCTGTGTGAGGTGCATGTACAATATCCTGGCGTAATTTAAATGAAAATGTTGACTAGCCCTAAAAGCTCCATTAGCTGGTCTAACTAAATTGACAGCCATTTGCCATGTCCTCAACACCTGCTACTTAAAACAAGGAGTTCTGTTACCAAGGGTTACCAGAAGGTATTATGTATCAATGGTGTAATGATGAAATTAGAGGAATTCATGTTTCTTGGGAGTGAAAATTACAAAACACACAAAACAGCTTTTATTTTTCAGCATAAAAAGACTGTGAAAATATAAATAAACATCAGCTCAAATCAGCACTTTGGTCCTGAGTTATGGTTTGTACATTTCTTATTGCAGTGCAGGAAACCATCCCACACCCGTGAGCTGTAAAGTATCCAGGCTGGGAAAGCTGTGGCAGGCAGACAAGGCTGCCAAGCTTACCTGTCTTCCCAAAAGAAATATGCTTCATGGACATGAACTGCCACTCTGCTGAGTACCTTGATCTCCCACTGAAACATGGAAGTGCTCATCTCCTCACAGGAGCTCACTTACACGTGGTCTTTAAAGATTTTGTACTGGACACCTGTCATCCAATCTCAATAGCTCATCCGTAGTCAGCAAGGCATTTTTCTGGCGTGTGCTGATGTCCTCTTGACAGTTTAACATATGCTGCTGTGTTTTGTTGAACATGGTTGGACTTGAACATGTTGGACTTTTCCTCAATGCTTCATTGAATAGGTAGTTCTTATTGAAACTGACTACTTTGCTAAGCTGGAGCCTGAAAAGTAAGAGATGAATGTTTTAACATTTCCAGTACTGAGGTATGGAGTCTAACTTTGTGACCATCAAAGGCCAGCCATACTCCAGCAGTTATGCTTCTGTGGCTTACTTTTGATGAAGTTACTTTTAAAATTATGTGATTCTATGTCCAATGCATATTGTCTTTCAGTCTAATTGACTAGATCTAAAAAGTCCCTTTTAGCCTTTGCCTTGATTTTATTATTCAGTGAATTTTCCTATAAATGTGTAAGTGATCTGAAAATTAAGTTAAAAAATATTACCAGAGACTGTGGGTTTCCTGGAAGCTGCATAACAACCCTGCAGAACTTTTGGGAAGACACTAGAAACAAATTTCCCAAACATCCTCTGAATTAACTTTAAAGGATTTTTGAAAACCAAAACTTTTATTAAGGCTCACTACTTTTCACAATAATCCAGTCACATAAAAACCAGTTGGGGGGTAGGAGAGGATGGGGGGCTTGTGCCTGAAACTTAGATAATGTTAAATTCATGTATTTAACACTATCACATCATATCACGAATAAGTGCAATCACTGGAACAACAATAGCTTGCATTACAGTCTTCTCTTAATTTTGTAACTTGGAGTGTCAGGGAAACAACCTTCCTAACAGGCTAGCCACAGAGAAGGCTAGTGGTGTCTTGGCCTGCATTAGAAGGAGCATTGCCATCAGGTGAGAGGTGATCCTTTCCCCTTCTCAGCCCTGGTGAGGCCACACCTGGGGTGCTGTGCTCAGTTCTGGGCTCCCCAATGCGAGAGAGAGGCACAGATGTACTAGACAGTCCAGAAAAGGGGCTGCCACTTAGATGATCAGAGTACTGGAGGTGTCTCCCACAGGGAAAGCCTGTGAGAGCTGGGCCCGTTTAGTCTGGAGAAGAAAAGGCTCAGGGCTGACTTATTAATGTGCATAAATACCTGCAGGGACAGTGCAAAGAGAATGATTTCTCTTTGCAGGCTCTGTTCAGTGGTGCCCAGTGGCAGGACCAGAGGCAAGGGGCACAAACTGAAACAAGGAAGGTTTCCTCTGAACATCAGGAGATACTTTTTACTGTGAGGGTGACTGAGCACTGGCACAGTGTGCCAGAGAGGTTGTGGAGTCTCCGCCCTCAGAGATATTCAAAAGCTGTCTGAACATGATTCTGAGCAACTGACTGAAGGTGTCCCTGCTGGACCCCAGGCTAGACAATTTCCAGCAGTCCCTTTCAACCTCAAGCAACCTTTCTGATTCTTTGATAGCAAGATTTTGGGCACAGCAGTGTAATGCGTTGTAAATTTTGAAGAATGTCGTGCGTCACAGGAGTGTTCACAGGGCCTTGTCATGGCATATCTGACACATTTTTAATGGCTGGATTTTTAGAAAAGCATTTGTCCTGTAGCACTACTCTGGGTGAAAGCCCTAGCCTTCTCCTTCCCTCAACATTTTACATATTACTTTATTAAAAGAGGAAGTCAATTTTCATGTGATCAAACTAATATATCTTATGAGTTTCAGGAAGATGCTATGTATATAAAGACATATGAAGTAGGTGTATGAATGGAAAAGAGCTGCCAGGTTTAGGGGAAAAACATCGCACATGATGGAAATTCTCACATACCCTAGCTAAGTAGAGGCACTATACTTAGTTCACTAAGATAACTTTGAAATACTTCAGAATACCCTTAAATTCCATAAAAAGGATAAAAAGCAATGAAAAAGGGACATATGTCCTTTAGTCAAAAAAGCCAAAGGGCACTAAAATACTTAACTGAATAAGTAATTGCAACCATCACTTAGTGAAATGAAACTTTAGAATCTATCATGACAGATTTAATGCTGCTGTAGCAATACACTGAAACTGATTAAAAGTTAAACATATGCTATAACTGCGTAGTCTTTTTAAAAGTAATTTCATTATTTAATAAGATTCAATCATGGGTATGGATTGTAAATTTTCCCAAAAATTCAAAGCGTAATCAAACATTGTCATTATTATTTTTTCCTCTATTTTAGTTAGGTAGACTTTAAATTTAGATATCCATCTCTGTGAGTCTAAAAGAGTTTTAGGGACTTGGAAAACACAGAAGCTGCTGCACTAAGTCTACAATTTTGTCACTACAAATTTTTTAAAAAACAAATTTTTTTGTGACATTTTTAGTGTGGTGATGGACCAAGGTATTAGTTAATGATAATAAAACTTTTTCTTAGTGATGAAAATTCCTCTGTTGATCTTAAATACAGAATTCAAATGCTTTCATTTCATTTGCTTTCATGACTTAGTGAGTCAAATTGGAATTAAGCTTTTCAGACTTACTGATTTAGGACATTTGTGCTGATAGGCCCTCTTGTGACTTTATTTTAAACATTATGTAATAGTTTTGGACAGCAATCTACAAATTAGAATGAAAACTAAGAGCAGTGCATTTCAACTATATGCTAGATACAGAATTATTTCTGATCTTTGATTTGATTAGAGAAACTTCTGGATGAGCAAGTGACTCAAAGAAACATACAGTTAGTGAATATCTGTGAGTATGAGGCTGCAGAAGAGTTACCAGCCAGTAGCCTTCAGCATTACACTGCTCACAAGAAAGCCTGACCCCCTCCCTGCTCCTGGGTTCTGCCTGGTGGAAGATGGAGGGGACATAACATTCAGCAGGACCGGGATGAGAGGCGCAGAGACTCCTGACATATTCATTGTCACCAGCAAATCCCACGGCATTCTCACTAACTGATGCAAAAGTAATATCTCAGTGTTTTCTTTCCCTTAGATATAAACTAAGATTTTGTTTCTCGTTATCTTTATTTGACATGACAAACAACACTGAATTGCTCATCAAATCGATATTTTTTATTTCCAAAACAGGTAACATGACCTCAGGGTTCCCAGGAAGATGCAAAATTCAGAAGACACTTGCACACAATGACAAATAAGTTATATTAAGCTAGCATTTCTTTAAACTTATTTTTTATTGTTATTATTTCACAGCTGGACAAACGACAAGGCTATATGCAGTGAATTTTTTTTGATTGGGTGCTTTTGGTACTTTTTAAAGGATGGCACAGCTGTCTTTGAAAATATCTGTATTCATACGGTTCAAACCTATGTTTTATCGTCTCTATGCCTGTAAAGCAGAAAAGCTGAACATCATTTTGGTAAAGAAGAAAAGCTTAAAGGTGATCTTTCTAACTGTTAGGCTAATGAGACAATGAAAAAAAAAATGCTAATAGGCCTTAGTAGACCATTTTCCAGAACAGGATACACAAATGTCCACCAGAGGTTGTCATGGAAAGATCAGAGTAAAGAATAGAAATGGATTTTCTCCTGAAATATCTTCCACTTTTATAGCCTAGGTTAAATGTTTAACTCCTGCAACAAAGAACCCTGTACATGCAACGCACAAAAGATAATCATAGAATCACAGAATTAAGCTGGAAAATACCTTTAAAGTCATTTAGTCACACCACTAACCCAACACTGTCCAGTCCACCACTAAACCAAGTCCTTGAGTGCCACATTTACGTGACTTTTCAAAAGATGAGTTAATAAAGATATCAAACAGGACTGGCCCCAATACTGATCTCTGGGAACACACTTCTGACAAGCCACCAAGTGGATTTATCTCCTTTCACAATTACACTCTGGGCTTGACTGTCCTGGCCATTTTCTATCCAGGAAAATACACCCAGCCAAGATGTCAGCAGACAGTTTCTGGAGGAGAATGCCTTGGGAAATGACATCAAAGCTTTACTAATTTCCAGTAGACACACCCACAGCCTTTCCCTCACCCACAAGGTGGGTCACACTGTCGCAGGAGCAGGTGAGTCTGGTCTCAAGCAGGACCTGCCTTTCCTGAGTCCACACTCACTGGGCCTGATTCCCTTGTTGTCCTGTATGGGGCATGTGATATCACTCGGGATGATCAGCTCCACGATCTTCCCTGGCACCAAGGTCAGACTGACAGGCCTGTATTTCCCTGGAAATCTACTTCTGGCCCTGCCTGCCCATGTGGATCACATTTGTCAACTTCTAGTCACCTAACTGTTGAAGACTGCTGATAAGTGATAGAATGTGGCTCAGAAAGCATCTCTGCCAGCTGCCTCAGTATCAGAGATGGAGAAGAATTTCCAAATTCAGTGCTCTCTGACAAACCTCAAACTTCAGTCTTCCACAGAAAGTAACTTCCAGAGTTTTATCTACTACAGAAATGACTAAGGTGTTCCTAGCTATTTTGCAGCAACCTCCCATAGACAAGCACAGAGTCAGTATAGTTTATCTTTATTATATAGGCTACTATAAAATATCATAAAAAACTAATTAAACTTAAGCCTCATAATAATGATAATAATAACTTGGTGCCCATTCAAAGAACATCATTGTACTGAATAGGAACTGTCTAAATGGAATAAGAAAAATACATTTAAAGAAGCAGCAGAAAGATATCTAGATAACTAAGCAAAAACTGAAATTAATTTTTGAAAGTGTTCGCTAGTAGATAGTTTCCACATGACTAGACACCTATTATTGGACTAATAAAAACAGCACTGTTTAGAGAAAGTGTGTGTTTTATCTCATGTATGTAAAAAAATTAATTCCGGGTAATTTCTTTATACTTATCCACAGCAAAGTAATAAGCTTATTTCTCTTACCATATATGCACTAGTGTGTGAAGAGCGTGCACATGCACAGAATCATTCAAATAAGGCATTTTCCATTGCTATTCTTGGCTTCTCATAATGAGAAGGGAAATTTCCCCATTAAAAACAAAGCAGAACAAAACAACAACAAAAAAACCAAAATACCACAACCAAAGGGGAAAAAAAAAAAACTAACCAAAACCAAAAAAACCCCTCTGTCTCTTGTATAAAACCTTCTAATCACAGAGTCCTTATCACTGTGCCTAATCCAAAAAATTTGGGATTAGTAGTTGTCCAAATGATTTGAGACATTGCTTCCAAGCCAAAACTCAGACTCAAAATTGCCAAAACATAGCTTCATACTTGAGAGACCTTCCCAGCCCTTTTCTTTAGATATTGATGGTAAAGAAGACATCTGCACAATTTCAGAAATGGGCTCTACTGGTGCACCTTCTAGCATGCACTTAAGCAGGTGTGAGAGTGATGACAGCCAAACCTGTGAGACTGACATGAATTAACAAGAATCACTCCTATATGATGAAGATTTTATTTTCTTGCTGAGCTAATCATTGAGAACACAGGCACTGAGGGAGTGAGAGGGCTCTGGAGCTGCTTGGCTGTAATCATCAGAGAAGAGTAGAAGTGACTGAGATGTCAGGAAAACAGTTTTGAACTGGAGAGAGGCAGGGTACAAAGGGATGCTGGCTGTTAGCTAAAAAGGAGAAGAAAAAAAGAAAAAAAAAAGAAAAAGAAAAAGAAGAATTTGCATGGGTAATGGTATATAGTCCAAGCAATGAAATTAAGAGTGCTGACAAAGTTCCCAGAAGTGTATTTTGTACATTATTTGATTATGTGTATTATACTGCCACTCAGGACTGAAGAAACTTCTCTGAATTTTGTATTTCCATTTCATTGTCATATTTTTATCTTGTGAAGTGAGCCTTTAGCATAGACTGGCTTCAGTTTTTCAGCTGATACTATTGATGCTGTAAGGATAAGGAGTGAGAAACAAAGACTGAATTTCTGGGAGTTTTTCTATCAAATACATCAATTTCTGTAAAAAGTGATTAATTGATATGAAAATATATTTTGTTGATTAATTCTTTTGAAAAAAAATTAGATAGGCACAATGTCCCATTCTTTGCTGTGGCTCTGAACAACCAGTCTTTGGGATCTGGGTTGCTAATGTAGTAATATGGTCAATTGCTACCTTTTGTGCAGGTGGGAGCCTCTTAAAAGAATTTTTTCATTTCTCTTTTTCTCTGGTGAGAATATATTCCCTCACAACTCTCAAAGAAGTTGACTCCAATTTACTAAAGGCTTTGACATCATGCCCTGAGAGCTATGAACAAATCAATGTGTAGAATATTAACCTGTCACAATGCAGAAATGTGTTTTCTTGCACTGTCTTCTAAAGAGAGTTTTTATCAGGCGTCTCTCTCCATCTGTGAACGATAAGTCAAATTCAACTGAAAAATTGCACACTCAGAGGTGTGAAAATTTCCTGTGAAATGGAGAAAAAAGGCCCAACTGGCAGCCATTAGAATGTCAGAGCTCAGCGAGAGCTATTGTCCCTTTATGAGAGAGCAAGGCAACTCTGCTGAGATAAATCTGTGCTGGAAACACTGGCAAATCTGGTGGGTGGTAGAAAGTGTTCATGGGAAAAAGAAGGTATTTGGAGCTCTTGCAGCTTTGATAGAAGCAACTCTGCTCTGATATAGTGTGTCTTCCCACAGAGTAGATAAAACACTTGATAAGGAATGTCGAGAATGTTGTATGAGAGATAGCAAGGCTAGACATTGCTACAGCTTTCATCAAAAAAATTTAGTCTGTTTGCCTCAACAATGCTGCTTTTTTTTCTTCCCTCCATCATGAGAAATCATTACTTCCCTTGTGAAAAACAAGGAAATAAAGGACTCAGGGCAGGGAGAAGAGTAATACTTCCTCAAGACTTCTTACCGTTGCCATCTGGAAAATCCACAGAACAAAAAAAAACCAAAGCCAACCAGTGATATTAAGGTTGGTAATGCTCCCTCTGAAATTCAAGGGAACATTATATAGTGGGGACTCTAACTGTACCCCACTTCTCCCAAAGCACATATATGTGTTTTGATGGTGATTGGTGCAGAATAGATCCAATAAACTTCTTCCACCTCCAGGTGCCCTGAGGTGGTGAGTAAAAAACAGGGTGGATGTTTGCTGGCAAGTTGTTTACAATGCCTGGATCTCTAGGGGAAGATTTTGTGTTAACTTTTGTTTATGTTGCCGAACCCAGCTGAAAATCATTACTTCCCTTGAAGGATAATGCAGCAATAACAAACTTTTATTTTCCAAGTCATCTAATACATGAAGCTGGTAAATGTAGTTACTGTCTTCATTGTTACAGAAATTGTATAATTGTAGAACAGAAATGATTAATTTGTTTTTTGGGCCAAAGGCACACATATCAGTCAACAGCTAGAGATTTCATAAGAATGATGTCACTATTGCTAGAAAAATATTGTGGAGAGTGTAGATGAGAGGTGTCCCATAACATAGTGTTCCGTTGCATTTCAGAGCATTTTTGGCAAAACCAAATCAAAGAATCTTGCTAAAATCTTTCCAGCTATGATCTTGTGGAAAACACATATATATATTCCTGATGAATATAGTTCTGGAAAAATCTTTGAATAAAAGTGGTAAATGGAAATACAATCTATATTTTCCATGTGGATGTATATGATGAAGACACCAAATGTACCAGCATTCCTACCACTGACCACGTTTAAGAGACACACTGACAAGATGGGTAAAATATGTGTGACTGCTTTCTTCATGGAAATACTTCTCCAGCTTCTTAGCTCATTTTAGTGTGGATTTAACAATAGGAAGATGTTCAAATGACCCTTGTTTGCCTTAAGAATGTATGAGCTGTCTCGTGCTTGTGAAGCTGTATTAAACACAGAGAGTTGGGCTTGGTAAGGTGCTATAAAACAAACCATTTATTTTATTGGTGCCTATTTCAATAACACGTATGTGTACACCTAGTAATACAGTAAATCCATAGCTACAAAGGATAATAAAATTTCTTAGTTTCAGTAATTCAATTTATTATTTCAGAATTTAAGCGAAAAGTCTTATTTTTATCAGAAATAATTAAAGTATCAGTATAATAAATGAAAGAATATGGTGGGGCTCCTATTAAGCCTTGCCAACAGCAAATAATCTCAGTTACATAAGAGTTGTGAAAATTATCACTTTCAGTTGCAAATGTAACTAAAACACAGTAATACTAATAAGCCTCTTCCCACTTTATTGGGATGAATTGCACCTATTTGCCTTTGAGCACATAATAAACTGTTATGTAAGGGTTTTACTCTAATCCAATCACTTTGATGAGCACAGAGTGGCTACATCACTCTTCTGTTTCAGTCTCTGATATCTGCTTTACACTGGTGGAAACAATTTCTTGCAACAAGAGAGCAGTTATGAGTAATTTTTTTGATAATTTTCAGGAAATAACTGATTAAGTGGAGAAAAGATACATTCCCTTATAGATAGAAGTGGTGCCAATAACTTATTCTATAAAATTATATCCAGTATATATCTAAGCTGGATATATATATATATCAACCAGCACCTAAGCTGGTTGGTTGAATTCTATTATAATAAGAGAAATATGTTAGAAATGGCACATAAAAATCTCTGGACTGTGTAACTATTCTGTCAAGGCAACAGAATATCTTTTGAAATCTAAGGTGACAGAGTTTGACACAATGAAGATTCATATTCATAAAAGATTCTTAGGGAAAATAGACAGTGGGAATGGATTGGTATATTCTGTCAGGGTAAGGCAGACCAAGCAGATGTTGTTTTGACTTTTCCAGTGATTCTTAAAATCAACAAGTTAATTACTTAACTTTTGTTGTCATTTCAGATAATGGCTGAGTCATGTACAGTGTAACATTACTGTCAAAGATTGGGTGCACCGTCTACTTGTTCTATAACAAGTGAAAATCTGTTTGAAAATATATGGACTAAAGGAGAGAGTGAAACAGAAGGACTGCATTTCTGTTGAAGCACTATAGCATATGGTAAATATAAAACATTTCATATTTGCATTAGGCATAGAGTGATCATCTATCGATTGGACATATATTTTATTTAAAGACAAATAGAAGGAACTATCAGTGCTTAAATATGCGTGCTTTTCTACTTCTTATAACTGGAAAATATTATACTTTGTAGCAGGAATAGTTATGATGTATATGAGACACCCAAGAACAACTTTGTGGAAAGGGACCTGTGGGTCATGGAAAGTTGAATGTGGCAGCCAGGAGGACCAACCCTGTCCTGAGGGCATCAGGCACAGCCGGACAAGGGAGGGGATTGTCCTGCCCTGCTCTGGGCTGGGGAGGCCTCACCTTGAATATTGTGCGCAGTTTTGGGCTCCACAGTGTAAAAAAGACATTAAACTATGAAAGAGCTTTCCAAGGAGGGCAGCAAAGATGAAGGGCCTTAAGGAGAGGGGCTGAGGTCACTGGGTCTGTTCAGCCTGGAGAAGAGGAGACTGAGGGGAGACCTCAGTGCAGTGACAGCTTCCTGTGAGGGGAAGAGGAGGGGCAGATATTGATCTCTTCTCTCTGGTGAGCAGTGATAACATCTGAGGGAATGGCCTGAAGTTGTGTCAGGGGAGGTTTAGGTAGGATATTAGGAAAAAACTCTTCACCCAGAGGGTGGTTGGGCACTGAACAGACTCCCCAGGGCAGTGGTCATGGTGCCTAACAGGGCTCAAGAAACATTTGAACAATGGTCTTGGGCATTTGGTGTGAGTTTTTGAGTTGTCCTATGCAGGGCCAAGGGTTACACTCGATCCTTGTGGGGCCTTTCAATGAGGGTCCTATCTTCTGATATATTTACTATTTCATTAATGCCTTTTTCAGTAAGTGTTCATCCTCACATGGAATTTCCCAGGCTGAGGCAATGTATTTGGACACGCAAATCTCATATATAAATTTCAGCTTGCAAATTGCAATTTGAGCTTGTGATTTTTTTATTAAATACTGGATTTCTTCAGGCAGAGTTATTGGCTTTAAAAAGGCTTAATGGTAACTTTGCTTGATTTCTTCTCAGTGGATTCAGAGGATCAGCATGCCTTTACTCATGAAACAAAAGATGGTGCCTTAAACTGAAGGAGTTGTGTCACCCTAATTATAACAATTTTATTCTATTCAGAAGTTATACAAATTGCAACAACAAAAGAATTTCAACAGATAGTAAAATCAGATTCTTAATTTTAGTGTGAGTCATGCAGATTTAACATTTTACAGCTTTGGACCTGAAAAAAGACAACTTAATTATCTTAGCAGTTTCACACATAGTGATTTACGTGCCACCTCCTACCCATGAACCTTGGGTTTCCTTTCACTCAATTAAATTTCCAGAAATGCATGTCATATATGCTGTACTTTATTACCTTCTTAAACTGTGTACTTCTCTATATACCATATCCCATTTTGCATGTATAAATGTTGTTAATGAAAAGATTTGTGTGTCTCTGAAGTTTTAGAGAATATCACCCTCTTGTCTTTGTTTTGTTTGGGTTTGTCTTGTTGTCTGTTTAATTGTTTGGGTTTTTTTCAGTATTTCTTATTACACAAGCAGTTTGTTGAATTAAAAAAAATCAAAACGTTGGGAGGGGCAGGGGGTTAAAAGAAACCCAAATGTTCTGAGAAGGGCTAACACTTCAGGAAGTGGGAAGGTAAGCTATCCTCAGCTGGAAACCCAGACCTCAGTAGAATAGGAAAACTGAAATAAATTTCCTGCAAAATGTTATAGCAACATTCCTGAACACGAAACCATATTCTACCTTCAGTGAAAAGTAAAATATTTTCCACAGAAAGCAAAAACTGTATTTTTTCCTCAAAATATTGAAATATGCACACATATGGACTCTCAAAGATCAGAAATAAAAAACACTTCTGAAAGGGAATTTGCCATGATAAAATGGGAAATTCTGCAGCACCTACTGCAGGATTATGGAATTGATGGGTCTCCAGCAGTCTCCTGTGTTTTCACTTATAGGAAATTTCAACACTAGGTGTTCAAAACATCCTGAAAGACAATTTTGCAGAGAGCCCCACAGGGCTGACTGATGCAGCTCAGTCCAGACAGACTATATGATTATACTCGGATTTTCAAATGTCCAGTCATGAGGAGAACCCAAAAGATAATGGCAGATTTACCCTCGGATTTTTGGAAAAGGGAAGTCTAGTGATTGTAAGATCCCACTTGAAGGTGAAGTTTTTATTTTTGTCTGTAGACTCACAAATGCCAGCAGATATAGGAATATAGAAAATGAAAGTACTTTTATGTTAGGGTGATAATATCAAAGGTATTAGCCCCCTGTAGAAAGTTCTCTTATAAAATAAATGCAATATCTGGAATTTTGTAAGTAATAAGAATTGGCCTAAGACATGCTTTGGTTTTACCTGTATGATTTGAATCTGGCTTAATTTATCTAGGCTCTGAAGGACCACAATCTGTCATTTTCCTGAAACAAAACTCAGCTCTTGCCTACAAAATGTTCTAGGAGTTCATTCCATCTAAAGGCTTAAATACTAATGGTTATACCCCGTCAAAATTAGGAATGAGTTCCTGGTCCTACTGATGTAGTTCATCTTTTCTTTGTAAGAAATTAAATATATTATAAATAATTATTCATTCAGACACTCTAATCACTGGCTATACCTAAATGACTCAGAAAAAACCAGAACTTGCTGGTATCCCTTTTCTCAAAACACCTGTCAGTGAAAAAATATACTACAAGAGATAGCAATTGCATGATAAGTAAGTTTTCTTACTGGAAAGGGTTGTCATAATCAAGAAGTCCCTTAGAAAATTTGTTTTTCATTTAAGCCCTACTTGAGACTCTCTGTTCAAGTGATATTTTATATAGGGATCTAGAAACTGTTCATAAAATGAATAATACTTTCTTCTGGTACAAAAAGTGCTGACACAGAGAGTTGTAAAAAGAAATTGTATGATGTTGCAAGCTGAAAATCACCAGGAAATCGCTGTTGACAAAAACTGGAGAATAACTTTTAGGCTGTAGTTGCTTAATAGTGTCTACTTTACAAGTTTTGAACAGGCACTCAATAAGGGATTCTGGTGTTTACTGTACTCTTACTGTTTTTATATATGTTCTCAGATTTTTAAATGTAAACTAAAATACTAATGGAGTGTGAATCTGTGTCTCTCTCCATTACAGGAAAACAAGGAGATATCAAAAGCAAGACTGGAACTTCAGCAACTGGGTCATCAGCTCCCTCATTTGTGTCTGGAGGTGGAATCCTGGCATCAGTTGTTTTCAAAGATAATTTTCAGAACACATTCCTTGTTTGTGGCTTTAAAATATGAAATATTGATCTGTATTTTTTCTATTACACATGAAAAATAAGGAATAGCTATTATACTGGACTGAATTTTTGAGCACTAAATGTATCATAATCCAGCAGTTTGCATTGCAGTTACAGACAGATAGGGATTGTAGATAAACAAAACTGTCTCACAGTACTTGCTGCATCTTCTGATAACCACCAGCAGTTTTGGAAATGCTTATGCATTTTAATGTATTTTGGTGGCATATTTGATGTGGGAATGTCCACACTGAAGGAGTTCATGAAGGGCCGTCTCCTGTGGGTGGCACCCCACACTGAAGCAGGGGAACAGCAGGAGGAGGAAAGAGCATCAGAGATGATGCAGATTGAACAGACTGCAATCCGCATTCCCCATGCCCCTGTGCTTCCCTTGGGGGAGGGGAGAGAAGAATTGGGAGTGAAGTTGAGCCTGAGAAGAAGAAAGATGGGCAGGTTTTGCTTGGGATGGAGACTGTTTTGTTCATAATGCTGTATTTTGGCTTTGTGAGCAAAAGAGCCTTGATAATAGACCAGTGTTTTACCTACAGCAGAGCATCAAGGTATTCCTGCCTCCCACACTGCCCCACTGGCGAGGAGGCTGGGGCTGCACAAGAGGTTGGGAGGGGACACAGTGGGGACAGCTGACCCCAGCAGACCCAAGGGGTATCCCACACCATGTGTGCCATACTCCTGGGAGAGGAAGGGGCGTTCACTGTGATGGCATTTATCTTCCATCATCAGTGTTGCACATGATGGAGCCCTGCTTTCCTGGAAACAGCTGCTGGAACACAGAAGCAATGAATTAATTCCTTTTTAAGCTTTGTTTGTGTGCATGACTTTTGCTTTACCTATTAGACTGTCTTTTTCTGAACCCATGAATTTTCTCCCTCTTAGTCTTCCAATTCTTTTCCTAATTCAATCCTTTCAATCCCACTCAGGGAAGTGGGACTAGTGAGCAAGTGGCTGTGTGAGGTTGAGGTTCTGGCTGGGGTTAGACCACAAGAGGTGGAATGATTTTATTAACCTTCTGTGTTTGATTGACAATAAGTTTAATTAATTTCCCTAACTCTGGCCTGTCTTGCCCATGATGTTAAATCACAAGTGATCTCCAAGTCTTTATCTTAACCCACAGGAAGCTTTTTGTCTTATTTTTCTCCCCTTGTCCTGTTGAGATGGATACATGATTCCAGTGCTTTTTCTCCATTGTACAAGTCTAACTGAAAGAGAACTGAGTTCACATTTGNTTTTATTTTATTTTATTAATTTTAAAATTCAGGATATCATTTATACATTATCTCTACTCCACAGACCAATATTTCTGTTAAACTCTTCTTCTTTGAACTTCATAAAATAATGATTCAGTCATCTATGTTAATTTAACTAGAATGACAGAAAATTAAAAATGCAGAGTAAAAAAGTGATAGAAATTGCCTAGGTAGGTTTATCTCAAGTGAAGAGAAACTTAAAATAAAGGTCCATGTTAAGGTGACATCAAAGAAAGTGTCCCCATTTTTGACAGGTGAAACTGCTATCAGCCCCCTTTATTGATAGTATCAGGCTTGGTTTAGTTCCAGACTTTAGAGTTATCAGATAATTTCATAGCCTTCACATTCCCTAGGCTGTATTCAGGTTGACTTTTTGTACCTTTCATCTCTCTAAGGCATATTTTATCATAACTCCCTTTGCTATCTAAATGTGAGAGAAAGAAATTTTGAAAATACTGCTCGGTGCTGAAATAATGGGGAAAAAAAAGACATTTTCGTATTGCCCTGGTGATTTGATACACTGGCAATTCATTTTGTCACTCAATAAATAAGAAATAATGCAACTTTACAACTAGACAAAATCTAACATTTTTGGTTTTCAAAGTGAGATGTCACTGATGTATCTATCTACACAGATGGTTTTCTGAAAACTTTCTAAGGTGATTAATCTGTAAAATAAACTTTGGGAAATCTGTGACATTTTCTTTTCCTTCCTTCAGTCTGCTCTGAGGCATGGGCTGAACTATTCACTAGAAAATGCAAACTTTGCATAAAAATATTCTAGGATGCACAGTTGCATCTGAAGCGGTCTCAGGCATCTGACCAAACTGAAGGAAATATCCCCTTTTTAATACTTAAAATAAAGTTTTAGAGCTATATGAGTGTGAACAGATTTTTATAACATTTTAAGTAATGTGATCTTTTCTTAAGAAGTAAGACATTGCAGCGCAAGTAAAACAGAATTTACTTGGTTTTAAAAAAGAATACAAAGAGTTCTTGAGGCTGTGTTAGGAATTTGCAATACAGTGAATGTTGGGTGTGCCTGTGAACATGGCATATTTAGAGAAATAAACAGTCCTAGAAATTGAATTATTATGAAATACTCAAACATTTTACAGATAGAATATGCAATATCATTACTGATACTGATAGAAAAGCTTCTAGATTTCTCTACCAATCAAATGAAAAAGGGTTTAAAATTTGTTCTCAAAAGTATTAGAGAGATAAGAGAAAAGCCTAAATAAAAACAACCCTGGAGGAGAAGATAATGGAGATTTCACAACAATAAAATAAAAAGCTAAACAAGAGAAAAGCAAAACTAGCAACTACAGGTTTGCAAAAGGTAGAATATGAGGTCAGGGAAACAATTAGGGAAGCCAATGGGTCAGAATGCCTTCTGGAATTAAATTTTCAAGAAGCTTTAAATGAAGCTAATTTGAGTTATCCTTGCACAGAAGGTGGAAACACTTATAAGGAATACCTTTCAGGCCAATTTAATTTGATATTAATCTCTATGTGGTAGTAGAGAATTTCTTGCTACTAGGAGTAAGTAGAGAATCTGTACAGTAGATACGACAAAGAACAGAACTGCGGAGAATAAAATATTCTGGATATACAAAAGTTTGGAGAAATGACATGAGAAATGCCAAATTATAAAATTTTGGAACCATATACAAATAGAGGGAAGTTAATACAGAGATGAAATAGAATGAAATAGATACCTGAGTCCCCAGACAGATCTTTCATTTAGTTTTAAGTAAATAATGAAATCTGGGACAAGGCAAACAGTTAGGAATGAGTATACAGAAAAGAATATGTTTGAATTGGAGGTCAAATGTGTGGAATTCTGTACATATTAACTGGGGAGCCTGAACACATGGGTTCTAGGTTTTGAAAATTTAGTAAAAACCCCACAAAAAATAAAAAAAGACTGATGGAAAGATGTGAATGGACGAGTTGACTTTGAGTTCAACTAGAAAGAAAAATCAGGAGCTGGTGGAGAGTGTATTTATTTCATGAACACCTTGACTATTCTTCTCCAAGTAAATAACTTATTTCTTTTGATATACATGAATTCAGCCTGTTTTTCTTTATATTAACAGAGAAA
>VYXD01008110.1:9444-41837 GCA_013397195.1 Hylia prasina | reverse complement strand
TTTTTTTTTTTTTTGCCTGCTCTGTAATAGAATTTCTTTGCCATGCCTTTCTACTGATTATTAGTTTATTCTTGGTGCTTCCTTGATAAATAAATACATTATATGTAGTAATGTGCATTTGGGTTTTATTTTATAGCTTTCTCATTCTGCATCAAAAATAAAGTACCTGGAAGGAAATAGTGCTGTACTAGGTATTCTTTAATATTAGAAGCACATTGTCTCCTCTCTTTTTGCTAGTGAATTATAATTGTTACAGAGCTGTCTTTAAAAAAAATTAAAATATTGGAAATTTATCATCCTAAATCTTATCGCCATAACAGTATTCTTCTTGTTATTTCTTAAATCATAGAAGAAAAATATCTGGAACATTGTTATTACGTTCACCTACTGTTATTAAATACTTGTATGAAGAGTAAATAGTTTGAGACAAAAGGGATACTTTATATACAACAGAAGAACATATGAGTTAATTTTTTTTTTTAGTGTTGTATCCTTTCAGATGGTTGAAGCAGGTCTGTAATTTTACTGTGTATGTGTTTGACATCTTGCTGTCATATTTTAGTTGACCTACTTAACAACTCAACAGCTATATTTTATAAATACAAAGATTTTTGATTTCTCATAAGAAAACACTTCTGCCCTCTAACTCTATTTTGGGTAGGTTTTACTCTTTAATAT
Organism: Hylia prasina; assembly: GCA_013397195.1. Lineage (NCBI taxonomy): Eukaryota > Metazoa > Chordata > Aves > Passeriformes > Sylviidae > Hylia > Hylia prasina. The sequence goes on along the minus strand of VYXD01008110.1, from coordinate 41,159 downwards.
TCAGGCTCTATTTCTGTGTGACTGGAGAAATGTCAATGTTTCTTGACCTGAGAGAAGCCTTCTAAAACCATTTGTCCTTTTAAGGCAGTCATGTAACTAAAAATTCACACAGCTGTTTTTGCAAGACTATGTCAGACCAAGGTCATAGAAACTTGCTTGTGTTTGGATATTACAGAAATAAGTCTTTAAAAACCTTGATTACCATAAGTTTGCTGGTCAAACTGTAGTTCTTCATTGTGCTGGTCTTTTCTAGTCAGTGTACAAGTCAAGAGTGACAATATGTGGGGATCTTGCTGGATGAGTTCTGTAATTGAAATATACCTACTTTCCCACCACTAGTTTTTGTCTTGGCTTAAACACTGAGTTGTATGAGCAGCTGTAACCTCTTGCTAGTTGGATTGAATTTATTATGAGTTCCAGGTGTTTGGCTTTTCATAGGAGTTAGAAGTTTAAAACAAAACAAACAAACAAAAAAAATGATTGAGTATGGGGAAGGAAAAAGAAGGCAAGGGTACTAAAATGTCACTTGTAGAGGTTTACTATTGGACCAAAGTACTTGAAACCTGTTTCTTCAACACTACGGATACACTTTACCTAAAATGTCCCTTCTTCAGTGGGCTCAGTATCGAGTTACTCTCACCACAAGTCTGAGGAGTCAACTGGCACCAACCCGCAGGCAAAACGTTCACCAGAGAGAAGAGTTCAGAAGGCCAGTTCTGCCTTCCTCCTGTGGTATGATGTTTTCTAATGTACTCTGAGACACAGTGGTTGCAAGATCAAACCAATTGTGACAGAGATTAAAAGATACTTTCTGTCCTAAATGTATTCTGTATTTCTAGCAATAGCAGGCTTGAAATATTCGGATATCGCATTTCAGTGTTATTTGTTTAAAGAGACTCAGCTGCCAGACCAGCAGGTGTGGTCCCACAGTCCATTCTGATGGAGAATACAGAAGGTGGAGAAAAATATCACTCCTATGTATTTGGCATCTAGAAATTTAGAGTATAGTTCTGGTACTCTGTGTGTTCTGTTACTCATTGGTGATTACATTTAGCTCATTATAGAGTTTTGAATAACAACTGATTTCTCCATGAGTACTTTTTTCAAAGAATAACAAAATGTGATTTCCATATGAATTCTGTATTTGACAAATAAAATCCTCAGTGTTATAATTTCCAATTAGAGTATTTTTACGTGAGTGCTTTATTTTGTGCATTTTATTTGAGAGATCAATCATGTCTATTTATGTCAAGTATATTCCAGTGTAATTTTTCCCATATGCTTTATATTTATGTTTATTTTTAGTTTTTTTCAAAAGAAACTTCTTCATTTATGTTTTTAATATCTTGATTGATTTTTCTGATTTCTTATGATATGTATATTTCAAAATACAGAAGTAACATTTCTGTGTGTTTGTATTTCCTTGGCAACTATGTGGTTTCTGCCTGGAAAATGGAAAGACACTTTTGGGATGTTTCTAGCATGACTTAAAAGAAAACTGGAAATCATACCATAAACAATCTGCTATGTGAAATGAAGAACACAATGGAGATGTAGTAAAGAATGGAGATGTAAAATGCTGATGGAGAGTAAAGAATGAAACCAATCTTTTAAACTTTTTATTCTTACTGTATTCTTGGATATTCCTAAATCCTTCCCACCATTAATAAATATATAATAGCTTCATCCAATTTTTTTATTAGGCTTATAATTGCTTTCCTAATAAAAAGAAGTCATTTATGGTTAGCAAGTCATGAGTGACAGTTATGTTGATAAAGACTAATTTGGAATCTGCTTTGGATTATTATGGGTTCTCACTCTATATACCTGAATGTCATTTTCAACTACCATCCGTTTGTCATTATCTTTTCTAGAAGAAAGAAATCCTCCTCAAAAAACAACAAAAAAACCACCCCAAAACAAATACCTGAAAAAAACCCCAAAAACAATAGCAAACCCCCTTCATTTTCTTGTTTGTGCACATCATTTGTCAATCAAACTGGTGTTCACTTTTTAGCATTGAAAGCATCAAATGAGCACAACTGATTACAAGGTTCAGACTCTAGAAGAATTGTTTCTGCTAAACCATATTATACTCAATAATAATAGTAATTAAAAAGCTCAGATATATGTAAATAATGCATATTGCACAAGCTTCAGAGGCAACATCATTCTGAGTTGACATGTCAGCTGAACACATCTGACACAAATTTTTTAAAATGTTGTTAGAGATTGTGAGTTATGTCGTTAATCCTTTATCTTTTTCTGCCAACTCCTTTAACAAAAAACTGCTGTTTCCAAGTATGTTTGAAATTACTAGCATCACATGTTAACACAAGTGGTGCCTAAGAACATCAGATGGTAAATCCAAGCATATTAATTACATCATTAAACTAACATTTGGTAGACCACTGAGATACATTACAATAACAATAACCTTCATGTGTAATAAGATGCACAGCCAGCACATAATGTGGGAGCTATGTACAACTGAGAGACTCTATTCTATACTTGCATGGGGTAATTGAATTGACTCAGTAAGAAAGAACATAATGCCTTAAAACTAGCACTGTCCTGCTTTTTATATGTCTCTGTATATGTAAGAGGGTATGTGCATTTGTGTCTGAATATTGTCACACTCTGCAAGCCACATAAACTATTTCAGAGGAGTCAGAGTTGCTTGGTTGCATCTGTTGAACACAGTCTGTGCTGTGTATGAGAGCTCATTTCAGTACAGTAATTACCATAGCTGAGATAAAGCCTGTGCTAAATGCCATTTTCAGCTGACAAACACATGAAACCAAGCACCACTAAATGATTCAGTTGTTCTGAGAGTGTTTAGCTCTATGTCTGGGAGAAAACCATTTGTCCTGGCTGCAAAATAAACAAATGCAAAACCAGAATGGAATGAAACAGCTTAGACCAGAAGGTGGAAAAAAGTCAGTTAATAATCAAGCGGGGAGAGAAGTTTGAGAAATATCAAGTAGCAATTCCTAGCAATTATACCAAACACTTTTTCTTTTGCTACAAACTGTTTAAGGGTCATTAGAATGCAAATTTCAATCATGTTAGCAAGTAACCAGAAGAATGTTGTTCCTTAAACTGATAACAGTCTAAATGTGCTAAATGCAGCATTTTTTAACAGATTGCCAAAATATGAGTCATGCACATATTACAAAGAGTGGGGCATCGAGAAGTTATACATCATTGTTAAAATATCCTTAACTAGGGAAAAGAAAACAAGGAAGTAGTTTTCCAAAGCTCTTTGCATTAAAAATAACCAGTTTTTAAAAATGTAAGAAATAAAAGGGGTGTGCGTGTGGGAAGTCAGATGTCTTTCCTCACAACAAGGATCTGTTTAACTGCAAGCAACATTTTTTTCTCACTGGAAAAATGTTGGACAATTCCCATTGAACTAGAAAAAGGTTTATTGACTTCAAAAGGTTAATGATGTCAGGTGACATGTACTAAATATTTTATATTGCAGGAGAGGAATGTGATGTAGCTGCTTCTGAAATATAGTCACAAGCTGAGAAGTTACTCTAGCTCATGACACATTGTGATACAGTACAGAGAACTGAGCTTGGCTTCCAAAACCAGACAAAAGGACAAATATGATGTCATGTTAAAGGTAAAATGTCCTTCCTCCACATGGTTTGTGCTCTGTCCTTCACCTGGATGTGATCCACAGTGATTAAAGCTGGCAAAGGTGGTGTGTGTATTATCTGTAGGATTTCCTGAATTGTGCTTCCAGACCCAGCTGCAGAGTTCTTGTTGGCCGAAAGCCTGTCAGAAGCCTAAACTCAGCATCCATTTTATTTTTATTTTATTTTATTTTATTTTATTTTATTTTATTTTATTTTATTTTATTTTATTTTATTTTATTTTATTTTATTTTATTTTATTTTACTTTTGTCTTTGAAATAAATCCAGGCTTTATTTTCTGTTCCAGCTTTATTGGAGAAAGGAGAATAGGTCCTGCTTTTCATTCACCTTTTTGTGTAATAGGCAGGACAGGAGGTGTTTTCCTTCTCTGAAGACTTTCCGGTGTATTTGTTTCAAACACCTGGCCATTTGCAGTCCCTGAGTGCTGACTGTCATGTAAACAATATGTAATACCATGCTTTTACACCAGGAAGGATACTGGAGCTGAATGGTGTGCTATTAGTACCAGGAAAGCTTTAGTAAGGAGGGCATGTGTAGAAAAAGTCATGCAATAAAGTCAGTTACAAGAAATATTAGCATCTAAGATGGCAGCTAGTCAAAACCTCTTTCTAAATGTCTCTCTTTGTCCTTTTGAACATTTTGTCTATTGATGGATGAAGAATGGATGAACTGCAACTTGTGTCACTCATCTTTTCTATCAGTGAGAGAGATATATGTATAAATAATTTATAGTAAATATATGATAACATGATTAACTGAATTAAAAATTGACCTCAAATTTTACCTGTATGCAAATCAAACCTGGAAAGGAGCAGATCAAAACACAACACACAAAATACACAGAAGATTACAGGATGATATTTTAAAGCAGTTTGTTAAAAAGNGCAAACTGTTTCAGATGAGACAGGATTTGCAGAGGGGTTGGTATCTGAGAGGTCTGTCACCATGGCCATCTAATACCACTCCATACTGTTTTCAGGCAGCAGCCTGTGCAGAAAAGTTGTCTCACTACTGGGTATGTCCATTGTAGGATTTTTTCTTTAGCATGTCATGGGTTTTTGGGGGAAATTATTCTAAAACAAGCTGCTGTTCTGGTATTTGTAGTGTGCAAGCTCTGGGTGAAGTGTGCAAGTTCTTCATAGAAACATAGAATGTCTTGTTTTGGGACATCCCTTACAGACTTTCCAGTTTCAACCCCCACACCGCAGGGACACCTTCTACTAGAGCAGGTTGCTCGGAGGTCCATTCAACCTGACCTTGAACACTTCCAGAGTGCCCACAGCCTCTCTGGGCAACCTGTGCCAGTGCTTCACCATCCTCACAGTAAACAATTTCCTCAGTATCTGATCTGTCCTCTTTCAGTTTGAATCCATTCCCCTTCGCCCTGTCACTTCAGACTCTTGTAAATAGCCTCTCTCCAAATTTCTTGTATAGTCCCTTCAGGTACTGGAAAGCCTCAATTAGTTTCAAAGACTTCTCTTTTCCCGGCTGAAAATCTCAGTTGAAAATCTGCCATCCTTTCCTCACAGGAAAGTTGCTCCATCCCTCTAATCATATTCATGTCCCACCTGTGGACTTGCTCCAACAGGTCCCTGCTGTGCTGGGGCCCCCAGAGCAGTANAATAATTTATAGTAAATATATGATAACATGATTAACTGAATTAAAAATTGACCTCAAATTTTACCTGTATGCAAATCAAACCTGGAAAGGAGCAGATCAAAACACAACACACAAAATACACAGAAGATTACAGGATGATATTTTAAAGCAGTTTGTTAAAAAGTAGTTTGCAGTAACAAATATTTGTTTGCAGATAACATTACATTATTATTTTCTAGACCATGCTGCTTTCGTCAAACATCATATATGAATAATCAAAAAGTAGTAAATTTGCTAAGGTTTCTTTGCATTGTAAAAAAAATCTCTCATTGCTCAAGTAAAATAGATTATTCTTATTGTCTAAATCATAATAATAATAATAATAATAATAATAATAATAATAATAGAGAAAGGGANGAAGTGTGCAAGTTCTTCATAGAAACATAGAATGTCTTGTTTTGGGACATCCCTTACAGACTTTCCAGTTTCAACCCCCACACCGCAGGGACACCTTCTACTAGAGCAGGTTGCTCGGAGGTCCATTCAACCTGACCTTGAACACTTCCAGAGTGCCCACAGCCTCTCTGGGCAACCTGTGCCAGTGCTTCACCATCCTCACAGTAAACAATTTCCTCAGTATCTGATCTGTCCTCTTTCAGTTTGAATCCATTCCCCTTCGCCCTGTCACTTCAGACTCTTGTAAATAGCCTCTCTCCAAATTTCTTGTATAGTCCCTTCAGGTACTGGAAAGCCTCAATTAGTTTCAAAGACTTCTCTTTTCCCGGCTGAAAATCTCAGTTGAAAATCTGCCATCCTTTCCTCACAGGAAAGTTGCTCCATCCCTCTAATCATATTCATGTCCCACCTGTGGACTTGCTCCAACAGGTCCCTGCTGTGCTGGGGCCCCCAGAGCAGTACTCCAGGCGGGTCCATGGGAGTAGAGTTCTTTGCTCCTCCATGGATGGTTTCCTGTAGGCATGAAAGCAGAATTTCAGATTATGCTGCTAGATAAGATGATGATGATGTAACACGTTTCCTGTCCTGAGAAGCAGAGGGTTGTAAGTATGCCATTGTCTTATGACAGCTTTCAGGTCATCAGGTGCACTGCTGGCAAGCTTCTGCTGAAATTTGAAGAGAAGCACAAGCATCTGCCCTGCCAGTAGCATCAGGAGTGGGAGTAAAAAGAGGACAATGTGGCTTGACATTTCCTTGGATCAGATTTGTACTCTGATAAGTCATTTCTGGGCTTCTGCAGTACATGCTGACTAATGAGAAAAGACTGAAGTAGACGGTTTTGCTGACCAGTGCTGGCTGCAAAATACTGTGATGGTGGGTGACACTTTTCTGACATGTGTGCAGAGCTTGGCTTCTGCAACAGCATTTTGACAGCAGAGGGGATTTTTTTGCTCAGTGTGTTTACCCAGATGATTAATTGTAGGTAGGTTCTGCTATTAAAGTAATGTTTCTTGGCCCAGAGGTGGTGAGAGTTAGCCGTAGATTTGCATGTGGAATGAGACTTATGGAAACATTTTCAGTCCTTCTGAATTGGGCCTTTCATTGAATGGGTGGAAAGAAATATTTAAACAGTATTATGTTTCACTGTTGACAGGTCTATCATTTTCAATACACAAAGATTTGAAAAGATGTGTTATACCTGGGGAAGCTGAGAATTTTAAATCTATTTAAATACTGGACAGTTTAAGAAGGTCTAACTTTCATTAGCTATGAATATGAGTTCCAGGGCTGAAATTTCTTTTTTTAATATGGGTTCTTGGTTATCATATCTACCTGTATTTGGACTCAGAATGATGATTTGGCCTTATGACAATGTTAGGGACTATTATTTTACAAATGCATGGTGTTTGCACAATTACCTAATCTGTTTGAGATGATAAATGTACTAGCATTTTTTGATTATGTAAAAGTAGCCAGGGAAACAACACATGCAAAAAATGTGTTCTGCTGACGTGTGGCCAGGTTATTTTTTTATTTTTATTTCAAGATTAAAAGCTTCTATGCTAAAACTAAAATCAAGTTATTTTTGTGAAGACTGGATTTGATGTTTTGTACAGGCATTCAGAAATACAAAAATATTTTGTGAAATTGCCTGAAATATAAATGGAATTTATTAATTCATTAGCACTCATATCATTATCCTGCAATATTTCATACAACATTGAGAAAACTCATGAAATCGTACTGCCCCTTATGAAATATTTATGAAATTGCAGTATTTTTGGAAACTGTTCTTCTTCATTTAAGAAACATGGTTTTCATGAAGTTACACTTCTCTTTAATATTGATTTACATAATTAAATAATATTTTTAAAAAATTAGTTTTACTTTTTAAAAAGGAGAGGAAATTATGTCAAGTTCTGCCAAACTGTGGTATTTGAATTAGCAACAAGCAAAGTGCAGAAACAGAGCTCAATACACTGAAGGAGTGCTGTAAAGCCAATCACAAAACCCATGACTGCCCAACTCTTTTCTAACGTGCAGTGTGCAACTTTTTTTGATTATCAGTTTAAAACCGTGTATAAATTTAGTCTCTCAGACTTGCCTATTGCCCGACTGCAAACTGTAAAGCAGTTTTTTATGCTCAGGTTCTTTAGAGATAAGAAGAGCTGTGCTCCAGCACATTTTCAGGTAGAAAAGTCTACCTGTTCATGAGTTTTGCATTTCCTGGTTCTCTACTCTTTTTAATTTGCAGTTGAGTCCTGTCCTTCCCCTTGTAAGTACAGGAAATCTCTTTTTTTGTGAAGACTGCTCAGAGTTTTCTGAAGGTATCTTCTTTTCTTCTTCTTCTGTGTTTTTTTTTTTCTTTTTTTTTTTCCCTTTCCCCCTTTCTGTTGCATTTGCCAGGCACCAAGAGATAGATAAAGCTCCAATCCTTAAAAGCAAGTCAGCCCAGTTGTATTGAATCTGGGAGGTGAGGAGAGGAGCAGGCAATTACTGGGTTTTGTTCAGTTACCATGGTACCAAATGGAAAATGTTTTCTATTTCAGTTTCGAGATCCTGTCATTTGAGACTCTTCTCGGTGTTGGCAAGTGATAGCCTATGCCTTGGAGACCCTTCTCTTTTATTTTCTGTAGTTCTGGGAGGATTTGCTTATTATCAGCGTACAGTGGTATGTGATTGCTTTGCAAGTCTGAGGATCAGGACGTTGTATGTGGCTTTAAGAGAACCCTGGAGTCGGTGGAGGGTGGAGGGAGAGGGATAAAGAGGACTGGGAGAACTACTCATGAAGAACAGGAGCAGGTTAGCACTACTGGTACTTGTCACACTGGAGGGTGCATCACTCCTTTACTTGTATGGAAAAAAAATGCGTCCACTTGTGAAAGCAGAGGCCAGCCTGGAGAGTGGGGAAGCACATTAATAAGATTATTTCAGATGAGACAATAACCAGAACAGTCCCCTGTGAGATGTGGCAGAACTGAAGGAAAATAGCTCCCTGTGCAAGACTGAGGTGGAGCAGTCTGGACTTCAAATATTAGAGCTCAAATAGAACATTTTTTCAGTTTTAAAATTTGCTATTTATCCATTATAAATGTTTAAAAATCTCACTGTGAATATTTTGCAAAGATTATTTGTAATTTTCAGTAACATTCTGAGTTTATCATCTCACTGGTGACATATTATCCCTATGAAGCTTCATGTGATATACCTGTTTATCCTGAGAAAATATTTCCTCAGAAGAATTGTATTCTTTTCTGCTGTACTGTCCATAACCTATGTCAATAAAATAATAAAAGTAATAAAATCCCTTCCAGCATTTTAAAATATAGCTTGACTCGCCCTTGTCCCAGAGCACAGCTAAACAAATACAAACCTGGTGCTTTAAAATTTTGTCTTTTTGCAGTAATATTGCTAAGACGTTGATATACACTAACAGAGATATTGTACAGTTTACACAGTATTCAATAAGCATATAAAAATAATAGGTCCTTTTACTTGATGTTGCTCTGACAAACAGTAGTATGGGATAAACAACATAAATACTTTGAGTGGGTGTGGGTGTCATGGCACTTTTTCAAATTTCACTCATAGATTTGGACTAGTAATGACTAAAAAACAGCAAGTGTAGATGGTAGCTTGGCTGGCAATGGAATTCATACACACTTTCAAAGAAACCTTGTACTTTATAATTTTTCCTCCCACTTTCTAGTTCTCAGTTATAGTGAGGGTGTGAAATAAAGAATTAGGGAAAGATCTCTCAGTCTGGTAAATTATTGACAGCAAAATAAATACTCCATATTTATTACTGAACACTAATTATTAAAATTATTTAGCCTAAAGTATTTAGGCTGTGGTTTTTCTTCAGGGTTTTCAGATATTGCATGCATTTAAAACATGTGGACCATTCACAGATTTTATAGTTGGAAGAGAACTGATTTACAGAACAGACCTTTTCACATGAGTTCTTTTCACAGTTTTGCTCCTAGTTTTCTGAGCTGTGGTAAATATCAGGGATCTGAAACAAGATTCTCCTGTCATGCTTTGATAATATAATAACATGCATAGCCAAGAAAAGGCAGCTAAGAAATATCTTATTTTACTTTTCTTCAAGGCTTATTTCACTGTCTTCCTGGTTATACAGTCCATCCAGGTGTCATCTATTTTTACCCTTTATTTGGAATCTGGTTCACACCGTGGTTTATTCTGGTTGTTCATCATGGGGGCTTCTTGCTCATTCACTTGGTGGGGCACAAACTTTTATCAGACAACAACTGTTAAGTCAGTTTGTGACTGCAGAGTAGTAGGATGGATGAAAAAAACAGGAAACAGAATTATGCAGATTCATAGTCAATGAGTGCAGTGTAAAGCAGAAAACCTTCTGCATAAACATTTCTCCTCAGAATTTATTGCACATTACACTTCTCTGGTTATCAAAGCATATATGTCAGAGAACTGTCAAACCTATGTGTTTATCCAATGACTAGGTTGTTGTGGTTCACTTCAGAATACAAAATAAGTTTTAAGAGTTACTGAACGAGGACAAATCTTAAGTGAAAAAATTTTGTTTACATTGGTTAATCTTCAAAACTGAGCCATTGTCGCTTATACCCAATAGTGTGGAGCTGAATGCAGAAAACAAGCACATGGAACAGTTATGTTTTCACATTGTGTGTTAGCAGGCACCTAAACCAAGACATCATGCATAACAGTTTAAAAATGCAGCAAGCTCAGCTGTTGTCTGTTATGAGACAATGCTTTAGGAACGATTACAGAACAAGTTGTTTGCCAAATTACTGAAGCTGTTTGGAATTCCATGCCAGGTTTCTGATCTCCCTTCTATGGTGGATATTTGATGGCAGTTAAAGGATTTGATTTTGGGAGTGTGAGCAGGGGGAAAAAAAAAACTGTTATGAAGGCCAAGGCACAAAAACACAAAGATGACACAGTTGCAGAATTGGTGGTTTGTAATACTCAGCAGATTTTTTTCTCCAAACCCAGATATTTCTTTGTAAAACTCATTTTCATAGGGATCTTTTACCTGTTGCATGCTTTCTCATGGTGTATAGGATTAACAGCAACTGTTAATATTTCATATTTATTTAGCCACTAGTAGTCCATTAATTCTAAAGTTCATCTCTTTTCTAAAACTAATTATAAATTAAATAGCAATTTTCTTTTCTTAAAATAAAATAAAATAAAGTACTGAAGTGAGCGTAACCAAAATGCTAATGCCAAAATGCATTAAAGAGGTAGAAATTAAAATAAACCTAACAATAGCTTGCTGTTATGGACCTACTCCCTCTCTTTTAGGCACACCAACAACTGCTGCTGCTGTTGTGGCTATCATTATTTTGCCATCTGAGATCTCCTGCTGGTGAGGGTGTGTAAGCAGGCAGCCTTCACAAGAGAGGGAACCTTGCTGGAGACACATGAAATGCCTCCATCTCACACCTTCTTCTCCTTCCTTCCTTTCCCACTCTCCTTTCACAAACCACAGAAACTGAGCAGCCATGGGCACCAGCATCTAATGAGATGGAGAACAGCACATTGCTTAATCTGCAAAAACACCAGTGCAGCTGGTCTGGTCAAACCAGCTAGATCATCTTTCTCTTTACCATAATGACTACGTTTCACATCCCATTTATCAAAGTCAGGGAAATCTCCTTTCAGTCATGCCTACGAGTTAGTCAACAGAGCTAGTAAACTATTAAGTTATTTTTCTTCCCCAGCTGCCGGGGAGAAATCCCCAAGGCAGAAATACTTCCTCAGTAAAATAACTGCTTGACTGGGTAAAACTCCGAGTTCTCCCTGAAAAGGGGACATTGATAAGTTTTGATAAAGCTTTTGTTGCTTAATATTAAAATAGTCTGCCATTCTTCTAAGTCATGCAAACAAAGTCATACAAAAGATAAATCATGCAAACTTCAGCATGAATCTCTTGGCATGTTTGTCACAAAACCCCCAAGTGTGCTGAGATCTTGGTAGTCAAAAATCAAACTCTGTGTGTGAAACATCTCTAACTGAATGTCCTAATTAGAATGTCAAAAATCAATACTGAGCTGACCTTGCCAATGTTAGTGTCTTGTAGGGGTTTTGTTTTGTTTGTTTTGTTGTTGTTGTTGGTTTTGTTTGTTTGTTTTTAAATTTCTGACAAACCCCAGTATTCTTTTTTTTTCTCTTTTTAAACGTACTGTATTCCACTTTCCAAAAAAACCCAAGAAATTCACACAAGTGTAAACTGTTCCCATCTTTATCAGTTCTGAAGTTCTAAACATTATTTTTGTGTGAAAACAGATGCACATCCTGTGGCTGTAGTGTAGCACAAAAATTGCTCAGGTATAACATACTCAGAGACGCAGATCCCATCCTTGTCAGGGGATTGGCAGAAATTCAATAAGGAGACAATTTAGGAAGAGTCCTGATGTCCTTGGGTTAGCAGGTAGTGGTTATATATTGAAGGTGATATGCTTGGCCAACAAGAAAGAGAGCAGATAACTTCTTGGAGGAGAGCCCAGATAGAACCTCCCCATCTGGTTTACACATAAGATAACAGCAGGGACAAGGCAGTAGCACTAGGAGTGTGTAATTTCATTATTATGTGAAAATATTACTGACATCAAAAGGTTTTTAAGTAAGCAGTTACACAAAAAAGAATGACAGAAGATTTTGATCACAAAATATTTCTGTAAGACATAGATAAGTAAAATCTATTTTTTATGGACTAAAAAAACAATCACAAGCTAGGTGCACTTAGAATGACAAAAAAATGCTGAAGCTCTCTCTCTGACTGAGGAGAAAACAAAACAAAGAATGTAAAATAGCTATTTCTTGATGTATTTTTCACTTTTCAAAACCAGGTGGGTATATTTTGATATTTTACCTCGCAGTGTTTTCTCTTTTTTTAGGTTATTAAACAAGTTTTGAATAGAAAAGTTAACAACTACTAGAGTGGTTTTCCTCTCTCTGTCTCACTGCCTGTGAGCCTTCAGGTCAAGTTTGGGTGAATTTGTGAGAAAATGCTATAGTTCAACTCAGATTACTGAGTTTATTCAGGAATAATTTTTTAAGTCTGGAGATGGTGATATCAGATAACCTATTATCACAATTCCATTGGTGCCCTAGCAAATTTTGCTGGCCTTTTTGTCACACTTTTGTTGCCTGACAACAAACTGTGTTGGGTGACCCTGACATGGCAGGGGACTTCGCTTAGATGATCTCCAGGGTTCCCCTCCAGCCCTAACAATTCTGTGATTCTATAATGCTTTTCACTAAGGAACAGTTGTCAGGACTTGCAGTTCCTAGATCTTGATGTGTAAATGCCAAATTATGATTTAATATACTTACTGTCAAAAAGCTGTAATTTAAAAAATTGAGAAAATAGAAAAATACAGATTTAGGGATCTTAAGATGCCCTAGATGCACATCCCAGATGCCCTAATTGCATAAACTTCTTCTTTCATGTGGTTTTTGAAACCCAATAACAATTTTCATGATTGTTAGTGCCTTGACAAATGCTTAGGTTTGCCTCCAGAGCCTACATACTAGCAGGGCTGAATAGTGAATAACTTCCCTGATCAGACGTCCCTGATTATGGCTGAGCCTGTCACAGGGCTTGATCTGATGAGATTTCTTGGAGTGCCACTGTACAGATAACACCATCAATAAATCATAAATGTGTTACCAGAGACAACGGCTCTCCCTTCTGCAGTGTCTAGAGGTTGGCAAGCGCATTCCCAAAAAAAGGAAAGACATAACCCTCTCCCAGGCATTTTCAGAAAGCAGAACTTTTATCTTCATCTAGGTGTGGTTTACAGGTGTCAGGCCACACAGTAATTTTTCTTATTCCCTCTGAGCAATCATTTTCAGAAGGCATTAAGAGCAAGGTGAAGAGGGCAATCTCTCTGCTCATGCACAGCACTAGGTCTTTACATGGAAAAACTGCTGTCTTTGACACCACCTCTACAGGAGTGTGCTGGTTTGAAAGCAAAACCAGTGAGAGACTCCAAGTCAGAAGTACAATTTAATAAGAGGAAAAGAAAAGAAGTAAAATGAAGTAAAATGAAGTAAAATGAAATAAATTCAATAGTATAAAAATACCACTGACAGAGTCAGAATACAACCTGACACCCTGTTAGTTAGGGTGTTAGTAGCAGTCCAGATGAAATGGTCTTGTCGAAGCAGTGGTCTTGTAGAAAGGTCTGGTAGCTCTTGTCCTCCGTGAGTCCAGTGGGGGAAAAAAGCTGGCTCTGCTGTCCCAAACCCAGGATTATATGCAGGTGGGAAAGCTTGGCTCCTCCCCCTGGGTGGAGCATCTCACAGTGGGCTGATATTATTCTATGAGTCATGTAATGGGTCCTTGATGGCCCATTAAACAGAGACAGCTCCCAGAGGGAGTTATCTATGAGTCATGGGGCAAGGCATTGATGGGCCATTAGCAGAAGATAAGGGAAACACTGCCCCACCTGGTTCCAACAGCTCATGAAGATGGTGATAGAATACATACTTTGGGCACATCTTACATTTTTAATCTAGGACAAGGAGCAGAGAGCAATACAAGGTAATACAACAGCAGCTCACAAAGACAGTCCTAGCTTTGCAACAAGGACTCTTGGGAACCCCTCTGACAGGAAGAAAAGACCATCTGCTTCACTGGTACATGTCTAACCCTATCTCTGAGGAACTGTTTTCTAAAAGAGAAGAATTTCCTCTCCTCTTGCTTCCTGCGAAAGTCAAGCAGCAATTCCTGCTTAATTCTTTGAAAGTGAGGTGATGGCAGTCACAGTTGTGGAGGGGTTTTGGCAATTGAACACAAGTTATCTTACCTTCATCTGCAAGGGGAGCACTTGGAGTGCAAGGGTTCAAGACTTAGTTCTAGGCCTCTCTCTGTTGACTAAGCTGGAGGCAAAACCAGTTTAGGAACCAGCTGCTCTGGAACCATTTCTGAGGAAATATGTTCTTTTACTGTATTGAATAGTGCACTTTTTTTTTCAGGCAATTAAAAACTGTTCATAAGAGGGAATGAAAAAGTCCATTTTGGCAATATAGGGCTGGGCTCATTGTGAAGTTAATGACGGTGAAAAGGGTCCCAGAAGATGTATGATCTGCCCCAACATACCAAGAGGAATACTCTTTCTAGGCAATCATCTGCAACTGGGAAATACTCAGTAATATTCTTCCTTCTATTTAATTTTTTTGTGTTCTTCAGTTTAGAGAAAAAAGAAAAAAGAAGATGAAAATGAGAAAAATAAGGATGACTAGATGGAGGAAAGAAAATTGCTATTAAAAAGCACTGACCACTTTGCTTCTGTATCCGGGAAGCATGTAGGAGACTACTCCTCCTGCAAAATTGTCAGTTCTGAGCCCTGCTGATGGGGTAGCAGGTGTTGTAATGAGCAAGAACAAATGTAAAGGTAACTGGAATTGTTTGACGAACCACATCTGAGAAAAGAAACTAAATAAACAGAAAAAAAATTGAAGAAATTAAAAAAAAAAAAAAAAGAAAAGGAAAAATAACAAAACAACAATAAAATATGCTACTCTCTGTGTTTCACTAGCTTACAGAGATCTCTCCTGGTCATGGAGCTGGGAAAGAACACAGAATGTGTCCCCTGGTGTAAGTGCTGAATATCAACACCTTACTAGAGAATTACGTACACTCAAATATATTGTTTTAGTGAAATCATGTTACAAGGGTGTGTAAACATGTTTTTTTTCACATATCAGGAGACAAGTAACACAGAACTTAAATATCTTTCAAGAGTCAGAAAACAAGTTTCTCAAAGAGTCGTTTCCAGAGCTTGTTTCCTGCATTGCTGTTTGTTTCATTTCTCATGTTTTATTTGATTTCTGGAAAATTTCTGAGGACCACTATAACTTTTAGCAAAAGATCATAAACTGTGCCTAAATTTGAATACAGTTGATGGAATTTGTCTTAGACTGCTGCACTATAGCAGTAGTGTTTTGGTTTTTTGTCTGTTGTCATCTGTAATTTTACATCTTTCTGTAATTTAAGTCAAAGAGGCCTAGCCTTCCACACCTGTCAGTCTATAAGTCAAATATATTTTTATGTATTTGATGTATTTATATATTAGCTTTAGATATATAGTGATAGCTGGTTTGGATATAAGTGTCAGAGTTGCTGAAAATTATCTGTTTCAGGTTGAAATCCAATGCCTTATGACTGCAATACAAGCAATACAGAAGTATCTCAGCAGACTATAATTTTGACTGTCTCTAGAAGTTTCAAACTTCTGTGCTTTACTCACCTTAAATTTTAGGTGAAAATAAAGGTTTCTTTACTATTTCTGAATATTTTTAATCAAATGATGAAGTAGTTTCTAGGCAACTAGCATTTTCATCGTACAGCTTTCTTCACATTTTGAAATAAGTTCTGTTGTGTGCTTAGTCTCTGCGGGCAATATTGTCCTTCTTTCCCTCTGAGCATTAATGCATTTCATTTTTATAAGACTGGGTAATAGTAAAATAATATTTTCAACTTAAAATATATAATAGTAAAAAACTAGAATATGTCTCTCTTAAATGTGATAGTTAACACTGTGTGTCAAATGATGCAAATGGCCACTACAGTAAGAATGTAGAAAATAGGACTTCTGCTAGCCAGCTCAAAATACAGAGGAATAGGTTAAAATATCCTGATATTACAATAAAGTGGCTGGTGCTACAAAGGACAGTTATTTGCTACAATAAAGGAGGAGAGATCAGTTCTTATTCCATATATATTGATTTTTTTATTGCGATTACTTGTGAAAACAGGAGACATACATCTCCTAATTCAGTTTTCTGGGTGGCACTAAGTATGTCCATCATTCATTAATTAATTCATTAATTCAGAGACACACTCAACATATTCCAGGGGAAACAGGTAATATAGTAGTGAATGCCCAACCAAATTTCTATCAACATATTCAGTTCTACTCATCTATGTGTACGTAACAATGCTTGAGATTTTACTGTGGACAAAGATATGCTTGTGATCAAGGGGGTGCAGTTCCTTGGATAGGTTCCAGGTACAACAATGAGCATTCTGCAATATTCTTATCCTTCCTATTCTGAAGGAGGGACTGATCTCACAGGAAAATAAATATCTTCCCAGCGCCTGAACTTCAGAGTTAATTGTTGATTGGTTAAGTAATTCTCAAATGTTTGGATGTTACTGTAAGTCTCTGTGCTGTATGAAGAATTTCAGCATGAGTTGTTGTTTGAAGATGAACGTAAAAGGAATTTTTAGGGACACTGGAAGTGTTTGCTAATGAGCATCCATTGCATACAATAACTGAAAATATCAGAATCTAGAAACATTATGATACTGCACACCACTGATTACTACACACGGTACTTTCATATTTCCAGTGGTGGTGACTCTATTTTCTTCTGTGATGTTTGCATTAGTCCTCATAGCACAACTACATGGCACACAAAATTCAAGGCATGTTAAACCTTGCCAGAACACATATGTTTAGTAAGGCAGTGAAGTCAGTCTAGTTTCAGGTCACCTTCTTCCTGGTTTTGTGTCAAAGGTTTTTGTATCCACAGTGGTTTTGTTTCAACACACAAAACCCTGTATATCAGCAAAAAGATTCTTCATGATTGCAAATCTCATCAAAATGTGAGTTTTAGAGCTGAGGTGAGCAAGTGTATGTCAGCCCAACCAATGACATAGGACCATGTTAGCCTAAAAAGAACCTATGGCAAGTTTGTGGGTGAGTTATTGGGGATTCCAGCAACACTTACAGGTGCCTTTGAGGCTTTTAGATGTGACAGGGTCTATGCTAGACTTCAGATAGTCAAGGAGGAGCAAAGAAGTTGAAATGACCCAACAATTCAAGAAGACCTTGTTGCCAACCAAATGTGTTTTCTGTTACCCACAAAGAAAAACTTTATATTTAAGGCTGTTTGGTACCCAACTGTTTGTGTTGCTTAGTGATGGCAGGACTCACTTCACTACCAAATTGCCTTTCATAATTGTATGAGTTCAATACATATTTTCTGATGTTCATTTGTTCCTTTGTGCTGATTATTCTGAAATTCATGTCCTAGATTCTGATCTTCTGCAGAGGAGAAAAAATAATTTATGTGTATTAAGCATGCACAAGAGACTGGTGAAACTGGAAGAAATTTATTTGGTAATATTCTGAAATCAAGCTAAGAAACAAACCTGGACTTGTATTTTGTCCTCATATTTCCTTGAGGAAATGAACCACTCTGAAAGGGTCAGAGGGGGAGGGGAGAGGACCTTGTGACTATCTCATCTTTAATCTCTCATCCCCCTGTTCTTGGTTTGTTTCTCAATGACTGCTAGAAGGGAAAATGATTCATGAGGTCTTTCAGCAAAAGTAGCATTTAAGTCTCAAAATCTGAGCAACTTTGAGATACACAGACAGCTGCAGAGCACCTGAAAACTAGTTTTATTTAATCAGGAAATAATATTTTTTGCATGAATTACAGAAAACTTAAAAATTCTCATATGACCCTTTTAAATTTTGTGTCAACTTTAAATTCAGTGCTAATAGTTTAAAAACCTGATTCTAGTTGCCATCAAATGGCTTACTACTGTTTCCCCATTCCAACACTGTGTGAAACTACCCTTATAAGCAAAAAAGGTTTTCATCTAGCATGATTATATTTATAGATTGAAATAACAAAAAATTACAAAGCTAAAATTTCAATGTGGCTATTTTGATATGACACATTTTTCTTTACAAACCAGACTTTCAGTGCAGTCATTGGTCAGAGAATATGCAACAGCTCAATATTTCATGCAATTAGGCCCTGTCTCAACATAATTAAATTACCCAGCACTGCAGGTCTTTAGAAAGAGTGAAGAAGAATATTTCTTATCCTGAAAAGGGTTCATCAGTGTAAGCAATTTTGGAAACTAGACAAAATTCTTTATCTACACAGTTTTCCTGCTGTTTCCTCTGAAATTGCCTACTATTTGCACTTAAATTAGATTGGGGAGGAGGGTGTTGCCTTATCATCCCACTTCTGAGATTCATATATGTCACTGAACGGCTTTCAAGTAAAATGACAGAAGGCCATCACCTTAAGCTATTTAATTAAATTGGGAAAAGAAAAGGAAAAAATTATGTGGATTTATGCTGGGAAGTGTATTATATGAATATTGTATTTTTAATAGTTTTTTCTGCACAAAGCTCCTATGACAGATTTGCTGCTTTAGAGAACACTTGGAAAAACGAATACTTTGTCAACAAATGACTTCTTCATATTCTGTTAGGGAAGATGTTTCTTGTGCTAAATTTAGTAAGTATAAGTTAAGGTATTTATACAATAAAATGCTTCAGTAGAGGAACAAAGCATCATAAAGTTATGGCATATTAGTATCTGCAGTACAAAAATGAGAGCAAGCCTTATTCCAGCAGTCTGAGTCACACGCTTTGCCAGCCAGAGTGATCTTAACAATATATTTACAGTATCTGGCTCTAAATAATCATGTTGCTGGAAGTAAATGCCAGAAAAATGGAATTTACTTCCATCTAATGTTACCACTGTACAGGTTAACTTATTGTGATATACATCAAACAGGTCAGTTTACCTAGCTTTTTTTTATTTACTGCTACACAATAGGCTCTAACCTAGTATGATTTATACCAGCTGCTTAATCACATTGGAGTATACCTGCCATTGAAATAATAGCATTACCACCTGCTGGTTACTGCCTTTTCTGTGACATGCATTTCTATGACATTCTGCAATTTACTAACTGGTCCTTTGCCACAGTCCTGCAGAATTTCTGGTGGGTTTGCTGCAAGTCTACTATTATTATTAATAATAATTATTATTATTATTATTATCAAAGTCTCAGTTTTGTGACTCTGAAATTTGTCCTAAATGTCCAAAATTAAACATACTTAATGTGAAGGGTTTAGGATTTTTTTAATTAATTTTTTTTGTTATTCATATTTCCTAAAATTATAGCGCCTTGAAATCCTGTGTGCAACATCTGAACAATTCAAACAGACCAATGTATACCTTGGTTTATTTTGTAATTTATTCTACTGCATTAAATGGTAGACTTATACTGTAACTCTCTGATCAAGTGGTGATAAGGTTGCTGGAGTGCTACCAGGACATTAATAATTGAACTTGCTTGAAGTCCTAAGAATTGTTATCTATTCTTAGAACTTAGCTATGGAAACTCATCTTTATGTAAAACATAAAGAAACCAGTTTTAAAAATGATGTGTCTGCTACAGCAAAACATTTGACTCTAAGACTTTCGACCTTATGCAAGATTGACAGTCAATTTTTGGAGGAACTACGCCACATCAGTGTCCAAAAAGCAAAGTTTCTCTTTCAGAAGGGCCATTCATGATTAATTTTACTGTTATTTACCAGGGGAATGAGCATCTTCCTGAAGAATAATGAAGCAGAAAGCTGAGCAGAAGATAGAAAGTATGTTTATTTCTTGTGACTATGTCTGATAAAACTGTCCTGATGCTGTAGATGAATGAACTATGCCCAACACATAGGTGGGCACAGGACATAGCTCAGCGGGTAATATCCATGGCAGTGTAGAAATCAGAAGATGTCAGAAACAGAAGCGTTCTGTTTGAGGAAAGGGTGGGGTTCATAATGCTTCATGCCTGGGACACTATTGAGACACCAGGTCTCAGTGTAGCAATACAAAATGGAATAGACTAGCCTGTGGTGGAAAGAAGCTGTTCCTCTTCTTTAAAGGTAAAATATTTTGAATGATATGAATTACACTAAATATGGCAGCCTTGGTTCAAAAGGTCTTTTGGAGATGAGGCCCAGACTTAGTGGAGATGTTCTCAAGAAATTAATGCATTTTCAACTCCTTTTTTAGAAATAAGGGGTACTGGATCAAGACTGCACTTCTGTCCAGATCCTTACCTGACTGCAAGGGAGAGGGGTAATTGCATCATCTATTTCTCCCAAAATGTTGGCTGAAGCCACTGAGTAGGGAACCATTACTACTGAGTAGTTGATGCCTGTCTATCATGGCAAGGGGCTGAGCAGAATGAGTTGTTTCATCATGCTAACTGCTATATAAACATCTGAGTTATTCCTCAATCTGGCAGACAATAGGGAATTCCAAAGGCAAAGAGTGAATACAGTAATAAACATAATGAAATTAATTTGACATCTGTAGTAAGAAGTGATGATGACTACACTGTCCAGATTAAAAAAGGGATAATTCCACTTTCCTATATAATACCACCACAGGAGGGATATATCTCTCTTCAATATCCAAATTTGAGGGGAAATCATTGCACTTAGATTATCCTGGGTTAACATTGTTGACATAATCATTTTGGAATAGATGAAGCTTTGCAGGAAACCTAATATGAGTGAGATGAAATCAATAAAATTCTCTCAAATTAACAAAGACCTCTGAAGAACTAAGCACTTTGAAGGAGGATTGATGATTATAGTACTTCCAACAATTACACCCTTTAAATCCAGCTGCTTATTTTAAACAGAATCGTCAAGAGTTCCAAAGACACTTTCAGTTTCTTATGCAAAGCCATGTAAAAGATGTTAAGAGGATAACCCAAGAAAATATTAGATGATAGTATTCAAAATAACCAGATGCAACTGATGCAATAGAAGGAAGGGAATCCATCCAGGGGGAGTGGGCCTATGGGAATCTCATGTAATTCCACAAATCATGGTGCAAGGTGCTGCACCTGGATTAGGGCAATCCTATAAGAACTGAGTGAAAAAGTCACTGAGAATAGCCCTGTGGATAAAGACCCAGAGGTTCTGGTGGATGACAACAGGTCCTGAGCCAGCACTGTGCACTCGCTGCCCAGAAAGCCACCTGTATCCTTGGCTGCATCAAAGCAGCATGTCCAGGAGGCTAAGGGAGGGGATTCTGTGCCTCTGCTCTGCTCTGCTCTGCTCTGCTTTGCTCTGCTCTGCTCTGCTCTGCTCTGGTGAGACCCCATCAGGAGTGTTGCATCCAGCTCTGGAATCCCTAATATAATAAAGATATAAACCTGTTAGAAAGTTATAGGATGTAGAACTGCTAGAGGGCCACGAAGATGGTCTGGAAAAACCTGTGCTGTGAAGACAGGCTGAGACAGATGGGGTCGTTCAGCCTGGAGACGACATGATCCAGGGAGAGCTTACAGCATCTTCCAGTATTAAAAGGAGGCTTATAAAAAATGGGAACATTGCTTTTTGCACAGGTATATAGTGATAGGACAAGTGGGAATGGTTTGAAACTAAAAAAGGAGAGGATTAGATATTAGGAAGAAATTCTTCACAGTGACAGTGGTGAGGCACTGGTTGCCCAGAGTAGCTGTGGGTGCCTCACCCTTGGAACTGTTTGAGGCTGGGTTAGTAGGGCCCTAAACAACCTGATCTAGTGTATGGCATCCATTTCCATTGAGGGGGATTGGAGCTAGAGGATCTCCAAGGTCCCTTCCATCCCAAACCATTTTATGGTTCAATTTTCAGTTGATGTTCCTTGTTTTCAACAAAGATGTACATAACCAGCTTGAATGTGTTCTTTTGGAAGATTTGTAAAGGGACTGTTTATTTGTTCATTAGATGAACCTCAGTCAGGTGCAAAATATCTTTGAGGTCTGAACTGTGCAATAACTGAGAATAACTTCCAGAATTTAAAAACTTTAAGATTTATTTAGACTTTTCTGAACTGTAACAGACTCAGGAATGTGATCAACAAGACTGTGTACAAAGTGCCAAGAAAATAACCACTTTTAGATAATTTCTTTCTTTACAGAGTATATTTCCTTATGAGTACCAATGAGTAAATATTTGTTCAAGAAAATAGCTATGCCTCATTAACATTTAGCCCCCAAATAAGTGTGATCTTAGAGCTAAAGATTTATTCTGTTCTGCTCTGTTTTTAAAAGACAGCCTGAACCAGAGAGTGTGTGATATGTTAGGATTATATCCCTTGTGCTCTGGGGAATAAGATGCATCTGAGAGCAGTTTCTCCCACTTGATGGAAAGGAAATATTAATGAGTAGGTCAGAGTCTCTGACAAATTGATTCCATTTAGCTGGCCTAACACAGATAGCACTTTAGCAAAGTGTTACATTAATAATCTATCCTTTTAGCCTTTCTGTTTTCTTGTGAAGGCAGGTGCCACTGTTTTCCTATTACTTTAAACAAATGTAATTAAGCTATGGTTCAGTGATTCTACTTCATGTGCCAGACTTTGATCTTTTTTTCCAGGCTGAATCTGCTAAGTTGCTAAGCTCTTTTTCTCTCTTTAAACAAGATCAGGATCTAGCTTCACGTGTCTCAACCTTGATGAAACTGCTCAGTGATGAAAGCAGAGAATTGCTATTTGATGACTCTTCAGTAAAAAAACTAGCTAATAACTTGACAGTTTTGGTTATCTAGGTATCTATATGAGTAAATGAACATCTCTTGCAAATCACAGGTTTGACTTGTCAGGAAATACATGAAGACTTGCAGCTGGACTGTAACAGAAAAAGTTATTCATGGATTCACAGTATTATTGCAAATCATTCTACTACCTCATCTACGTTTTACTGCAATTTTCTGGACCACATATCTAAATAGATACCTAGAAAAGCACTACTATTGTGAATTCATTTAATACCATCCCCGCTACAGGAAGAGTCGTATCAGGCAGCATGCCTGAATCGCATGGTAATCCCAGCAGTCATTCTTGTGCAGGCACCTTGAGTCTACCTGTGTCCTGAGAGTAAAAATGTTGTCATGTTTCACCACCCTCAGGGAGATGTTTTGTTCTGCATCCAGTTTACAGTATAAGCAAAACCACAAAGTTTCAGAACTGGATTGGGATCCTTCTTGAAAATTTGTTCTTACCCAGAAAGCAACATTTTTATTGGTCCATGGGGACCATGAGATTTGGTGTAAGGGGCAGCTTGTCAGAAGGAAGTAATACAAAATTTCATAGCAGCCAGGACAGGCAAAAAAAAGTGCCAAGAGCTAAGGAGAGAAGCAGGGTAGGGGGGTTGCAACACAGGAAAAAAATAAGTGACTACATGCTCTTATGCCCTTGAGTCCAGGGCATAAGAGAAGTTTTATCCAGAAGTTTTATCTAGATCCAGAAGTTTTACCTAGATCCAGAAGTCTGGTGATAGAAACAATTACAAAACCCAGTGACAGTCCCTTCTGTCTCTCGTTTGCTAGTCGATTTAACAGTGCAAGAATCTCCCTCTGAGGCAACTGTGTCATTAGTTCAGATACTGTCTGCTCATCTGCTGGAATTAACAGTTTAAGCATCCTGAAGCTCTGTGTGGGTTTATGTATTGAAAATTTATTTTTAAATTTAGGAGAAAGGGAAGATGTTATAAGTGCTATTAGGGATGAAAAGGCAAACACTTCAAAGCTAGGAATTACCAGTGTTTGAGGCAATAGCAAGTAATCATGTAGTAGGTAATCATGAAGATTGTATCAAAATACATATGCACGAGGGAGTCAATTAGGTTTGCTTAAGCAACTTTGCACACTCTCTTTTTTTCCTCAGTAGAGCACTGAGTTTTGAAACCTGAAGGATCTTTAAATGTAGGCAATCATAACCAATATTACAGTAATGCCTTATCTTGGAATCCTGCTAAGATACTAATTCCTAGTGATATGTTCTACCAATGATTTCTGCAGATGGAGTTTTGTTAAGTATTGTTTCCTTCTATAAATTTAAATTTTCCTGCCTTTCACTGTCTTCTTTACCTCTTTATTCTTATGAAGAATGCCATGCAAGAGATGCTTGATGTATGTTTTTCTGTTTCAAATATGCTTTTTTAAAACATCTATCTTATTTTGAATCTATACAGCTCCAACTTTCTCAGTTCCTCATGTGATTTTATGACTTCCCTGGGAGGTAAATAGAGCTTTTGTTCAGTTTCTATGCCTTTCCAGAAAGCTTAAAATTATGTTCAACACTGAAAATTGATGAACAGGTCAGGATGTCACAGAAAAAAATAAAATCATGATAGATGTAGGAAAAAGAAAGAGACATATAGAAGACAGGGCAATTTTCTCTCTTTCTGTAAAAGAGGGGAAAGGCACGGTTTGCAATGGCAAAATATAACAGGCAGTGACAGGAAATGTTAAATATTTTGCCACATAAATGTCTCGAGTTCTCACTGCATGTTCACATGCTTCTGTTCTTCCACCTGCCTTTCCCACTATATCATAAGGATAATTTATAACAGGATGTCAGTCACCTTTACTGTATCAGCCCATACTGGCACAATATTCAATGACATTCAAACTCATAAGTCCTGAGTGGCTTCAGCTGTTGTGGGTTTTGGTGTGCAGAACCATCACCAAAACTGCAGCCAGCAGGTCGAGTGAGATGATTACTCAGTGTGTTCAGTGCCGTGAAACCACACCTGGAGTGCTGTGGAAGGTCCTCCAGAAGGGGTGAGGACTGGAGCATGTGGGACAGAGAAAAAGGCTGGAGAATCTGGGTTTTTCAGGCTCAGAAAGGAGACTGAGGTGAGCCCATATTACAACTTACGCTTACAGGAGAAAATAGGGAAGATGTAGTCAGACCTGGTGGTGCCGAAAAAGAGTCAGAAGCTGGAAAACAGGAAATTCTCACTATATCAGAGTAAAATATTCCCCATGGGGACAATTAAATACTGGAACAGATTGACTGGTAAGACTGTGGGATCTGTGTCTTGGGAGAGATTCAAATCCTGACTTGATGAAGCCCTGAGCAATCTGACTTAATTGACTTTAAGCAGGGTTTGAATTACCCATATCCTCTTCAAATTCAACTATTCCACAGATTTGTGTGGAACCTATCAAATAGATAAATTCCAGTGGTCAAGAAAAGAAATTGATTTCAGAAGATTTACACTAAAAAATCTAAACAGTTCATACACTAAGTTATTGATATCCAGTTAAAATAGAATTGGATGGAAAATTTGCAATCAAATAAAAAATATAAAAAATATTTTGTCATATCAAAATCTTTTGCAGGAACAACCAACATTTGCTTGTAAGATATTTTAAGATTCTTTTGTCAGCATGCCCTTTTGTTATGAAATCCTTTTGTGTCATCTAAAGATGCAATTCTTGATATTTAGGGCTTTTTCTGGTCCATTTTGAGGGCATATTAATCACTATTAATAAAAAACTAGCAAATAAATAATTTTGATAATATTCTGACTTAAGAGATTTTCTCCGTTAGCTACTTTTTGTGTGTGCAGTCTTGTGTGTCTGGTGATTTGTTTCTTTGGAATCACACAGTATGTTCCCAAAGTACACCATAAAAATATCATAATCATGATGTTATCTGTTCTGTTACAAAGTATATGACAATATTGTGTTTATTGTTAAATACAGCCTCAAGGACCTCATGAGAGTGCCAAACAAGTAAGTTGTTTTCAATTAAGGACATCGTCTCAGTGCTCAGTAAACACAGAAGATTATTTATGTATGAGCTTGATGTTGTCAGAAAATGTGTAGCAGAATCATGCAGTTCAGCTTTTGTTTGGATGTAACTAAAAGCAACAGAGACCAAGCACAACTATAAAAGAAATTATGCCTATAATAAACCTAGGTCATAGATGGTTAGTTCATTTTGTATTGTTCGTAATGTATGGGTACTCCTAATGATTCCATTAGAGTTCAAATAACAGAATTCAGCACAAATGTATTTCTAGTGAGCAGTAGAAACACAATTTCTCTGGAACTACAGCTGCTGTAGTTGAAGATTAGTCTCTTACTATCCCTTAGGGAGATGACTGTCTCTGCCAGCTGACTTAGTTTTTATACTGCCAGCGATTTATTAGATTGCTTTGCTCTTAAGTGTGATAATAGGCCTTATGCTTAGCAAGGTTTAGAGACTTCCAGTGCATTAATATTTTATGGCAATGGCAGTCAAGACACATTTTGTTTACCTAACAAGACAAGCCAAGCTACAGCTGATGTGTACTGGAGATTAGATTTAACTGGTAGGAACTCTGCCAATTATATCTTTAATGTTTTGCATGATTTTTATAATTGTAATCTAATAATTTACATATTTGATGCATCACCATTTTGTTGCACTGCTGTTTTGTGTGACTCAAGTGATATAGAAACCTTTTGTCTGTAGCTATTTTACTCAGTTCTTTGGTATCAATTTTTTTTTTGGATAGTTTATTCAATCAGATATAACAATATTTGGAGGCTGAGAAAACTCCTACCTAGGATCCTATATAAACCTGCTTGGGGAAATCAGTTTACAATGAAATTGATTGAATGTTTCAATCTTGTGAACATAAACCCCAGTTGCTGTACTTGTTCTGTATAATGGTCAAAATAATACCCTGTTTGCTGTCACTCACTTTCAGTGACAGTGATAGTTTTTGCTGCCCAAATAAATATTTCATATGAAGGAGTCTTGCCCTGATTTCTTTTTGCTTCTTCTCAACAGAGCAGATTTATCAGCTATTAGTGGTGGAAGACAAAGAGTGAAGATAGTGAGTCAGGTGTCTGGCATTGATTCACTGTTATCTGCAAAGAGCTCCAGGGACAGGATTGAGCATATTTACCAAGCAATTGCATATGTAAGGGTTTGATGCCTCAATTACTTAGGCTCAAGTACATCAGAAGATGTTAGATGTAGGTTCCACAAGTACTGATATTAGCAGTTGTGTCATTTCAGCTGCAAAGGTGAGGTGCTTGCAGCAGGGGATAGAAAAGAGTCAGGGAGGTAAAATTCAGCTTTTGTTATGAAATGTGTTGGTCTGTGGTTTAAAAGACTTAACCTCTCTTTGCATCAGCTTCTAAATGGACTTTGTAAGATTTCAGTTAATACAGTTCCTCAAAACCATCTACAGAAAAAAAAGTCTCTGTACAAGTTCAAGATTATTAGCCAGGCTAATAACACAACTATTTTTCTCCATCATATCCATAAATATTATGAAATAGAGTAAGAAGTTGCAACAGATCTGTATTGTTTCTGAGGATATTTTTTAATTGACTGATGGTGTGCGTTGGGGTTTTTTGTTTGGTTTTTGTTTGTTTTGTTGTGGTTGCAGGGGTTTTTTTTATACCTGTATTGAATATTATGATTTTTTATTTTAGTGGTCCAGAAACTGAGACCTGATCTTGGAGTATATATATTTATAATAATGTAGAGGGCAAATGAGACTTCCAGTCTGCAACCCAGTGATAGCTGGTGGTCTGAGAACTGTAGTTTCTCAACTGTAAAGATTTGCGGCACGTGCAATGTGTTGCTGCCTCTTCCCAGACATCCTTGTAGGTGAAGCTGTAGTAAGCTGTGATCTTAACCCCAGGGAGTCCCAGTGGAGTTGTCTGTGTGCTGGTCAAGAGAAGATTGATCACATACAAACAGGCACACATCAGACGCAGTAATAATAAGGGTGAGTGTGTGCACATGGAGGCACAAGACAAATTCCAGGTAAACTGAAAATAGTAATAGCAATAAATAGTAATAGTAATAGTAATAGTAATAGTAATAGTAATAGTAATTAATAGTAATTTTCTCTGCTAAAGTCATTCTTTTGTCTCAGTGAAATTTGACTTGAACATTATATGTTCTTTTGGCAAACCTCTTGGGATGCAGAGGCAGAGTAAGAGATATGATCAGTCACAGAAATAATTATGAAGTATGCCTGTCATTCAGCAATCCTAACAACACAATTAGGAACCATCTCATTTATAAATAGCAGGGAACTAGGTAGGATTTTCATTTTCATAGCAAGTTAAAAAAAAGGAGTAGACCCAAGAAGCTGCAGTAGGCTGCCAAATTATGATTGCGGGATCAAATTTTTATCAAAGCTCTGTTTTGACAGTGGCTGGTAGGATTAAATGCTCCATTTTTTTAACCTAATTTTTCATATATTTGTGTGCACCTACTTGCTAAGGATGGTTATATATGTGGTCCCCTGTGTTTCTGGCACTGTGGAGGTTTGTGGCCTGCAGGATGCTCAAATACAGCCCGTGGGAGTGTAGTGTAGCAGTGGGGGTGGAAGCAAAGCATGGGTTTTCAGTAAATTTAAATAGTCAGGATTATCTTGTTAGTGGTACTAGCCTAAGCAATCGTCATGGTTGTGTGTACACTTATATTTTCCAGGGATGAAAATGTATGTAGATGTGAATGCCAATTAAGCATGGCCCTCAGGCTCTTGGCAAGAGGCCAATGTGACCACTGATGGCAAAAGATATAAATGCTTCTCCTGTGGGGGATATGAACATGATTTTGGCTTGAGTGGCTTTGGGGACATCACTGTGTGCAGCATTAACCCAGATTCAACAAAAAAATGGTGAAAATAGAAATCATCAAACAATAGGTAAAAAGCTTTTAGATAGATGCTCCCGCTTCTGGTTTTTGCCTATATGGGGTATCTGTATCACACCATGTAATCTTTTCTATACTGGTGGTATCTTCATGAGCTCTTCAGATATTTTCTGAGTCTTATTCTACAGTAGGTTTATTTTAACAGGAAAATATACTTTGTGCATACTTTAGGAAAGTATGTGCTAATGTTTATTTGACAAACAGTACAGATTTATGCATTACAGCCTACATTTATGCAACTACTTCAAACATTTAGATGAGCAAGTTATTGTTTACTCAGTGTGTGTGGGAAGAATGTGTCATAAGTACTGGTGTGGATAGAGGAACCTAGCTCATGTGAATTGCTCATACTGAAAACACTTCTAAAAGTATCCTGAAAGTTTTTCTCTGTGTTCTACCCAATTGGTATAGGGAAGAATAACATATTGTTTGGCTAATCATCTATTTATACAAATATACACATAATCACAGCAAATCATAGGTTAAGGTAACCTTTGAAAACACTGAAAACCTCTGAACAGCATATTCTGTAGGCACCATTCTGAAAAACAATTACAATTTGAAAATTAACATCTCTTTTTATACAATCTGAACAGAGATGTCGTAAATAACTTTACCTTCAGTAGTTTCTGAAATCTAGTTTTGCATGAATATTGTGAAAACTAGCACATGAATTTATTTACTGTGTAAAGTGAATATCTTTTCAAGTTATTTTCACTTAGACTGACATATAATCTAAAGCAATAGTCTCCTTCCATTCTAATTAGTTTCATTTCCTGATTATCTCGGAGTGAAATGAAAGCAGTTAAAGAATGTAATAATTACTATATTTTATTTTATTTTTTAGATTTATATTGCTTGATACTCAACCACTGTTGTGCATGTAGTTGTCAAAACATGAAGGATAATTAATCCAAATATATATGACCTTTACTGGAAAGTATTTGAAACCTGCATCATCTAAATATATATATGATATGAATTGAAAGAGGGAAAATTAAAATCAATTACTCTGTTTTACAGAAAAGAAAATTCCCCTAGAGATCTGAAAAATGAGACCATTCAGCATAAAAGGGAACTTTTAAAAAATGTATAACTTTATATGAAGTGTACCTTTAAAATCCATTACATGTCTAGGAAAACAAAAAGTCACGTTAGAAAAACTTTAAAAAGTTGTAGCACCTATTTATTTTTCAGGAGAATTTCCAAAGTATACAGGAAATAGAAATCTTACTCAGAGTATTTTAGTTTATTGAGTTCTCTCTGCCTTGAAAATCATAGTAGGAATCTCCAAGGACTCCTATAAAGATGTATTACATCATAAAGCAAACTAAGGATAGTAAGCCATGTTATTAAACTGTCAACATACATTATACTGCAATCTGTCCACAATCCAACTCAACTTAAAGCCTCACTCTTGGCAGAAAGTTTAAAACATTAGACTACTCTCTAATCATCTAAAGCCCATGGTACTTTGGAAAAAATGTTGTAATAATCGCTCCACTACTCTATTACAGTATGTGTGAATTTCATTGGTTTAGTACTGCAAATGTTCAACCATTACAAGGAAGGGTTCTGAAGGATTACCACTTAAAAGTTTTTATTAGTGATGCTGTAGATTTCTTATTTCATAGAATGTTAATAAAGATTTGGCATAACAGACAAAACGAAAAATAAATCTTAAAACCCAGTGCTTAAACCTTGCTTAATTTCCACATTAATATTTAATAACAAGCCAGATAAAATTATGTTGATATAAAGTCTGCCTTCTCAACTAAAGAAAATGGGACAATTGCTTTGAAAGATGAAATACTGAAGATCAGTGTTATTTGGCAGGAATTATGAAAACTGAAAATTTCAGATCTGATGATAACATATGTTGAGAGAAGAAAGTCCAGCTCTAAATATTAATCTACATCATCATCGTTAATTTTAGCATTACCAATGTATCTTGTAGTTTGTTATATGTAT
Source organism: Hylia prasina (assembly GCA_013397195.1). NCBI lineage: Eukaryota > Metazoa > Chordata > Aves > Passeriformes > Sylviidae > Hylia > Hylia prasina. The sequence goes on along the minus strand of VYXD01008110.1, from coordinate 10,174 downwards.
TCTTAACCCAGAGTTTATCATAGGAGGTGTGGCATATAAAGGATTATGGATACAGAAAAGAAAGGTAATTTAATCAAGTAACCACCAAGGAGAGTCACTGAGAGAGAGCCTTTGTGAAGTCTTAGTGTCAAATCTTTTGTCTTCTTCTCCAAGATGGAAGTGATTGGTATTTTTGTTTTTCCTTCTTTATTTCCTTCCCCCTGCACCCCTCAGGTGTTTTGGGAGAGAACACATGGAAAAATAAAGAGGAAAGCAACAGACACTGGCTGACAGGAGTCAGGATGGGTGGGGATTGTAAGGGGCATCCACTTGGATGGATAAGTTGATGGTGAAGATAGCAGAACAGCTATGCTAATATATTAAAAATGACTATTTTTATCTCTTCATAACAAATAAACTGTGAAACCTCTTGCTGTAAAATGCCAAACAACACAATTATGTTATCAAGAAAACATTGTCAACCGTGTTGGAATAATTCCTCAGAGGTACTTTAAATATGTGTTTCGAAGTTGAAACATCAGAATCTAAAGTAATTAAAGCTCTAGGTTGTTAAAGATTAGAAGTGGTCAGAAAAATGAGTTAAGACAGGAATGTGGGAAAGGGTAGGAACTTAAAACTCTATCTCTGTTCTTCCAATCCACCCAAAATCCACACGTAATTAAACACTTCTACTACAAATTCAACAATTAAATAAATAAATAACAGACTTGATATGAATTCTTACCAACTT
>VYXD01008099.1:155509-294455 GCA_013397195.1 Hylia prasina | reverse complement strand
GCACATGGTGTGACACTTGGGGTATCTGGCCTAGGGCCAGGAGCTGGATGTCACAACAGGACACGGAATGAAGGCACAGCACACAAAGTGAGCTCCAGAGGCAGGAAAGAGAAAGTTTGTTTACAACTAGGGTTTTTACTGTTTTCCAGGGATTGTCTCTGGATTAGAGGGAGAAGTTCTCACCTCTCCATCCACACTGGCAGAGACAAAAGTCCATCAAAGGTCTCTCCTTGGGAGAGGAATGTAAACAAAGATTGCTTTTCCTACGAAGTCCTTGAAAGATTCTACTTTCACATGTAAACATTCGAAAAGTTTTAGAAAAGTTAGAAAACTCCAGAGATTCTCAGAAGGCTTTAAAAATTCAGGGTGACAGCTGGACTCCCTTCAACTCCCTTCTAACTCAGAATTTTCTATGATTCTGTGATTCTGTGAATTGTGCTTTAACTATGTTTTCTATGGCTGAGTTTCAGAGGGACTCCTTATATATCTGGTTAAATAATTTCACAGGTCAACTGAGCTGGAGATGGCATCAACCTGTACAATAATCTAATCACCTGTTGGTTCAATTGCTGGGCATCTCAGTCTAATCTGCTGGAGACAGGCATTAGGCTGAAAGCTGAAGAGGTGGAGCAACTGGATGCACCTAACTGCACTGTGTGTTGAAAAGGCAAGACTGAAGTAGTCAGGTGACAAAAATCCTCTTGATATCTGAGAAAACAAAGTCTGCTTGTGACATAGATATTGAGAAAAAAATCAATCAAAAAAGAGAAGAGAAGGAGAAAACTATGGAAAGACTAGAAATAATCTTCACTGTTTGTACTTTTGTGTGAACAATTGCTTCATGCTTTACTTTGGCTGATGTTCTATGAAATAACCCATCCCTGCTGGATAAAAAAATACCAAGACAGTAGTAGCTTTAAATCTTTATGTATCCAGCAGACTGAGAACACTTGCTTGTTTCATGTTGCTCTTATTCAGTGGAATAAATTCATACTCTATGATTGTATTTTGAAATCTTGGATGCTGTCAAACTTTGGGGGTCTTTGAATTGCCTTAAGTAACTGGGATATAGGCGTTTCTAAGACTCCAGAGACTAACCAGCTAAGAAGAAAAAATTAGTTCAGAAACTCATCTAAACCTCATTTAATTTTAATCTAAGCTTCTTGGAATTATTTAGTTATTTAGGGGTGTATTGCTTCTGTGTTTAAAAAAAGAAAGAGTTGAACAAAGATTTGCTTGGCAAAATTTGAAACTCTCTAGTCTTGAGAGGTAAAAGTACAGTGCCTGTGTTTCTTTATGTCAGCTATCTTTTTGGTGGTTTTATTAACTTTCTTATTACTTAACAAAAAAAATCATTTTCTGCTACATATAAGTTAAGCAAAAGAGGCCAAAAACCTCACTATGGTTTCTGACAGATTCTGTCAATCATAATAATATGCCCAGACTAGAGCAGCTCTTTCACAGGAGGGCTTATTCACACATAGAGGGATGACTAAGTGTACAGCAAGATGCATAGTTACATGTTACATTACACTAAAAAAGAATATTCTGCTTTTAATTCCCTCCTTCAGTCAGATCTAGAGGTGTGCAGTCACTCAAAAGGCTGCTGTGGTGCGTAAGAAAATTGAACCAGCTACTTGGGAACTTTCCAACCCTAGGCAAGACTGAATCCACATACTGTCTGCACAAGCACATGCCACATATGCCTAAAGAGGCAAGAAAAGTGAGAGCTGTTTTTTAAAAAACTGAAGTTCCCTGTTTCTGGGTACACTGGAGCAGTGTCAGCATGGATTGAGGGCTGCCCAGCACTATGGTCTTGCTGGGTGTCCTAGAGCCTTGTAAAGACTCTGAAGCTAAAAAGAGATATTCACAGGCTTCTTTGAGGCTTTTAAAGAAGACATCAACTGACTGTGTTAGAGTGAGGACTCAGCACGACATGTGTGTGTGATCTTGCACCAATGGGTTGCCAAATTCTGTTCTGTCTCCTGTCTCTGCTTAGGACAAGCTCCAGTGGCAGAGAAGCAATGCTACTCAGGAATCTCTTGCATGTTTTTTCTCATGACATCACCTCAGTGTTTTGTGTTTTCTTACATGGAATCATAGAATGGCCTGGCTTGGAAGAGACCTTAAAACTCATCTCATTGCAACCCCCCTGTTATGGGCAGGAACACCCTCCACTAGAGCAGGTTCCTCAGAACTCCATCCAGCCTGGCCTTGAACGCTTCCAGGGATGGGGCTTCCACACCTTCTGCCTGTGGCAGTGCCCCTGTGGTTCTGTAGATAAGGAATGTGCTGCCATTGGAGTAGGCTATGTCTTTAGTCTTCTGCTACACCCCTGAGCACCTGACTTTGTCTGGGCTCTCCAACAGGTGGTACAGGATGAACACTGCCACCCAAATCTTCCTCTGAACACTTCTCAGTTCTCTTTGGGGGACTAAACTGATCAGGTTCTTTTATGCTTTCTTTTTATTATTTTTTAAGTTACTGTTTTAAAGTGCTGATGGTTTCTTTCCTCTTATGTCACATTAATTACACTTCATATAAATAGAGCATTATTAAACTAATTAATGTCATGAAGCTGTTAACCTCTTTATAGGATCAGGAGCTCCTCAGGGAAAGGGTGTTGTGTAAAGGCAAAGAAGCCTTCATGCTAATACTTTCATATGGTAAAATGTAATACTGAATTTTAAAGATAGTCTTCACCATGTCTACCTTAGGTCAAATATTTTTTTCTCACCACTTCAGGATTTTTGTACTCATTTTTTATTCCCTTTTCCAATATTAATCGGTTTCCTGTTGTCATACAACACTCTGTTGGGTACATCCAGAGTTTTATGTCTCATAGTGGTGCAAAATATTGTTCTCAGTGTTTTGTAACTCTCTATACATTTAAAAAAAAATTAATCAAACTCACCCCACTTATTGGTAGTGAGTTTATAGATGATGTTTTCACAATGAAAATACTTTGCATTTTCTTTTTCTATTTTTTTCCATCTAGGCACAATTAAATATTTTATGTTTTATGGCATCAACAAGTCCTGCACCTTCTCTTCAGGAATACTGTTTTCAAGGAATTTTTTGAACATCAGCAAATCGATTTTTACCTGGGAAAAATTATTGAAAGTGATGTTAACACTTAAATTCACATGTCATTATTGTACCTGAATATTTGCTTTTGTATTTTCTCAAAAAATAAGATTCTCATTTGGTGGAGACATTGAAGCATTGCTTTGGAGAACTGAACTCCTTTTCAAGACTGATTTTTCAATGCAGCATTTTTCTCTTTGTCTCATTTGTGGAACTGAGCCTGGAAGAGTTTTACCTCTCTTTGTAAAATCAGTGATGGTTTGTTGAATAAAGAAAAAAATATCAGCTCTGTCTCAGAAGACCTAGAAATTACTCAGTGAATATTAGACAGTAAGCTGGAAGAAAAGTGAAGGAACTACTCTTACACATAATGATCCGTGTGCTGATGAACATTCTAAAGTGAGTAGGAGCCATCCATTCCTCACAGCCATGGTGGCTTTGGCAGACAGGCAAATTGTAATCATCTGTAATGCAAGGTGCATGTGACAATGTAAAGCCTAAGTGCCAGTAAATACGGAATTTTATGTCATGTCAGCATTTTTCCCATTAATTTTATGTTAGCCCAAAATAGAGAGAATCTCTCAAAAGAGGATGAAATATATGTTCTGCTGTTGGTCTGGGGTGATATCTCCATGACAGGCTACTGAATTAAGCACTTTATGCAAGCCTGAGGAAAAAAGTGTAGAATTCTCACAAGAGGCGTAAGGAGTATGAAAACATTATCCTAAGTGTAAACATACTGAAAGTTAAGTTATTTGCAGGAATCTATTCCAGATGTGCAAAAGGACCGCCTCACAGACAGTCTGTAAAAAGGCACACACTTTACCACGTGGCTTCCTTCCCTGTTTGCTTTTGGTTATTAATCTTAGAACAAACTGTGCTTGGGTGTTTGGTCTCGTTGCAAAAAATTTATCTTATCCAAAGTGGCATTTCATTTATATGGGTATTGGCAAGGAAAAAATCTACCATTCTGAAATAACTCATTAAATAGGGACATGTTAGTTTACAGGTTTAATCCATATGATATTTATTGGCTGTCCTACAGGCAATGGCAGGCAGCCAGCACACTATTCAGTGGACTTTTCCACCCATCTGTTTATCCATCTGTTACTTGAAAAATAGATTTCTTCCTCCCTCCACCTTGCCCCCCAAAATAGCATTGTTCTATCAGGCCAATCAGATAAAGATACACTGATGTATAGAACAAGGCCATCTGAAACATCCACCAGTAGTATCTTGATATGAAATAACACTAGTAGCTGTTCCTCTGTTCTCCACACCAGTATACTTGTTAATGTATTATTAAAATAAACTCATAATGAACAACCTGAATTTATTATTTTATGTGGAAAAAAAGGAAGAAGGTGGCTTTTTGACTATCTTCTCAAGGAATATATTCACAGCCTGGGTTGCTAAGATCAGAATGCTTTGAAAAAGATTATTCTGATTTTTAATCAAACTGTCAATATTAATTTGTGCACATAATAAGAACATTTCTAAAAGAGAATCATGTTATGAAATTTTCATCAGGCGCTGAAAAAGTCCATTCACATTATGTGAGTTGGTTTGGTAATACTGAAGCCTACAATTTTAAATCTTGCTATATGATTGCTTAAAAATTTGTTCCCATGTAACAAAAAAAATTCAGAATATGCTTTTCAGGGAAAACATAAAAACGTGATAACTTCACATAGATATTATCTATATGGATGCAAACCAGTAATGTTTCAGGCATCTTTAATATGTTGGTGCACTTATGTTGATGGAGACAACTTGTGTTGTCACAGAGCTATTACATCCCTCTTTGCTGGCCAGCTCTAGGAAATCTTCGTTAGAGTTTATTCTTTACAACCCGTGGACTGACAGATTCACAGCATTCCTATTGAAAGTGCCTTAATAGCAGATTTGATATGATTGATTTTGGCACCATGATTTTTTACAAAACATGGAATCAATGACAATGTCTAGCAAAAAGTTCTATGGGAAGACCTGTTTCCAGTTTGTTAACATTTTTTTCTGAGAAATGTATAAAATTAAAAAATTATTGATGAATAATTTCCAAACTATTAAGTTCCAGGGCCATTTGTCTAAAAAATACAAAGAAAATTCCACAGCACTCTGGGAAGCTGATCAGCACTTCAGCTGATTCAAAGGAAGTTGAAACCTGTGTGATGATGATGGCACACATGAGAGGGTCCTTTCTTCATCACAGTTATTGTACTGTCCCTCTGCAGAGGGAGGGAAAAGAACCTGCTGTTCCTTCAACTTAGGGAGGCTTATCCAGTTTAGGAAGCAATGGAGAAGAATAAGGCAAGGCAGAGATGAATCAAAGCAGGGCAGGCTAATCCTTTTTCTTTTGCATTTCCATTCATTTAGAATGGAGTGGTTACAGCAACTGAAAAATGAAGATGACAACAAAGTCAGGATGTTGTTATTACTTGCCTATTAGGCAAGCAATGTTTAAGAGTTTTTAATTAAATGTAGATGAAAGCATTAATAGTAATTTACCAAAGTGGGTCAATTTTTAATATTTCCTGAGGTAGTTTATACACAGATGTCACCATTACAAATAATCTAATCTAGACAAAGGTTGTAGAATTTCCCCACACATACTTTCTCTCTTGGGATAGTAGTAAGATTGTATGTAGCACATTTCACAGTGGAACATTCATTGAGGACACAATTGAAAAACAGTTTTTAATCTTGAAAATGCATCTTGTTTTCTGCAGCACTGTAGAAATGCAATGAAAGAAAAGTAGCATGCAAGGTGAGAAAGAAATAGACAACTTTTGTGTTCTAGTCTTTTTCTGGGATATGTATGCTACTGAAAAAAGCCCATGGAACATCATTTACTAAAGGGCTATGATGAGGATAGTGTTCATTTCTCTAGAAAGTAATCAGTAAATACAAACCACTCATCTTTGCAATCATGATCCATGGATAATTAAAGTGGACATCATGGTGTGAATATATTAAGTATACAAAACTGGCAGGTTTTTGGCAAACTGTAAGGAAAGACTTTCCTGGCATAAGTTTAAATTTGTGAGCAGGTTTAAGTAATGTAAGGGAATAATGTGTATTATGCCGAGAAAGAAAATTCAAAGGAATAACAATATGAAGAAATCAAGTAATCTGAGGTAAAGTCACATGGCAGCTCACCAGAGCTAAACTAAACTAGTTCCCTGTGCTGATGTGCTTGAGGTGCAACACATGCAGAGTAACTCAACCCACCCAAAACAGGCTTTTTCTGAGTCATTTGGGCAATAACATCTGAACATTTAAAAAATATCATACTTAATCTGAGCCCAAGGGAGTCTAAAGAGTAATTCCTATGGTCATACTCTGAAAATGGTTATTCTTATTTCTTACACAAGAAATCATCAGAATATCTACCCTTCTGAGGATTTCTTGATCCTCAGATATTACAAACAAAATTGTAAGCAAGGAGGTGCATCTAAGCACTAGATAGCCCTTAAATTCTTTCTAATTTCACAGAATACTTATTTCAGTTGCTGGTGAGCAAAGTGAACCCCTGATGTCTTTGCACTCATTAAGGGCTCCTTCAGAAATGCAGAAGGAACTCACTGTTACCTTTCCTTGCCTGTAGTTGCAACTTGATCTTAATATGTATGTACACGTGTACTATTCATATAAGAACAACTTTTCTAGACAGGCTATAGCAAGGCTTAGCAAGGTCAAATAAGTGTTCTTTAGTGGGTCTTCTCCAGGCCAGATTACTTCAGGCCTTTAGGGTATGTTAAGTAATTGTCCTTCCTTGGATGTTCTCTTCAGTAATTTCTGGGGCAACTCAAAAAATTGGAGTCAAACTTTAATGTTAATTCCTCTATGCATGTAACAGCTTGATAACTATTAGCTTGGAGAGAGAACAGTGTTTGGTAGTAAGAAGGTGACTACTATAAGTAGAAAGGAAAAACAACAAAAAGTGGAAAGAGGAAGAAACTACAGCTGAAAGACAAAATAGCTATAAAGCTATAAAGGCAGGTAGGGCTTTCAAATGTTTTGTGTGGAAGTTGGATTATTTTGCCTCTTATGTAAGGTGATGTAAGAGGTAGCTTCAATGTCTTAGACAGTGTCATATTCCATCAAAGACTCCCGAAGTGTCCCCTGATCCAAAGTATTAAATCATCCAATGTAAAACCTGCCATTCCAGGGGAGGTGGCTGGGTGTTACCACATGAACATGTGTGAATAGAAACCCAGGGTACTCTGTGTTTTCTGGCGTCTGCAGCCCCAGATGGATCACTGTTACCATCACTTCCACCCTCACCACTGAGAGGACTAGAAGTTGAGGACCAATGGGATGCTGTCAGGATCCACTGACTATCTCTCTGTTACTTTCCTTTTCTTCCACCCTCTTTTTTTTTTCTATTTCTCCCTCTCCACCCCATATTTACTGTTAAATAAAAATCTGTAGTATTGACTTCAGCATATTAGCTTTGTTTGAACCTTAATTTGGGCAGAGGTAATTTTAGTAACTGGATCTTAACACCTCTCACTGACTTCTTTGTGCTCTGGACGGGGAAAAATGGCTGACCAGAGAATAGACTGCTTTTGGCTAGAAGTCTCCTCTGCTGCTCAGAAATCAGAGAGTCATAGAAAGGTTTGTGTTAGAGGCAACCTTAATGTCATTCAGTTCCAACCCCCTGCCTTGGGCAGGGATGCCACCCACTACACCAGTTTGCTCAGAGCCTTTTCCAGAGATGGGGCATCCACAACTTCTCTGGGCAACCTGTACCAGTCCCATAGTGAAGAATTTCTTCCTAACATCTAATGTAAATCTCTCCTCCTTTAATTTAGGAAGGATTATGGAAAATTTAGCAAAGCCCACTGTTTGGGTGGTTCACTGTTCCTGGTGTCCTTCAGGATCTGTTTCTTTGCCTGGGTTGTCTGCTTAGTTACAGGTATCCCAGCTGTGATATCTGTCTCCTTGGTTGGTGATTTTCATCTGTACCCATTTGTTGAATTTGTGTATATATAGCAATAATTTTTAAAAACTTTTTTTAAAACAGAGTAGGCTTCAAAATACCTGTAATTCCTCATTGTGCATTGATCCTGGGATGAGCTCAGCTGGTAAGAGCACGGTGCTAATAATACCAAGTTGTGTGTTCAATCTCCAGGTGGGCCATTCATTTAAGAATTGGACTTGATGATCCTTGTGGGTCCCTTCCAGCTCCAACTTCTGTGTCAGAATTCTGTGTGATTGTGTAAGAGAGGTTGCATGGCAGTTGCATGACATCTGGGGAGCTGCTGGGGATTGGTTTTCATCGTGCTACCCAGTACTGACATCAGCAGTCTTTTGTCGGACGCTACCACAGCAGTCACGATGTTCCGTCGGTTGAAATTTGGGTAAATTGAGAGATATGTCTCACTGTTAGTAAGGTACATAAGTTTACCCAGGGATCACACTGTTAACTTCCATTGAAAAAGAACAAACTAAAATATAATAAGATCCAAAAGCAAATGTCAGAGAAGTTCATGCATGAAAGCTTTTAAAAGTCCAGGAAACAATCTTTCAGCTTATCTTATGCTTACTTTTCATCAGCCTGGATCTCCCTTAGCCTTAAACCTCTGATATTAATAGTTGGCCTTTGCTCTCCAGTTGTTCATTTATTCTACCTTCTTTCTAAGAAAAATGCATAAATCCTTTATCTTATGTACTTGTCTTAAGGGAATTCCATAAGTGTGTTGGCAAAATTCAAAGAATCTACAAGATTTCTGTGAGGAAACCAATTAGATTGTCTTTTTTTATTATTTCTTTTTCAGTTTCTGTTAATTACTGTTAGGATTTCAACATGATTGTTTCTGCTTCCTTTTAGTGATAGTATTTTTAGTAAAATGGCCTATGGACAACAGATACAAAACTAACCCCTTCCTGCGCAGACCTGCTTGACCTTTGAGATACATTTGCAAAGCTATTTGTCTCCTGGTAGTGAGATACTAGGAGATATCTTTGCATGTGGAATACCACTGTGCAAAACCTTGTGAGATGGATCTGATCTGCAAGGTAACATGGATGCTAATTAATCACACAGAATCAGTTCAGCTGCTGTGTGTGTGTCAGAGTTCTCATACATTCCAGGAGGGTTAAACAGCAGCAAAAGTAGGTCTACAGTCTGCTTTGGGTCCAGGTACTTTTTTCTTCTCTTTCAAAAAAGAAATTACTGTGGCTATTGCTACTGTTGTGAGATTTGACAATCTCGTGACTAATTTTCTTAATTTAAAAGAAATTTTAAAGTTCTACTTCGTTTCTGGAATTATCCTTCAAATTAGTATGGTACTTGGAATTGTTTCTTTATTTGTCTCTGGTCATAGTACTGACACCTGAAGTAAGAGGAGAGAAGAAAAATCAACTATATTGATTTTTGTCAGTGGCTTGTTGGGTGATTGTTACGTGAAGAGAGTAAAGAATGGTGCTCTGGAACAGAGATTTCAACTTTATTGTGGCAGAACTGCATCCACTTAAAGTCATGATGATTCATTGTTTGTAAAAGTTCTATTTTTAGTTGGCCTGAATTATATGGAGATTAAAGAGAATCGTTAGCATAAAAATCCCCTTGAAGCTTCTGCAGTTGGTATAATACAAAAGACTTTGTTAAGATCTCTTCAGCCTAGATAACTTTGGAGAATCCCTAAGTGCACACAGAAGGCAGATTGGTAACTCCAGAAACCTTTTGTGGGTCAGTGATCTATTCCTCTGAGCACAATGCAACTTTTCATGCAGACTGCACTCCAAAACAATGCTTTTTAGAAATAGTACCAGCAGAAGAAAGAAATTGAGAGGTAAAGAAGGGAAAGGGGTAAATTTATCTGTAAAGAGAGCATCCAGCTCTTTAAGGAAAAGCACTGGTGCTGGGTTTTGCTGTTTGCTCTGTTCTCTCAATGCAGATTGAACTCTTCTTTCAAGTGAACAAGAAGACACTGTTTCTGTCCAGTCTGGTGTTTCTTGTCACATAATGTCAATGCGGCTGGAGTGGGTGCTAGGTGGTGGCTGCAGGTGCAGTGGAGAGGAAGATGATCAGCTAAGCAGATTGTGTGAGCATCTCTCTTTCCTTATCAGCATGCCATTACAACAAAACTGGAGATACCTATTTAAGTACCTAAGTTGCAACAAGTATAAAATATGGTGCGCATGGCTGAATATGATAATTGTTACAAAGAACTTCTAATGAGTCCAAGTTGTACATCATCATCATTTAGTGCATTTGTGCAAGGAACAAGATTTGCCATCTTAATTAAAAATGTCTTTGGTGAAATCCAAAAGGTGCTAATGTGTTCTGTTTTGAAGAAGAAAATCTTAACAGCAAACTTTAGAAATCATGTATAAAACCATGTTTAAATGACTTCCATGCTTGGCTGAACAACAAATCCAAATTATATAGATTCTCTTAATACAGTTAAATCGAATATCTCAGTTTACCTTATGATATCTGAACTTGTCCTGTAACTGGCATACCAGTTAATTCTTAGATGAAGGTTAAGTCATGGAAGCAACAGTTTCTCCAATAAAATCTCTGAAATGCCCTTATTCCTTTGTCCTGAAAAGACACTTGTTTCCTTCTCTGGTCCTTAAATAAAAGACTTTTGCTGTTAGAGGACTAATAAAAATAAAAGTGAAATCATACAACAATCAGGAGGAATATGAGAGCATAAGTCAGAGTTTTCATTACAATAAGGCTGAGTATCATTGGAAATTTATGTATGTGGAAAAAATACTTAGGTAAAGAATAAATCCATTGCAGTAATTCTCAGTTACTGGAGAGACTGTTAATATGTCTTTTCACATTATGCAAAACCAGTAAACAAGAATAAGGGTCACAGCTTTAAGAAGAATTGTTTGTAGCATCTGTTAGACTGAGCAAAATGTCACAATACGTAGTCTCCGGAAGGAGCAAACAGACCATTAAATCTTGGATGAATAAAGCAGGTTTTCAAACTGCTGCAGTTTTTTGTCATTTTGGAATAATTACAGGAAGGCTTGGGGTTATGACTGTGATTATGTGAAGGCAAATGGACACTAAGTTTTAGTGGGACTAAAATTTGTCTCATGGTGCCAGAAGGAAGGGCTGATTTGAAAACTGTTTCATGTAAAGAAAGAGACCCACCAGCTGCAAAACAGGTGGTAACCCACCAGGGGCAGGCAGGTATGAAATCATGGCTCTTTATTTGGATTACAGTGAGAGGAATAAGGAAAGGATAAAAGGTAGAACAGCAGACTCAGAAGAGCAACCTCCTGGCTTTTTATTAGGGGTTTTATAAACGAAATTGCGATTAGGTTATATGCTGGTAGAATGGAGATCCCAAATGTTGAACATGTAATGTGGACCTCTCAACCAGGTGCATGCCTGCTCAATGTGTTAAAAAAGTTCCCATTGGTGCTAAGATATTGCTTCGCATGATGTATTAATATCTTTTATATATCTGTGTGTATCTTTTATACGTTTAGTGAAAGAAACTCACGCTGTTACTATTGAAAGATCTTGTTGCCATTCAGTCCCCCACAATTCCATCATGAAACCCAGTTTTTTGGGTCCTTTTGAAGAGCTGTAACTGAAGAAGGAATTGGAACAAACTGCCCTGCTATATAATCAAGAATAATGTAAGGCTGCAAACAACACACTTGAAGATATTTCAGAAATTTCCTAAGATCTAGATCAAGAGAAAATTTAAAAGAAGGTAATAATATTTTTCTTTTATATTAGTTTATTGCAATGTTAATGAAAGGAGAGGCATTTAATGTGTCAGTTTTACAAAAGCTCTTATCTGGGCCTCAAAAAGTTAGTGGAAAGCTATTGTGCACAAAATAGGGGTTTATGGTTAACAAGCAGTGCCAAGATTTAAATCCTGTCCAACAGTAACAGGGAACATTTCCCAAAACTGGAACTCAATTGCCTAAGCTATTTCCTGCTAAAATATTCCTGGCCTCTTTGAATTGGCCTGGTCAGACAGTGTTTTCCCTGATAGTTTCTTGGACACAAAGTAGCTAGCATAGGTAAGGGATCCATCCCAACTGGTGGCTGGAAGCAATCCATAGTTTTAGAAAAAGAAAATTTAACAGTGTAAAAGCAGGAAGGCTTCTTCAGCGGCCATGGGGAGGAGAGAACAAGCTCAGATAATATTTAGTTTAGTTATGGAAATCTTTTATAAAATTCCCCCTTTCAAGTGGTATGCTCTTAGCTCTTCCTAGAATTGGACAATTTTGTCAAATAGGAAATGCAAGTGTTTTAGAATTTGCACTGTTTACAAAGTGCAAGGTTGCAAAGTTTTACTTATCATACCATGGAAAAGACTCTTAAGATTAAATTAATATAGTGAGGTACACATTGAAGTATCATTATAACAAGTAGGGAGGGAACATAAATGCTAAGAAGGAATAAATGAAAAAATTGACTCTTCCAGCTTATACAGACAAAACAAAGCTTTTCAAGATGTGTGGTTTCAACACACGGTATCAGCTTGAGCATTTTGGGAGCCTCTGACAAGGCAGAGGGAAAAGCACTGAAAATTCTTTGGTCCTTTGTAATTTGGGTAACCAAATCATAGCCACAGCCCATTAGGGGTAGGCTTTTTAAGGTCAAAAGGCAGGAAACTAGGAAAGTGTTGGTGGTTTCTTTGTGAGGTTGTGTCTGCATGGTGCAAAAAACCAAGAACCATTCCTTTCTGGTCAACTGAGGTGTGGATGGTTTCACCAGGACACCACCGATATGAACTGCCTAGGGCAGGAGATTAGGAATTCCTTATGTAGGTAGTTGTTTAAATGAGATGCCATATGTGATTAGCTTCCCAGAATCTCCTAGGGTAGTTTGAGAGAGCTGTAAATATGCAGCATTCTCCCAAATGAACATCAAGCCCTCACATTGAGCCATAAAATATTTTCATAGTACTGAGATACGTTTTACTAAAAATGACTGGTAGAGCTTTTCTTGCAAGGAAGAATAGGTGCTGCTTCTGTTTGGACAGGTGTTTTAGAATGTCATTAATAACATTGCTAATATAAGAATCATCATATTTCTTTTATTTCCAAGGTTTTGACTGGCATTTACAGAATTTCCAGGGTTGCTGATCTCTAGTATTCTGTACCTTCGATGTGATATATTGGAACTGCTCCTTTTGCAACATCATATACACTTTCTTCCTTGTTTGAGTTATTCCAAAATTGTTCAAAACTCCTCAAATTTCTTTTGTTACAACTCAAAACACTTTCCATATCTATGTTTTTAAAATAAAACATCTGGGTGTTGTGCTTACAATCTGTATCAGATTGTTGTGGTTTGACACTGGCTAAATGCCAGGCACCCACAAAAGCTGCTTGCTCACCCTCCCCTGCCACAGCTGGGCAGAGGAGAGAAAGAAAAATTAACCAAGGGTGCATGAGACGAGATAAGGACTGGGAGAAAACACTCCAAGAGCAAAACAGGCTCAGCTAAGGGGTACAAAGTGAATTTAATTACTAACAAAATCAGAGCAGGATTATGAGAAGTAAAACAAAGCCCTTTAAACACCTTTTCTTCCCCTAGTCTCTCCCTCCACCCCCCAGGCAGCACAGGGAGACAGGGGTTGGGGGTTTGGTCTGTTTGTCACCCGAGCTCTTCTTCTGCTGCTCAGGGAGAGGAATCCTTCCCCTGCTGCACCATGGGGTCCCTCCCACGGGAGACAGTGCTCCGTGAACTTCTCCAGTGTGGCTCCAATCTCAGAGCAGCAATCCTCCCAAAACTGCTGCAATGTGAATTCTTCCCACAGGCACACAGTCCTCCCAAAACTGCTGTGGTGTGCGTCACTCTTCCATGGGGTGCAGCCCTCCAAGGAGAGGCTGCTCCAGCCTGGAAGCAGGGCCCTCTCTCCACCTGGTCTCCCACCGGATCACAGCCTCCTCTAGGTCTCCACCTGCTCTGGCATGGGCACCTTCCCCACAGGCTGCGGGTGGATCTCTGCATCCCCCATGGATCCCCTTGGGCTGCAGGGGCACAGCTGCTTCACCATGGTCTCACCACGGCTGCAGAGGAATCTCAGCTCCAGCGCTTGGAGCAGCTCCTCCCCCTCCTTCTCCACTGACCCCGGGTTCTCCATGTTGTTTCCCTCACATGTTCTCACCTCCTCCTCTTCTCTGGCTGGAATTAAAACAGTGCCCCTACCTTTATTTTGGTTTCTTCTTAAATATGTTACCACATTTCCAACCTCTGTCACTGGCCCAGCCTTGGCCAGCAGCATGTCCATCTTCTGAGCCATCAGGGATTGGCTTTGCTGGACATGGTGGAAGTTTCCAACAACTTCTCACGGAAGCCACTTCTGTGAGCCCCCTCTGCTGCCAAAAACCAGGCCCTGCAAAACCAAGACACAGATACTATAAAAATGAATTTGACCCTCAATTTAAAGGGGAGGAGGAGGGGGATGGTGATAAAATGGCTGAAACTGTGCTAATAAGAATAGAGCTCATTCTGTGTAAAGAGGGAAAAAAGTCACTTTTTTGAATGAACAACTTTGAGGCCAGAGTTACTTGAAAATATTTTTCAAATGATGCAACACTAAGCTCATGAGAATCAGATCAAATTCAGCTGAGGAGCAGAAGCAAGAGTCCATGTGGGAATCATGCTATTTGCTGACTCACAATAAAGACAATGAAAAAATGTGAATCTCCTAAAGTCCAGGTACTCCAGGGAAGGAGTACCTCTGCTTGAACAGGGCTGTGGGACCAGATGACCCACTGTGGTCCCTTCCAACCTTAGCATTCCATGATTAGCTGTAATTTTTTACTTCATTGACTTCATCATACATTTGAACTGGGAAGCTACTTATTTCCTACATCTCACTGTCACTGTTATGCATTTTGTTATATCTTACTGTTTTATTAAAAATTAACTGTCACCAGGTAGGAACAAAGTCACGAATCTGCGAAGAACTTATTGATGCCATTGAAATACAAAGACAAGGCATTAACATGGTAAGGGGACACTGACACTGTTTCGCTTAAAGATCATTCTTTCTTAGTGCTCCAGCTGTAAATTTGTAAAACAATGTTCTGCTGATATTTTTGAATCTATGTTATGACTTCAGGTCTGTCCTATTTGAACATGGCTCCGCTGAATATTTTTTTTCAGTCTGATTTTAAAACTTTGGGAGAATAATTCTAGTAGATGCAAACTATTGGAACAACAGTGGCTATATTAATTTGTCTGTCAATTTCCCTTTATCTTCCCTATATCACAAAGAAACATAGAGCAGTCCTGTGCTACATGTACTTCTTAGAGATAACCATGACCATCTTATGGCTCCAGTGAGTGAGACTGCAGTTCTCTTTTTTTTCTCACGTGTTTCTAGGATTATTCTCATTCCCTTGACATTATCTTGGTGTGACAAAGTGTAATTTGTTCTGAATAAATAAATGACAGAAGTAGATCTAGACATAAGGGTCTGAATGGAATATTATCAATTCTCAATTTTAAATTAATTATTAGAGAATAAATGACATGCCAATTTGAAAGGTTTGTGTGAGCAAAATGACTTGGGGTTTGTTTTGTTGCTGGTTTAGGTGGAGTTTTTTATTGTTTTTTTTCTTTTTCCGTGGAAAGCTCTAGATGCACACATACAGAGCATGTATTTCACTCTAATACCTTTTTCTGGTGAAATTGGAAAAATGCTTTGTTCAGTTTTTTACTCTATGCTAATAATAAAACTAATACAAAAATGCTAATACAAAACTGAAGTGTGAACAATGATATCAGTATTTGATTTCTGACCAAATTTTATAAAAGGCTCCTAGGGAGAAGCTAAAGTTTTGCATCAAGAGCTCACTGTGTCCATGTAGATAGTCTTTTGTGCTGGATTACCAGAAGGCCTTCAAGCATTCTACAAAATTTTACTTTTCATAGGTTCATCTTCAAATCAAAGCAGTCACGAAGGTCATTAAGGAAATCCCTTCCTAAGGAAGCAACAAGCAGTACTCTCACCCACACAGCAGCACTGCTATGAGTAAATTCTGTATTTTCATGCTTTTTCAAACTGTATTTGCCTCACAGGAGCATGCACAGAAATGGCAGGTTTTACCAAGGTGGACCAGTGTCTTAAATCTATAAATCTTAAAGCTAAAGGGGTTACAATTTTCTTTGGTTGCATAATCAAATCCAAGCAGTAGCTTCCACTGCTGCCAAGCAGAGGCTTTGTGGGAAAAAGGTTCTCCATCTCATTTTTCAGCAGCTTGACTTTGTTGAATAATTCTTCTTTTCAATCAAGTAACTGATTTAGCTAGTTATAACTGATGTAAGTAAAGCTTATTTACACAAAGATATGACATAAAGACCTGAGTAAAAGCCATGTGTATGACAATGTTTGTAAATTGTATATATAGTGGATGAAAAAAACACAGAGGTAATTTTATTAAGTTTATTCTCAGAAGAAAACCTCTAGCTTTAATTTTTAGATAAAAAATTCTATAATGATGTTATGAATTAAGGTTGAATTATGATTTTTAAAGTAACTGGTGCTGCAGGTATCTCTAACATAACGCTAGATATTTAACAGAAGTTTCTTTCATAGCAGTTGTATTTTATAGCTAAAGTTGTTTTTTGAGTATCATAGAATTTGCTATTAATTATGTTTAATGAAGAATGCCTTCAAACTGCCTGACTGATTCCTTGATAGCTTGCCTAGAAGATTACTGAAGATTTTTGGTGCATTTCCAGGCAATAATTTTGGGAAGCAATGGTTGTTTTGTCATTCATTAGCATATAATTTGTTGTACTATGACAATATTATGCTGTCTGTATTGTGGCCCATGTAAATTTTAGGAATAGAAATATACTTTAATGTAGTTGATTCACAGTTTTGCTCATTTGACAATGAGCACTGTTTTTTCAAAAGCAGTGAATGAATATATACTTAGTATCCACAAAACTGTTGTTCTCAATGTGAAGACAAGTGGCAAGCTCAAAAGTTTCTATTGAAATGGTGATTTTGTGTTATATTTATAAAAACTGCATAAGTAAAGCGGATTTAGAGACCATGTTGCTGCTTGTAAAAGATTGGTGATTTGTGTTTCCATCCAATCTTAAACCTGTTTTATGAGAGTAATAGATAAATTGAGTGATGACTAACGGAGTGTCCCTTCCCAGTGACACAGAATAAGTGGTAGCCTTTTGAAAGGTCTCAGACAGGGGCCAGAATTTTGTAACTTTCTCCTGTCCTGCAGAGCTGTTCTGTGTAGTCTATATGTGTTACTTTAGGGATGCTGGAGGGAAACACTGTATGATTTCTCTGCCCTTCGATATTTGAAACAATCCTTTACTCACTACTGACTCTAAAAGAGCCATCTGTGTGTATGTGTGTGTATGTGTGTTTGTGTTATTTTAATTAAAATAACAAAAATAAATGAACAAACTTTGCATTCCGGAGCAAAATAATGACTGGTTCCTTTTGTGGCTGGTCACTTCAAACTTTCATCAAATAAACACTGTTTATTCAATGTTTTGCAATCTTAGTGAGTTGCCCAGGTTTTCTTGTCCTGTAAGTTGTTTTTTTTTTAAGCTACTGCAGTTACCTTTCCATCAGCGAGTAGGGAATGCTTGTTTTCAGCGTCATTGTAGTATATGATGAGAATACTTGCAGCCCTTTCTTTGTTGTGCAAATTCTTGGTGTGCCAACCATTAAAGGCAGCTAATGGCCGCTGACAGTTATCTGAGCACAAGTTGTGCTGTGGTTGCAATTTCTGTTTCAGTTATCCAGCTCACAGTCTATTAGGGATAAAAATTGTACCACTGAGCATCTAATATATTAATTTCAAACTGTGTAATTAATTACACTTTAATTCTCTTTGATTACTGGACAGTGCTGTGTGTCTGAAAGCCATTAAATTCAGTACAATAAGGTAAACAAGTCTGTTTCTGAATGTCTAATGTGGACAGATCTGATGAGATTTTTCTGCCTGCTCAGATTCTGACTTTGTCATTTTATGTTTTTCAAGACAGAAACAGCTTATATATAATAAATTTTTGGAGACACAAATGCTACATTTTTAACGGGCTCAAAACCGCATACACACTTTTTAAAAAATTCCTTTTTTCCTTGTGTTCAGAGGAAAAAAAAAAAAAAACAACAACTGTTTCTACCATAGTTCTTTGTACACCTGTTACTACTTGTCCTTCTGCAGTCTGACAATTGCAGCCAAGACAAGCCAAGCCAATTCCAGATCAGGACAAAATCCCAGGTACTGTACTTTCAATGAGATTATAGTAAAATCACAGTATTCCTCAGACGAATAATTTGAGAAGGCAGTGAAGATAGACCACTGATGCATGATGGTATTGAAAAATAAATATACAATCATCGACAGCAAAACCCACAAAACTCACTCAAATATTTGAGCAAGGGAGGAATAATTTCTCTGTAATTGGGGGAAGAATAAAGTAGGTCAGGATTTTTATTGTGGTTTGATTTGTTGTTCCATCCCTCATGTTTGCAAGGCAAGACAATGGTGATTACAGGGAAAGAGAAGAGAAGAAAGTGAAATGGATGTTTCCTCCGAGGAAGGAGGAAAAATCAACAGTCATCAACACCCTCTGCAATTTGCCAGCTGCCTGATCACCATGAGCTGACTGTTCTGACTTCAGGTGGGACTTAGTGGCAAAGGGATACTTGAAAGAGGCCAAGGAGGTGGTTTTTGTTGTTGTTGTTGTTGTTGAGTTTGTTTGTTTGTTTGTTTTTTCCTGCAGGGAAAGAGGTTGTTCTTGCTACACAGTGAGGAAGAAAGAACGCAGGGACTTGAGGGAAAACAGATAAGTAGTTAATAGAAAATGGTTTCACTGGGGAAACAGAGGTCAGTTGCCTAGAGAACACCAGAAAAGAGCTGATTCCCTGAGAGATGGGTTGGTGGCAAAGCTGTTAATTCTTGTGGCTTTGAAAAATAAGCTTATGGGCTGGATTATGAAATATTGCTCTGCCTTCCCTGGTCTGACTGAAATGACGAACACAATGTGTGTGTAACTGCCCAATTAATGTGTTCTCTTCACATCTAAGAATAAATCTTAGAAGGTAGTGTAAATATGGGAATTTCAATGTTTAGAGGTGCAATTTGTTCAGTAGTACAACTAGTAGCCACCCATATATGTATACAGTCAGAGATATTGAGAGAGAACATGGTTCTCTTCCCCGTCTTCTGTAGAATTATTTGGTTTTGGTTTCTCACCACAGTCTTCATTCTTTTTTTACACTCCTACTCTATTAGCTGCAAGGTTTAAAAAATACTACAGCTTTACCTTTGTCTTCCCTACTGCCTAAGTTGCACTGAATACTGAAATAGCCCATCTATGTGCAGATACTCTCTTGTTTATTTTTATTAACTAAGGAGAGTAAATAAGGGATACTTATTTATAGAAGTGGAATACTGGCAATAAAGACTACATTTCCCAAAATAGATGTTTTAATTCCATAAGAGTAGTCTTTAGAAACCGTAACTGGTCCGAAACTGGAAGAGCCAAACTTGTATTTATTTAAGAATAAGTAAGGGTGTCATTTTCATTTGTTGTGCTGGGTCCTACTTCTTGTGCTGCATTAAATGACTGTAGGCAGTCTCTCCCACTAGTTCTTAATTAAGGACTTGTCTGTGCCTAGAGGTAAGACTTTGGAGAACTATGGTGTATATGGCAGAAAGGAATGCTTGAGAGTGAGGCCTTATTTAATTTGACTTTTTTTTTTCTTTTTTTCTGTGTGTTTGGGTGTTTAGCCTTTTTTTCCCACATGAAAAGTTACAGATAAATTGTAGCAGCAGCTGAACTTGAGAGACTGAAGCATTCTCAGTATAGGAAGAACACTGGAATTTCTTAGAAATACTTTGTGCATTCAAGTGAGCATGTGCAGGAGGTACATGAGGATCCCTGTCCCTCAAACCAAACATACTGACCCCTCAAAATAGATGAAGATTTTCACTCTAGAGTCACAATGTGCACTCATTTTTTTCCTTTCTTGTGGTCTGATTCCTGGAGATTGGAATTACTTTTGCTTTCTATTTGTCTGAAGAAGCATGTGCTGAGAAACTCAGAGGCTGAACTTAAATTGTTTTTGGAAGAATTGTTTTCGTGAAAAAACTTAGTACCAGCTGTGCTATTTAACAGTTTAAACTACAGCAAGTTTAAGTCCATCTTTATAATGTTGGCAGGCATAATTGTGAAAAGAATTCTGTTTTCACATTTGTATCTCTAATATTGAAGTTACAAAAGCTACAGAAAATGTGTTTCTCAGTTCCCAAGTTTAGTGTCTATTCAAGATTATGTACTCTGGTTTTTTACTTCCCTGAAAAATTTGTGGATAGGTTGTTACCCTGATGGCCCTTAAATATCTAGGATGCTAGATAGTGGAAGTGGAAGTACTCAGATAAAAACCATTATAAAGTGATTTTTGTCCATACTGGCATTAGTTTTTTACCATGTAAGCAGCTCCATGCAGTCACAGCATCAGTTCCAGAGATTAAACACTATGGCAATGGCTATGTGTAAAATGGTCAGATTAATTTCTTATCAAACAGAATTGATTCAGTATTAGGAATGGAAACCATCTGATGTATTTTTCAGATCAAAGCTAATTCTCCCTAGACACACATGCACTTGAGTAGCTGTGTCTGTGTGACAGCTAAATTATAGGAGTGCTTTATACACACATTATCTTGTCACAACATAAGAACATCCTACTGTGCTAAATTACCGCTTTCAGAAGAAACATACAATTTTCCCATATTGTGGGGGAGGATGCTAAACAGCTTCTTTCTCTTACGTATCTTTTATTTTCACCTCCACAGGCATGAGAAGAACAAAATTCTAAAACAAAATTTTGAAAACTCTTCATTTGAATTTCTATGTATTTTTATCCTCTTCATCTTCTGTGTGATGAAATGTGTTGATAGATATACCTAGGATTACAGACAAAATGCAGAAGGAAAACAGTGACTTCATTTTAGAGTTTGGTTACTTATTTAAAGAGAATGATTCTAAGATTTTAAAGAGAATGATTATAAGTTTTTTCCCCCTCATGCATTAGGGAAAGTGAAGGCTTTTGAATTAAAATTGTATTAATATATTTGGGGAAATTTAATTAGTATTTTGCAACAGCTTTGTGGCACAGCTTTAACAGTCCCTAATAGCTGATACTGTCCAATGTGAGACTTGGCTTAGGTCAATCCCAGCTTTTGGAAGCTGCTATAAATTAAGTTGAACTTCTCAGTTTCTTGTAAGAATTATATAGGGCCTAGACTTGTAACAGGGCACTGTTACCATCTGAACTGAGGCTGGGGCTGTTTGTCAGGGCTTGTTCAGTTTCCAGTCCATTGCAAAGAACAAGAACACATGCATGCAGTCCAAAATTTAGCCCTTGAAAAACGATTGGTTAAAATAATATTTCTTTTCAATAGCTACATGGTAAATACAGTCTTCACTGATTGTGTTGGTTTTGCACAGATTAGTTTTTGGCAGCAGAGGGGGCTCACAGAAGTGGCTTCCGTGAGAAGTTGTTGGAAACTTCCACCATGTCCAGCAAAGCCAATCCCTGATGGCTCAGAAGATGGACATGCTGCTGGCCAAGGCTGGGCCAATGACAGAGGTTGGAAATGCCTCTGTGGTAACATATTTAAGAAGAAACCAAAATAAAGGTAGGGGCACTGTTTTAATTCCAGCCAGAGAAGAGGAGGAGGTGAGAACATGTGAGGGAAACAACATGGAGACCCTGGGGTCAGTGGAGAAGGAGGGGGAAGAGGTGCTCCAAGCACTGGAGCTGAGATTCCTCTGCAGCCGTGGTGAGACCATGGTGAAACAGCTGTGCCCCTGCAGCCCAAGGGGATCCATGGGGGATGCAGAGATCCACCCACAGCCCATGGGGATCCATGGGGGATGCAGAGATCCACCCGCAGCCTGTGGGGAAGGTGCCCATGCCAGAGCAGGTGGAGACCTAGAAGAGTCTGTGATCTGGTGGGAGACTGGGTGGAGAGAAGGCCCTGCTTCCAGGCTGGAGCAGCCTGTCCTTGGAGGGCTGCACCCCATGGAAGAGTGACCCACACCACAGCAGTTTTGGGAGGACTGTGTGCCCGTGGGAGGGACTCTTGTCGCAGCAGTTTTGGCAGGACTGCTGCTTGTGAGATTGGAACCTTGCTGGAGAAGTTAACAGAAAACTGTTGTGCTGGTTTTGCATTGATTTATATTTGGTGAGCAGGGAAGCCACCCACGGAAGTGATTTTTCTAAGAAAAAAGTGTTAACAGCTTCCTTCGTGCCTGACAGCCAATCAGTGACTAGTCTTGAATATTGACACCTTGTTAAACTACTAGAACATTTAATACACCTCTGGTAACACACGTGTTAAAAATCAGAAAAACCTTGGGAAGCCTCTCTTTCCTCCTGGCCTGGGAAGAAGTAACAGGGCTGTGGCGGGGCTGGCTCCGCTCTGCCGCATGGCCTGCAGGCCTGTCAGTGCCAGGCCCAGCAGTCGCTGGGCAGGCCCTGCTTCCTTCCCGGGAAGCTGCTGGGCCCTGTCCTGGCCAGATTGAGCCCCAGTGGCTGTTAACATCGTGCTTCCAAGCCACTTGCCCCCTCCAGCACAGCCTGCCAGGCTGGGCTGGGCCAGGCCGGGCTGGGCCCAAGCAGCTGCCAGGCAGAGGAAGAGAGGGGGCCCCGGCCATGCAAGAGATCATGCAGCCGGGACCAGGGGCAGCTCTGCCATGCAGAGTGGTCCCGCAGCTGGAATTGAATGCAGCTAGAGCCCCTGAGATCCTGACAGAGCCTCAGTGCAGCCTGAATCTACCCCTGACCATCATGACCCACCGCAGGCCTCGGGCAAAATATTAATTCATTCTTTGCTCAAATGAAACTTCCAAAACAATGAATCCTCTGTGAGTAAGAGAAAAGAACAGAGCAAGGACACATAGAGAAACAACAAGAAGACATTAAGGGCAGTGAAGGAAGAGCCAAGTCCTAGATGAGAGGAGAATGAGAAGATGCCTTGGTTTTAGACTGAAATTCTTATGTAACACCATGGTGATGGACTGTGATATACTAGAATATTCCTTTAAACAGTATGGAAACAATATGGGGAGATGAACAGTGTTCAAATTGCAGATATGAGCAAAGGCATTTGTGTTCAAATAAGTAAATGCTGAAGTAACTGTGATCTCATGAGAAACTTGAACAGGGAAAGAGATGAGATGAAGATGAAGACCTGCCCCCAGGGAGAGAAGAAGACCTCTGTTCCCAGAGATAAAAATAACCTCAGACAGAGATGAAGAGAACCTTTGCTTCTGAATAGCTCATCTTTAAAATAGTACCCCATGAGTTTTGATATGGCCCATCACACAGCTGTAGGAAGGCTGCGTGATATGGGAGGGGCTTCACAAATGCAGATTCTCGGGCAGCTGCTATTTGTGAGAATTAAAGCCACAAGAGAAACAGTTCTCTTGTGGAGAGGTTTTCATGGTATGGAAAAAGAGACTTCTCTCTCCAGAATAACTGATGAAAGACTATTTTAGAGGTGGTAAACTGACCTGGGTTCCAAGTTGTGTCTCTATACATTGTCAGTGAGAAGGGGAAGAAAAGTTGTGGAGGGAGGAGAGTTGTTTTGAAGGCTTTATTCAGATTCTTATTAATTTTGTTCTTTCTTGTAGTTTTGTTAATAAAGTTTTCTTTATACCATTTCAAGTTTGAGCCTACTTTGCTTTTTCTCCTAATGCTATCTCACAGCAGAAAAAGTAAATAATTCTAGTGGGTACTCAACCCACTGCAACTGTCTCCCATGGGAGGGGCCCCACAGTCTCACAGGGGAAGGACTCCTCTCCCAGAGCAGTGGAAGAAAATCTCCGTGATGAACTGACCAAAACCCCCATATTGTGTCCCCTGAGTTGGTGGGAAGGATGAGGGATTGGGGGAGGAAAAGGTGTTTTTAATGGCTTAGTGTTACTTCTCATTGTCGTGCTCTGATTTTGTCAGTAATAAATTCACTTTGTATCTCTAAGTTGAGCCAGTTTTGCCCTTGGAGTGTTTTTTCCTGGTCCTTGTCTCTATTCATGAACCCTTTGTTAAATTTTCTCTCCTTTGCCCAGCTGTGGCAGGGGCAGGTGAGCAGCTTTTGTAGGTGCCTGGCATTTGGCCAGTGTCAAACTATGACACTGATGACAAAATTTAAAAAAACCCAACAAACTTACAAATTTTTGCTCATTTGTAATCCATAATTTTTTTTTAGCTAGCATCCTTCCTCCAACTTCTGGTTTGAAGTTCTTGACATGGAAAAAAAACCTTCTGGTTTTCACTGCTCATTGAAAGTCTTTTTGCTCTGTGTGACAAGTACGGACCTGAGAGCTAGGTACCTGAGGTGCTGTCCTTGCATGTATGTGTCAGGACCTTGCCTTCTCTGTATTTTTATCAGGGCAGAGGGAGTGTAAAGAGCCATTTAACTTCTGAAATTATTTTAGTTTCATCTTATTTGCTTACTTATGACTGTTTTCTAAAATTCTGAGGAATATTGACCTCAAACACAACGCAGAACACAGGGAGTCACTGTCCTGTGTGTCAGCCTCTGCACTCCAGACCTCACTCAGGTTATTCCTGGTTCAGCAGGGCATTGAGAGAGGCAGTCCTGAGGTCTTAAAGGCCTAGAAATAGAATTTCACATTTCTGAGACAATATTAGTTTAGGAGGCAATATAAAGGCTGATCTATATTGGAGGTCTCCAAGGGGCAGATATGGAAAATGCCCACCTCATGTGGGGTGAATACAGTTTTGGAAGCTTGGCAGATTAGTATAATTTACAAAAATCCCCAATTGAATACATAAGTGCCGAGGTAATTTCCCCTTTTGGTTCCACCTCTTACTGTAGGCCTCCTTTAGATAGGAACGTGTCTTGAAGATCTGGTTTCAACCTTGGCTCCCAGGAGGAACCAAGATAGGATAGGATAGGGGCCTTGGACCCCCCAACTTGGAGCTTCTAGAATGTGTTTTGTTTTTCTGCCTGTCAAGCTAGGGAAAAGTACTGGGCTAGCTAGGAACTATGTAGTTATAGAACAAAAATCTACATAGTTATGGATATATATGAAGGAAATATAAAAGCAAAAATCATTCTGGCATCAGTCCCCAGCCACAGACAAAGGCAGGCAGTGCCTGGGTGTGCTGCAGGGAGCAGTTGCTCCAGGTTGCTCCTTGAGCAGGGCTAGGCATGGAGGGGAGGGTGCTGGGCATCATCTTGGCATGACCTTGTCACTGGCTACACACAGCAGTCAGTGCTGCTGCTGCTGAGGAGATTTTACAAATCTTTGGTGGTGACATTGTAAGCATAGTTCAAGGTACTGTTTTAAAATTAAAAGTATTTTATAGGTGTTGTTTTTGTTTTTGGTTTTGGTTTTGGTTTTGGTTTTGGTTTTGGTTTTGGTTTTGTTTTTGTTTTTGTTTTTGTTTTTGTTTTTGTTTTTGTTTTTTTCCTGTGGTAAGGCGTATTGCTGTGTGGAGCCACAACTGTGCACCATTGACCGGTCTGTGAAGTGTAATTGAATTTGTAGAATCACAGAATGGTTTGGGTTACACAGGATCTTAAAGATCAACTAGTTCCAAGCCCCGTGTCGTGGGAAGGGAGACCTGCTTGACCAGGTCACTCAAAGCCTCATCCAACCTGATCTTGAACACTTTTAAGTATGGGGTATCCACAACTTTTCTGGGCAATCTGTGCCCAGAGTGTTTCATCAACCTCACCATAAAGGATTTCTTCGTGATATCTGATATAAACCTACCCTCTGGCAGTTTAAAGCATTACCCCTTGTCCTGTTATCACATGCCCTTGTCAGAAGTCTCTCTCCAATTTTCCTGTAGACCCCCTTTGGTACTGAAAGGTGCTAAAGGTCTCCCTGGAGCCTTCTCTTTTTCAGGTGAGTTTCTCTAAATATTTAGCAGTTTAGCCCTCACCTTTTTATTAATCCACTATTTATTTCAATATTTGATACATCTGTCTCCTCAGAGTACTGATTTAGCAGCTTTCCACAGGTTTATTTCAGTTTGTAGCATTACTGCTCTTTTGGAGGAGTTCCCTTGTGCTTAAAGTAGGGTTGGCAGTGCCTAGGGTTTGCACTTGCCTTCTCCTGTTTGCATAACCAGGCAGACCCTGGATAAACAAAACTGATCAAAGAAGAGTAGCCTTTGGAAAGAGGTGATATACCCCAATTTTTCCTGTTATCAGTTTGGTCTGGAGTTGGTGGTGGGCTGTGTACAGAGATGCAGCTTTACCTGAAACACTTATGTGACTTCCATTGGTGTAAAGTGGTTTTATGGGAGAACTGATTTTTAATGCTGGCTAAAATGATAGTACACAAAAGCATATAGGATGTCAAGTTTCTTTCTCTTGTTTATATAAACTCGGGAATGTTTTCTGTTTTCATGTATCATGCTTTAACTTATTGTTATATGAACATTGAAAATGAGCAAAGGAACTTGTATTTCTCTGTTTAACAAAGCCACTGTTTTACAGAATTTAATGACAATTCTTCATTAAGGGCTAGAAAAATCTAGACCATCCTCTCTGTTCCAATAAAATTTTCTGTGCCTATCCACCTGTATTGTTTACATATCCCTCATCTCTCACATGAAAGTTCAATGCCATTGAAAGAATTAGATCCTATAAATGAATATATTTTTTGTAAGAAAAACTTGAATATAGGTCTAATACTATTCCGATAAAGTGTAGAAAAACATATGAAAGAATGGAAACAAGTAATGTATATATGTATATGTATATGTATATGTATATGTATATGTATATGTATATGTATATATTATAAATGTATATTTCTTACTTAATATTCAAGATGTTTTGCAGTATTACATCATGTCTTGTGCATACTCTGAAATATTGATTGTCCAGCCTGAAACAGTAAAGCAAAGCACTGCAGTTTAGCTAAAAATTTAGAATTACTAATTCATTAAATAGGGCTAGGGTAGTACATTCTCAACAAATGAAGCCTTTTCTTTAATGTACTGTAATCTTGTATGTATGCAATGCAAAACCACATGCTTTTTACCAACTGATCATCTTTTGGTTCTGATATGAATTAATCATTGGCGATCCATTGTCCTATAAAGGAATGTGTTTCCTTCCTCACGAGGCTGGACAAAATGATGCTATTGAAAGAAACTGTTATGTAATAGAAAATACAGAGATGTGCTGCATTATGAATGCAAAAAAAAGTGAAACAATTTTGTATTTTTTTATGGCCTGGCATTTTCACCATTTTCTCATGGGAAGGGCTCTTAAGCAGCCTGTCAGTGTTCTGCTTAGTTCACTTAATGGTGCTGTGCTCCGAATTGTTGTGATAAACAAATACAGTTTATCGTTTGCCACTTGCCTTGTGCTTAGTGGTTGTGTGCCTGGGATCCTGCTGTGAAATGACAGTTCATGAACAGCCACAATAAAGTGGCAGGCTTGACTACAAAGAAAAGCTGTCCTTACTGTTTGCATACCAAGGAACCTGAGTAAAGAAGTTGGGGTTTTTGTGTGGTTTTTGTTTGTTTGTTTTTGTTTGGGGGGGGCAGGGTTTGGGGGCTTGTTTGTTTGTTTGTTTGTTCCCGTTTTTCCTTTTCTTTTTTCCCTTGCTTTCCTTCTCAACACATTATGTTAAGTGGATCAGCTTTTTCAGCATTTCTATTTACAACCACAGCATCACTGTGACTTTCACAGTGGACCAGATGGAGATTTCTGAAGTTTCATCCTTGACATCTAATGAAAGTCCTGCATTTGTGTCTGGAAATTTAGAGAGTTGGGAGAATTGAACATTGAGACTAAGGCTGAAAGAATGTGCTGATGATAGAATATTGTGAGTGGCTCTGTTCCAGTACTGGTGTAAAACTCTAAATGAATACAAAATATACCCCTGGTGCTATTATCTGGGCCATGATTTGGCTATTGGATCAAGATTAAAGAATGTTCACAGGTTGCTGAGCTGTTAAGTTTGGTATTGCTATTTAAGTAACTCTTCAATTTACTCCCACACAAAGTTATAGTCAAAGGTCTCTGCAAAGCATTTGATGGTGGAATTAGAAAATCATGAATATTCTCATCTGTAAGAGGACTACCCACAAACAAACAAATATTGTGACTATAAAATATTTAATTTTAAGCATTTTGTGTTTGACTCTTCTGGCTATGAAGGGATCCTAATGTGCTAGTGGCATTCCTGCACTTTGTCTGCAAGATATATCCTGTCCTAGTTAATATTGGCCACGAGTTTTGAGAAGGAACAAACATACATCAATAGTTAAAGGCACCCTCCAAGCTGAAGCTTCATCTATATTTCTATCTTGGCATCCCATGAGTCAAGAAAAAGCACTGAAAACAGTGTGATTATTTTTATAAATGTCTCAAGTAGAATGCATGAACGTTAAAATATAGATTGACTTTATTACTACAAAGTCTATTTTTGTAATTTCAGTATTTTCATTATTAGTCACTCTTATCCTGTGATGTCAGCACCCCTTGGTAGACTTTTGTGTTGGGGAAGCACTGAGTTTTCAGTTTGGTGAGCTTGGTTAAGGCTATTCTTCATGTGATCATAATCAGTACTGCCTGCAGTAATGAGTGCTACCCAAGTTTCTACCCAAATTTGCCAGTGACACGTTGAATGACCTTATAAAGGAGATGATATTTCCTTTCTTCATCTTGGTTTTCCTCCTGTGACATGAGAACAATATTAATGACCTCCTGAAAAATGCTCATTAAAACCATATATGCATTAGTGATTGAGGTTTGAAACTCACTTTGGTGCTGTGTAATGCAATATGCCTGGTGAACACTGTTGACATACTTTCTTTAAGAGTGTGAGCTCAAGATGAATTCAGTGAGGAGAGGGCTTTGAACAGAAGAGTTCCCTCTTTGAAGTGAACAAGCATGTGCTACATGCTGAGACAGGGATGTATTGTTCTGTTTTACACAGGACTTACTCAAGCTCTGCATCTAAGGTTACACAGGAGAGTAAGACAGAACCAAGGACCTAACTAAACATTCAATGCTTATCAAAAAAAATCTTATCTGGATTCTTATATACTCTTCCTATGTGTGGCTTCTGTTTGTACTCCTATGGGTGCAATACTGCATGTCTAGTGATAAGAACTATTTTAATTAAAAGAAAAAAGAATTGAACTCTTGGCAAAAAACCCCCACTGGACAGTGCATCATAGTTTTTCAGAACAGGTATACTTTACTGGTTAAGCAATATCTCTCCTGAGAGGTGTCTGAAAGAGCAAATATTAAAATTATGAGGGAGCTAGAGCAGTGTCTATAAGTTCTACTGCAGGATATTACACAAAATGTTATGGTAAGTGGTAGATTAATTGACTGGAGACAATGCTTGCTGCACTGAGTTTCTTACAGACTGTGAAGCAGCAGCAATTAGATGCAAGCTTTTGATGCATCTACATTACAGACTATTTAAGTGCAGACACCTTTTGAAACGGTAAAAAGGCCTGCTGAAACACACTACATTTCAAAAATTATTCTGATATTTATGTCAAAAATATTTCTAAAACTTCAAAGTGACCAAAAGAAATAGGTTTGAGGAGGAGCTTGGGTATAAACTCTTAGAACATTCCCAGGTAGGGAGCCCATATGTACTAGATACAGCGCCTATAGTAGAGACATTTATCATGGAAATAGTAAGACTGTGCCTGGTTTATATAGAGCAAATTAAGAAGGCAGTTAAAATCCGAACCTCCTGTGCAGTATCCAGTTTCAGCTAGCTTAAAAATGCTGGTGATTCCCACAAATAAAAAGGATTTGCAATCTCCTAGAAATCTCATAGAACTCCACTTATAGTAATTGAGAATAATTTTTGCAAATACTTTTGTCCAAGGTTCGGTCTTGGACCTGATGTGACCTTCTTAATGCACCTTCAATTTATCTTATTTAAGTAGCTATTGCACTAAGATTTCATGGAATGAAATTACATGTTGATTTTTTTATTTCTAGAATAATTTATTTTATGCTAGAGTATAATTAATACAATAATTACCTAAGTGTTGATTTCTCCACCAAATGCATCGCTACACATTTCAGTCCATCTGAATGTGTTTGAGTATTTCTTTTATGGTAATTCGTAATAAATAAGTCAATTTTATCATATCAAGTATTTAGATACTTGTATCTAAATACAAGTTGGGTAATTGTTCATTTGTCTATGAACTTTCTGACCGATATGTATGTAAATAGATAGACAAAATGAAACAAAACACTTCAATAGAATAACATACAATGAATTTGGCTAAGGGAGAGTTTCTTCAGTAAGAGAGATTTTTTTCACTATAAAAGCAATGAATATTCATTTAAACAAGCTTGTTTTCTCCAAAATATTTTCTACACCTTTAAGTATATATAAAATATAGTGACTTACAAAACAGCAAACCAAACCTTGTGGAGATTGATGAGAAATACATTGAGGATTCCAGGGACCTGATCCTCTAAATAATTATGCACCTGAATATCATTATGTTTAAAAAGATTGCAGTTGATATAAAATGAGTGGGTTAGGGTTAGGCTAAAAACATCAGTGTGATGCAGATATATAAAGATCATGATACCTCATGGTGAGACCATGACTTGTTTCAAGTTTGCTCTCCAGCTGATGAACCTGCCTGTTGGACATGAACGGGAATGAAGTCCCAGGTTAGATCAACCAAAGTCTTGAGAACTTTCTAAACCACGTCCAGCAAAGTCAGATCATTATCTCTTCAAAGGAAATTTTAGTAGACTTGGTGCTAAGTCTCAACAGTGTCTCTGAAAGAGAGATGAGCAATCACTTGCTGGCATGCCACCCATGTGTAAGACATACATGTTTTTTGAATGTATTTGTTGTTAACATAAGAAAGGTCTGTTAATCCTTTGACTTATTAATAGTCTTTTTGTTGACCTTTTACGGTGGGTAAACTACCACTGACAGTGTGTTAAACACAATTTACAGTGTGTGCAGTTCTTACCATAACAGGATTTTTGGCAACTGGAGCCTTGAGTATGATAACACTAGCCAGCAATACCAATAAGTGTTTGTAAATAAAGTTTTGTTATGAGAAAACATCCTAAAAGACAATATTGGAAGCATCCATAACTTTGATTCTAGAAACACTGAATCAGAGAAAAAGCAAAGATGTGAAAGTAGAAGTACTTCAAGTTTATATATGAAGTAGTGAGCCAAAAATTAATAAGTAGCTTTACCTGAAGTTCACGGAAAGGAAGTGACTGAATAAGACGTGTAAAAGATTTCTGGCAGGCCTGGGAATTAATTGACTGAAGGTCTCCAGAAGCTTCATTCAGTAGCTTCACTTTGAGGTAGTACTTGTTTTCCAGTGTACATTGTCTTAAATGTATTTTCCTCATTATAAGGAGGGTGTAGAGAGGAACAGAGAAAGTGTGTGGAGAGTCTTAATCTTCTGTTTCTACCCTAAATATTCAAGGTTCCAAATTTTAAAGTGAGCTTTAGTGAGGGCAATAATTTACTACATGCCTATTCTTGGATTTCTGGCACCATCACTGAAGCTCAGTTTACCCATCAGTCTTCTCAGTGTCTAGTTTTGGACTCTGTGAAGATACACAGTGCTTTCAAAATAGATGCAACATGGCAACAACGGCTGCCTCCTAATCACTTCCAGCTGAACTTCTTTTTATAATGTGTCTTAATGGAAACTGCCTAATTTTCTTGATTTGCCAAACAACAACAAAAAAATCTTCCCACTGCTTTCTGTCCAAAAAGATAGTTGTTCCTAAACATAAATTTACACTATATTTCCTCTTCCTAAACTTGTGCAAACATTTGAAGACTGCTGTCTGAAAAACAGAAGAGAGCCCCTGAAAATAGTAGAAGGCCTTTCTCCTTGGTATTTAGATGGGTTATGTAGAAGCCTGTTCTGCAAATGGATATATTTATTTTTTTTCTTTTTTGGATTTCCTATTGGAGAACATTTGCCTCTGAAAGTCTTTTCTGGGTCCTGCTCTGGAGCTTACTGTGAGGAAGCCTGGATGGGGAGGGAGGTTTTGTTATTTATGAATTTGTGCTAGTTTGAGGGCTGTCTGTAGGATCTACATGCTTTCCTGGAATTAATACTTTTCTGTGCTAGAGAAACACAGTTTTATAGTTGGCCTAAACACAAATTTGAAAGAACTGAGGTAGTCAGTATTAGTCTTGTTCCCTTGAAGTCATAAGCTTTTTAAATTAAGGTTCTGTCAAGTTGTAAGCTGAATGCGGATGGTGAGTAGTGACTAGAGTGGCCCCATTTAAGAGGGTGGAATAAAACTACAGGTCATGGGAACAATACCCATGTCACACATCTTAATTCAAATTATTAATATTGACTTTTGACCCCGGCATGTTGATTAGAGTCTATTTTCCAGTGTATAAAAATTCTAAACAGCTATATGACTGTGAAAATGCTCGAGAAGATGGAGAAGACCAAATCCAGTTGATGTGTTGTAGGAACTGTTTCACTGTCCATCTTTGAAGAAATTGAAATAAAGAGAAGAAACTACTGACAGAACAGCATTGTTGTGTTTTACTGATGGGTGATTATTTTTAATGTAGGCTAAGAAAAAATTATATGCCCACATAATGAGTTTGAAAACAAAATGTGAAATGAGTGAGAAGCAGAAAATCAATATGAGTGCTATTTTTATGAAGCTAGGTATTTTACCCAGTTTAAGAACCAAATTATCACTATCAGAAGGGGATGAAATTAAGCTTTACAAGTAGTCCTTCAGTTGTCATAGGAAGAAGATTCAGTTGACTGAGCAGACATCTTTGCAATCCCAATTTTGAGTGCTGTAGTGTACAGAGGGAAATGAAAATAAAAATGAAAAAATAAGAGATTTTTGTCAGCCTTGTCAACCTGGTTTATAGTAGGTCCAAATAAAACACCTGATAATCAGAAAAAATGAATATAGTGTTTATCAGTATGGACCTGAGACTCAGGAATGACAGACTAGACAGGTTGATCTTAACTGTGTGTAATGCTTTAATAGGTGTTTGAAAGGATAGACGAGGCAACATCTGAAATTTGAAGTTCAGCTGGGGTTTGCTAAACTGGAAGAAAAAAAGTGATCTGATGAAATTTTTAAAAAGTAAGCATAGTGATTACTAATAAAGTAGACTTTAAGGTAAAGACATCTAAATTGCTTCTAAGTTTGTCAATTAAATATATGTGAGGAGAAGGCTGTGTTTTATTTATTTCAGGATGATGACTTGCTTCCCAGTTTGCTTGAAAGTATTTATGATCAAACTAACTCATTTCCCTACTAGCCTAAGCCGTAAAGTGCTGTTGTTGTCCTCATTAGTATAAATGTGGCATCAGACAATTTAGCTCACATGGCAGATAGTTAAAAGAGAAATTGCAGAGGACTACAGCATGAGGGAATATGAAGACAGATCTTGTCCCATTCTAAGAACTAAAATCTCCAGAGCACGTTTGCCAGCTGTGTTGAGAAGCCAGTACTCTTGTTTCTGCTATGCCAGCCTAGAAAGCCTTCCTCTTTTACACTGTTTGTTCACATGCCAGGAGTCTCTTCAAATTTATATTTTTATTTATTGGTCATATCATTGCTAATTATTTAGTTGGGTTAGGTATGAACTGTTATGTATAATAAAGTATCCATATTGTAAATACAAATCTCCAGTAAAACAACTAACAGCATCTTAAAATGAACATATCCATAGTCCAATTCACAGGGGTTAATATTTGTCAAATACTCCAAAGAGACTTATTTCTGCCTAACAGAGCAACCTGCCCTTTTAAAAACTATCACAGATGTTGGCACTGGTCTCCCTTTCTGTGGATTTATAAATTCCTTGCTGACCAGCTCTCAGGTGCAGTTAGTGCAGTAGTTTATGTGAAAACTAGATGAGAATACTGTAGTATAAGAGAAGAATGATTCAAAAGTAAGGACAGGAGTGAGTCTAGAAAATGTTGGTAGGTCAAATGTAATGCTTTCTTTGTCCTTCTGTGCCAAATATTTGAGTCTGGAGTGTCTTAGAAGATCTTAGAATTAGCTGAAGGAGATGAGAATAATTGACATGAAATGAAAATTTTCTTCTTTGACCCAGCTGCTTTTCTGAAATTTTATATGGGTTATTATTTGACAGCAGCTTTTTCTTTATAGAGGGTAAGCTCCCCCAGTCAGACAAAGCAAAGACCCTCAAACTTCGCCCAAGTGCAGACTAAAATCACAGAGCCAGAAATGAACTAATTTTGAGCTTTTGTGCTTCAGCACTGGAAGAGAACAAGGACATGTAGAGGCATATGCCACCGAGAGGAAAAAATATGACATTCGAACAGTTTATTACTCCAGTCCTTTTGAGGCTCACAGAAAATGTAGGCTGATTCGTATTTCCCACACAGATAACTAGTTTTATTATGGGAACAGGATCATTCTATTCAAGAAATATAAGTTGGAAAATACCTGTATTTGCTTAACTGAAGAAATTACTGTGTCTGTTCTCTTTCCTTTCTTTAGATATTTAGCCACCTCTTGATGTCTGACGTCTTGGTGTGCTGCATTAAGATCATTGTCACTGCTTTGATTTCATTCCTTGATTAAAAATGTATTCATATTTGAATTATTTTCCAGTGGAGGAAAATAATTCAAATAGAAAATACTCTTACTTTCCATTGAAAAGAACAACCCTTATTTTATTTGTAACTCAGTGCTTTGACATTCTTTATTTTTATATGCCAAGTGCTAGACGCAGAAATGAGTGACCTTTTAAAATTAGTAAATATCCCTTAGTTTAAACTGCTCATGATCTACATACATGTTTTAGGTATTACAAGTTTGTTATGTTTTAGTGAGATATTGGAACAACTTGTGACTAAGTCAGTCAGCACAGCAGACCACAGTCTTGTTATTTTTCTGTTTTAAAAGTAGAGCATACACCAACACATCAATGTTTAAATAACATTGAAACAGTTCTGCACGGAAAACAATACCTTTCAGATTTTTTATTCTTTATAAATAATCCCCATTGAAAACTTTAACAACGACTGAAAGGGCCATGAAAAGGAGCACTTACAGGCAAATATCCAAAATACACTGATCCAGAGGATGCACCTGTGCTTTTTTTCTGGACTTACTTGCAGTTAGATTGCATGGCAAAATGTGGCCAGGAAAGCATAAACCATGCTTAAGATTACAGAAGAAAATTTCAAGTTTTCTTAAACCATACACAAAATTATTTCACCACCACCACCACCACCACCAAAAACAAACAAAAAAACCAAAAACAAACAAACAAAAAAAATCCAAACACTCCCTACTTAATTTTGAGCTTGAAACAGTTTATTGATGTATGGGTGTATTTGTGTGAGGATGTCTATGGGTAAATGAGGAAGACCTGTCGCTTTCAAAGAAGTAAAAACAATAGGGAGCAGGATTGCTTGTGAAGATGAGTAGACCTGTGAGGAATGAGATGAAAATAGAAAGTGAAAAGAGTTGACTGAGGGCCAGAACATATCTGAAAGTTTTTTAAGTATGAAATTTGGAGAACATGGGCACTGATAAAAGTCTCTTAGTTCAAGTCCTTTAGGATTAAACAGGCCAAAAGATTAGAAAATGATTTTGAGAAAATAGTTCTGCTATGGAGGAGGAGAGATTTTGATTGTGTAATTTACTTCCTGTGTTTCCACCACCTTTCACAGATTTCTGGAGCAGTCGTCTTTGGCACAGTGACCAATGTCTGCAGACCAACTCATTTTCTTTCTTCCCATTGCTCTTTTGGTAATCATTGCTTTTGGATTATAAATGGCTCAAGAGCATTCTAAAACTTCAAAGAACTCTTTTACTGCTACTGCAATCTATCGGTAAGGCTTGATGGGGAATGTGAGACATTCTAAGAACACTAGCTTTTGCATATTACTATTTTGTATAGGGGTAGGATGAAATTTGCAGCCATCATTCGTCACAGCAGACATTTACCATCCCGTAAATGGTTTCATTGAAACCGCAAATAGTTATTCACAAGAGTATCAGCATACATGTTACATATTTTTACTATCAAAAACACAGTTCAAATGTGGCATGAGATGTTCTTGAACAAAATCTGGACAATCCTAGTTTCATTGAAAAAGTCTTTAACTAAGATTGATTTGAATTCAAACTTGCATCTGTTTCCAACTTGTTTATTAAAATAGATCTGATTTTTCTCATTTCTATACCAGATGGATTTAGAGTTCTCCACTCTGCCTCTGCACATTGCTGTGCACATAACAGAAAAATATGAGCTCCCTCTTGTGGTCCAAAAAACCTCCTTTTCCCAAGTGAACCCAGAGGACCCTGAAGAAAACAGTTAAAATATTTCAAGTCTCTTGGGTAATTCCTGGACTTCATTAAAGGATAAATATCTGATGTAACAGTACTACTGAGATATTTAAAAGCATGGGACAATAAATTAAAAATAAAAGATAAGGCTACGGTCATTCTAACAAGAAAGTAAAAGCTTCTCTCTATATATTATGTTTTAAATACTGAAGAATAATGCCAGATATGCGAGAGTTCTTAGTCTAACAGAACATATTTTTTAGCTATTAGAAATAAGAAGCATGTTCTCGATAAGACGTAAAGAATAATTTTACAACTTCTGGGATGACAGATAATGCAAAATAAGATACTCATGGCAGGCGCTTAAAGACTGAAAATTCTTAGAAAACTGTGTAGAGTCTTCTCACAAAAAAAAACCCTCAAGAAGTATCAGCTGCATCAGTAGTACTATTTTACTGGTTTGCACCCTGAGTGTCTGTTTATAACTGCTCCTTGTGTATCAAGATCACTTGTGTTGCTGGTGATGAATCAGATAGGAAACAGTTTCAAGGCACTGAAATTGTGGCTTCTTTAGTCTGTAATTAATGCTCTTTTTAAGGGGTGTTAATTTCATCTGGTTTTGCTGTAAGTTTCCAAAACAGTAGAAAACCAGAAACTTAGACTTGATTTCAAATGACATGCAAAGATATAGACTCCTGTGTCAATTTGATACATTGTTTTCTTATCTGAAATTTTATCTTATCTGTGATTTTAATTTTTCAGTAACTAAGTTATTTATTTTTAGAAAAATCTTTGTCAAATGGGGGATTAATATAAGTGAGATTCTGTTTTGACTCCTGCACACCTAATGGTTGTTAGAATGACATATTAAATGGTTTATTTTGGATGGTCCTTTCAACTATTTTAGAGTACAATGGGAAATACTGAATATCAACCTTTGCATCATATGATCAAGTGTTGCAAAGGATCTCTCCTCAAGGAGTTAAGAGACAGAAATCTTGTTGCCATCTGTGTGATAGCTTTAGTTTATCTGGGAAGCACTCCAGGAAAAACAAGGTCAGAAAGTATTCCCTGGAAGGAATTGCATGCAGACAAGGTGACAGTACACCTTCTCATTGCTGAATGAGAGATGGATTGGGATTGCTCATTAATCTTCTACAAAATGTCATTTCTTTGACAGAAGACAAAAGCTGCACGAGAGTCAGAGGCCTTAGAGATAACTGAGGAATAATCTCAATGGAAGAAGGAAATTGTAAGACTTTATTTAGAAAGTGTAATTTATGCCCTTTTATAATTAGATTGAAAGCATGCTAGTATGATACCTTTGTTCTAGACTAGGTTTGTTGGCACAATGATCATGAGTTTGATTTTATTCAGGAAAAATTCAAGCCATGCTTTCAAATGTTATCTGCTGAGGTTTATTTGGTGAGAAGACTTTTAACAACAGTGCCTGTGTGGAGTTTAAATGAGCAGTAGTGAGTACTGTCAAAAAAGAAGAAAACATGGGAGCATCTAGTCATGGAGACAAACCTGTTTATCATCTGAGAACCAATGTTATAGAGAGAAAAGATGGAGACAAATAAACATCTCTGCTTTCTAGAGTGCAAATAACTTGTCAAGCTGTCAAAGAGAATGTTTTTACCATTTATCAGATTGTTCTATCCTTTGAAATGCTTAAATATTCTGTCAATCACATTTGAACCCACTTGTATGATTTTCAAACATTCTCTAGTCTAACTGCAAAAGAAGACATTTAACAAATGGTGATTTCCTTTAAAGCATAGTTTATTTAAGAGGCACTTTCCAATCCATATGTGATTACAAATTTTAAAGGCATATAGAGATGATGAAAGTTTATCTGGAGAAATCCATGGATAAACATACTGATTTTTATTACTTTTCATTACAAAATTATATTTTTGCTTTCCTGGAATAGCAGTTTTGACATCCTACAATTACTTTGTTAATTCACATTTCTTCTTCTTGCTTTTCCATTTGTTCATATGCTTTCTTTCTTAAGCACTTCAGTTCATTTGGTTGTTTTTTGTCTTTCTTTTCTTGCTCTTACTTCCTTAACTACCACACCATATGAAGCCAGGGAAAACCTCACCAGCTCACAGCGTTGCTTAGCAATGTCATGCATCTCTTGCTGTCTCTTGTGAAGCCATGGCATCCTGGTCTTTCAACAAAGATTGCTCTATCACTGCTTTGCTATAGGGTCCATTTTTTCCCTGAGATTTCTGATAAGAGATGATGTGTCTAGACAGCGTACATAAGAGATTACCTTCTATCCATTATAATATAATTAGATCAAGCCATACCAAAGCTCACCAAGATTTTACGTTTAAAAGGTCAACAGCTTTTATTCCATATCTCAAAGATAAGCACCTTACATTGGGCTTAATATGTAGAGTGCTGTGCCTGAAAGAAAAGGAGCTTCAAAAGATTTCCACTTCTATTATATCATTCAAAATAGAAATTTGATACTGTAATACGTCCATTTTAACTTCCATGATTCATGGAGCTAGAGATAAAAATAGGTCAGCTATGCCCCTACTGGTTCAGGATTATTCCCTGAAATATATTTTCTATTTCTAAGTCCAGAGTAGATTTAACTATCTCCAGTGAGGATTTACATTTATTAAACTGGAGGGCTGTTCTTTGGTGGTCTTAATATATTATCATTTATTATTTGTATTATGGCAGCAGTTTGAGAGATCAACTGAAATTAGAATCCCACTGTGCAAGGTATTCTATGAACACATTGAAAGAAGTAATTTTTCTCCTGAAGGGTTTACAGTCTGAACAGATAACACAAAATTGAGAAAGTGGCAATAACAATATCCCCATTTTAGTGAAGCACAACTGAAGCAAAGGGAGGTGAGCTTCTGCTTGGCTTGCTGATAATGTATTATAACAGACCTGGTAAGTGACTTCAGATCTGCTGCATTCTAGCCTTGTGAGTTACCTAGAAATAGGTTTTTGCATGAGAGAAAGATACCCCTCAAGGTTTTGATTACTAGATTTTTTTCTTTCTCTAACCTCTTGCCTCTTTTGGGATTTATAAAATTCATCAAAATACTTTGAGTTATAATATTTTCAATCTTAAGTGGTTCTGCTTGTTAACTATACCCCTCAAACATCAGTAGAAACTTAGCACATAACCCATATTTTTAGTACTCCCTCTATTTTTCACCAAATGACTTGTTGAGTTTTTAATTTTTTCCCCTTTTCTCTGCTAGCTCCTAACTCTGCTCTGAGTTCACTGTATCTTTCTTTAGCTTTATAATTCAAAATTCCCAGCATTGATTGCAGTATCACTGAACAGTTTTGCCAAAGTTCTACAAAGCAGAGAAGCTGGCTTATTTTTTACATGTAATCATTGCCTGGCATATTCTATAAGTGGGGATATTTCTCCTAGCAAATATTTCTCTGCTTTGTAAAGATCAGTATGGCAAATCTTAGTGAAAGCAATACACCATGGTTCTAAAAAGCTTAGCATTTTAAAGCTGGTATGTCAAATTTGCAGACTCTTGGAAACTAACTGTTGTGATTTAACCCTGGATGGCAACCAAGCCCAACACAGCTGCTACCTGCAACAGGGGGGTGGGGGAGAGAGGCAGAATGGTAAAAGTGAGAAAACTTGTAGGTTGGGACACGTTAATAGGTAAAGCAAATGCTGTATATCTAAGCAAAAAAAACCCCCAAGGAATTAATTCCTCGTTTCCAATGGGCAGGCAGGAGCTCAGCCATCCCCAGAAAAGCTCCATAACATGTAACTTGAGAAGACAAATGCCATCACTGAATGTCTCCCCTTTCCTCCTTTTCCCCAGTCTCCTATGCTGAGCATGAGTCCAGTATGGCCTGGAATATTCCTCAGGTCAGCTGGGGTCAGCTGTCCTGGGTCTGTCCTCTGCACTTCTTGTGCACCCCCAGCTCCTTGCTGATGGGGTGGGGTGGGGTGGGGTGGGAGGCAGGAAAGGCCTTGATTCTGTGTAATCACTGCTCAGCAAAAATGAAAACTAACACAGACAATAATACTCAATTCAAAATATAGCCGCTATCTTTGAAGAAAATTTACAAGACAAGCACACAAACATTTCATTTAGGCCAGTGAAGTTGGGAGCACCACTTCAGCACTTGTTTTTCAGTCTTGTTTTGCTAGCATATTTTGTTTATTAGGCTTTTCTAGCAGGGTGATGTAATTTGGGCCACAGTGATCTGCATCATCACTTGTCTGACAGTGGATTTTGAGACACACCTAAAATGTTCCTCCTTAAATACTTCAAGAACATCATTTCAGTAACAGAAATACAGTGTTATACATGCACTTTCTATGGTATCGGGGTGAGATATCATAGAATCATAGAAAATCTGGCTTTGGAAGTGACCCACAGGGATCACTGAAGTTCACCTTTATGTCCTTTTGGAAAGCAACTTTGAATTTCCAATTAGCTTAACAGTAACAAAAGAAAGTAATAAAATATAGAACCAAACATCTCTTCCTAATCCTGTTGTATGTGTTTTCCACAAACTATCCTTTTTTGCTCCTCAGTTGCTGAAAATATTTCCAGCAACCTCTCCTTTAGTATTGCATTTGTTGGGGGTCAGCAATGCTGCAAAAGAGAATCTTTTCATGTTTCAATTAATATTTTTCTCTTCGTAGTTTGGACTATTGCATCTACCCTGTCTCAGCCAAACAACAATGTATTTTGTGATTTAACACTGAGACAACAGAAGAGAAAATGGCAGCAGAATTCAATATGTTAGCAGCAGAAAGAATGCTAACAGCTCACTATTTGAGGGAAAAATAGAAGCCAGCGTCTTCAGGCTCAGACATCTGTTTCATGCAATTTGCCAAGAAATGCTATAACTGTGAGCCCTAGTATCATTAATTAACATAACACAGCAAGTATTGAAGAGATGGCTTTAGGAGATTAAAGAAAATACATGTTATATATATATCATATTCTTTCTCATAAAGTTACTTTGTTAATTTGCATTATTCTTCTTCATAATTGCCACTACTAACTTATTTATGAATTTGCTTTTTTTCTCATGATGATGCTTCAAGGATGGACGATCTGTATCTTCTCAATCTGTAATGAGCTACTGAAGGGCAATTAGCCCTGTCAGGCCTGCTTACCAGCCATTGATGCAAACTTTTGTCCTCCAGCATACTTGTCTGCTGATCAGTCAGCTTCATCCAAGACCATGATGCCCTCCAGCCAACAATAAATCTGCAACTAACACAACACAACTGTTGTACCAGCTGTGAAAATTAAGCAAGGAAGTGATTGCATTTGTTGTGTTTCAGTTCTTATACTCTTTACACTGTCTGCCATAGAAGATTTACTATTTAGGGTGGTCCAAAAGTAGTAGCTTAGCCACTAAACAGGAAAAAAGGGTATGGCTAAAAATGAACATAAAACAATTATTATGGGTATGCATTGGCTTTTATTCTTAAGGGTGCTTTGTTTTCCTGCCCTTCTCTTTCCTGCAGTAGTGCCTCAGATACAAGACAAGAAAGCTACAATTGAGTCTACTGTACCAAGGTTCACTCTTGTCACATTGCATTCCATGTCCTCCTCTTCCACCCCTTGTGCGTGGGTGTATTTATAATCTGCTTAGTTCAGTCACTCCATGTCTATCATGTGTTGCCCCCAATAATTCTGCTTGCTTCATGGGTTAG
The DNA here is from genome assembly GCA_013397195.1 of Hylia prasina. Classification (NCBI taxonomy): domain Eukaryota; kingdom Metazoa; phylum Chordata; class Aves; order Passeriformes; family Sylviidae; genus Hylia; species Hylia prasina. The sequence goes on along the minus strand of VYXD01008099.1, from coordinate 252,379 downwards.
TCAGATTTTAAGGGTTAGTTAGAAATTCAATGTTCACTGGCTTTTATTCTTTTTAAGTTCCTAAACATGTTGCTGATACATGAAGGCCATAAAGAAGAAACCAAATTGAATCTGCTCTGAGTTCTTGAAGTGTTGACTAGCCTGTTATTAAAAATAATGTAAAATGTTTTAAGGTATTTTCAATCTTGTATTTTATAACATATTTTTAAAAAATTCTAATATGAAAAAAATCTGATCACAACAGTTATTTTCAGTAGGCAGCAAATATTGCAACAGTGAAGCCCAAACTGACAATCATACTGAGCCATTTTTTCCCTGCAGTAACTTGTCATTACTTGTTAGTTATTTACTATTTTCAAATACAGTGAGGTTCTGATATTGCTATTTTATCTTACATAAGATATAGGAAATTACAAATATTGTAACATAGATTAAAATCAGAAGACAGGGATGTATATGTATTTTTTTAATGGGATTTCAAAAGCTATATGGTCTGTCATACCTGTCTCAGAATTGAAACCATGTAAAAGTGTTAATTTCAGCACCAGCACTAGAAAAGCGCCCTCCTTACACAAGGGTGTATTTTGATTTTCATTCAACCCAGATCAAGAATTTTAAGCTGATTGTGAAAGTCTACTAAGCTAACTTCCTGTGTAGACACACTCAGGATTACAGCTTTGTGTTGTAGTTGATCTAATAAAACACCATGCTGTTATCAAAATGGTGACTGGTTCATCTGGCTGCTGCTTGATCAGGTGTAAAGAAAACAGATAGACTGGTACGAGCTGGGCTCCAGCAGAACATCCTTCCATCACCATAGTGAGATTTAGATTAGTTGGGTTGTATCTTTGAACTTCCTTCACATTCTAACATGAAGGTGCTGTTTTCATTTTGGTTTTCTTATTCAAAAATCTTCCTGTGTGGTACAGGAAAAAATATCCATGCAAAAAATTATTGGTTTTACCTGATTTTATGCCTCTGCTGTGAAGAATAGCAATTTTTCCTTATGTGGTTAAGCCCTACTATTACCTACAGTGTGCTACTAACAGAACTAAAGAATTTCTGTCAAATACTAGCAGATGTGGTAATAAGGGTTCTTGTAACCACCAAAATGGGAGAGAAAGAATGACCCAAAAATTAGAGATTCGGAAGATCCTGAGTCAGCATTGGCTATATATACATACGTATACAGATGTATATTACAATACAGATGTATATAACAATATACAGATTTCCTGGGATGTTCTGGAAAAATATGCTGTGTTTGTCTTCCTGTATTATTGATTTTGTAAAACATCATGTAGCGGGGCCCTCAGCAAGTGAGCTGATAATAATTAAACAAACCAGAAAGTTCTTTTTTTTTTTTTTTTTCCAGAATTGATATAAAGGTAGCTTGACAATTATATATTTCATATTATATTTCATATTATATATGTCATTATAAGACATATGTGTATATCTTTGTCCTTGATTATAGTTCATGGTGATGTGAGATCCATACTGGAAAAAAAAGCATAGGTTATGATAGCTGTATTAATAGAGTTGAAAGAAAGAAATAAAATAAGGAGACAGTATTTTTTTTTCAAAAAGAATTGAAAATTTTAGTTAATTTTGTATATGATAGTTCTGGTGGAAATATCCTTGATATCTCAGAGTTTAGGCTATAAATCATTAGACAGACTTTTCCATTTTCACTAATGTAGTTATGTTGCATTTGAACATCTTATCACATGAAGACATGCAACTGAGTGGGATTCGTCAAGAGTCTTTGCAGTTAGTTGACATAAAGAAATTATTTTTCTTTGGCCCATCATCAGGCCTGAGTGTAGTGTCAGACATCTTATTAACACAGAAAATCATAGGCTTGCTGAATCATTTGATATTTCTTGGAGAATAAAGGGGACTATAAAATAGAGCATGAATAATTCATGTACAGGACTAGCCAAAGTCATTTTCTGATGATGTGATTTCTGCCTCTTTTCAGAACTGAACTTTGCTTTTAAAAGCCAGTGTGATAAAAGTGTGTTTCTATGGTGTGGAGACATCTTCCTTTTCAAATATTTATCTTATAAAGTAGAAGTGTCACAAATGTTGAAAATAGGAAGAAGAAAGACAAAAATATATTGGAATTTCTCTACCAGAGAGAACTGTAGGGTGTGAAAATAAACTGACTTGTTATTTCAGGAGATTTAGTCATGACAGTAGAAAACTATACTTTCAGTGGAGGGTACAACTAATTTTTAAGAGCATCACCCTGTCACAAAATGTAAACTGAGAACTTGGCACGGTATTTTTCTTCTGCACAGTGCTTTGTAGGAGATGAAAAATAGAATCCTCCCCAGTCTGCTTCATTGCCACGTTTAATAGGCTGTGCTGGGTGCTAAGATATACAATCTGGAAAAATTTTCTGTAGTGGTTTAACATGTTGAAGTCTTGAGTGTTTTTTTTTCTGCTGACCAGCTCATCTCTAGGTTATCATCACCATTTCAGTATTAGCAAACAAAAAGGCTTAAGCAGATGAAGTCTATTACTATCCTTGCCCTTCCTATTTTCCAGGCTCTGCCTCATTTTTGAGTCTCTATAGCCTGACTCCAGCACTTTTTATGTTATCATTCACTGGGCTTCCCTCCTGAAACAAAAGTTCTTGGCAAACAATGGAAATTCCTCTCCCTGGAGAAAAATCATAATCTTGTTTTGTGAAATCAAGCATGAGGGAATAGGCTATTGTGATGAATTAGCTGAGTGATCAGGGAATACCAGACCATGCTGGAGTAAGTCTGCTTCTGATTAAGAGGGTTGTAAGTGGAAAAAGGTGCCATCCAGACAGTCAGAACATTGCAACCTGATGAGGATTACAGATGAAAAATTAGTACCTGGATAAAAGCAATAGAAGGACAATAAGTAAGATGTGGAGAAAGCAGTATAGGGACAGCTACACATGAGGTTATAAGGAAAATGATACATAGAAGCCCTATGAAATGCACCTTTGATGTGTTTGCTTGTATGTACTGAAGTCAGATCAATAGTTTATTGTGTTCATCGAAGACATGGGATTTGAGTCCTTTGTTTTTATAATCTTTTATAAAATAATCTTCTCTTATTGTTTTTTTAATCTGCACATAAATATTATACTACAGTGATATGTAGATTCTAATAGTACTCATTACAGTTCCATAGTACTGCTGCATCTTAATTATCTATTGCATGTAGTTATCTTAGTATAAATATATTTTTTTCAGTACAGGTTATTTCCACATGGAAGAGGGAAAAAACTCACTGTGGTCAGTTAAAGCAATGCAATAGCATCTGCATTGGGCCTGTAGTATTTGGTGCCTGTCTCATTTAGGGATTTGTTGCCTTAACCTGTTAGTTACAATGAAAAGATGAGCACCTCATGGAATCCAATTTAAAAACCGAACAACAGTATAGCCCTTGAATGAGTGGCAATAGTAACTTGAAAGGGGCTTCAGCCCAAGACGTGCTGGCAGTGCCTGAAGCGCTTCCTACCCAGGGCTCTGTGAAAAGCATGTGAGAGAGCACCAAGGCACACTGCAGAGTGCAAGTAGAAACAGGTGGATAAGAAAATGGTTAGACTGAATTGTGGCTCCTCTGTTTCTAGTAGTAACAAAAAATTTCTGTAGTAACTATTCTGAAGCTGGATTCTCAGGTAACACTTGGGAGATTTATGTACACATTTAATCTTGTATTATTAGTCAAAAGCCTTTAGAAATAGTTGGAAACCATAAAGGAGTTTTTGCTGTGATCAAGGGAATTTTTAACCCTGTGGGGAAAAGAGGACAAAACACAACTGATTTTGGGAGGGAGATGTGTGGAGAGTAGAGGTGAGAGGTAGAAACGGAAAGCAGAAGGTAATCTAGGGGGTTTCTTTCTTTTCTTTTCTTTTCTTTTCTTTTCTTTTCTTTTCTTTTCTTTTCTTTTCTTTTCTTTTCTTTTCTTTTCTTTTCTTTTCTTTTCTTTTCTTTTCTTTTCTTTTCTTTTCTTTTCTTTTCTTTTCTTTTCTTTTCTTTTCTTTTCTTTTTCTTTTTCTTTTCTTTTCTTTTTCTTTTCTTTTTCTTTTCTTTTCTTTTCTTTTTTCTTTTTTTCATCTATTGATAAAAGGCTCAAAGGCTGCCTGGAAGTGACCTCAGTCCTGTTCATAGGACCAGGGGAATGCAGGCAGGAAGCTAAAGCTTGCTTTTAGTCAGTGATCTGTGAATAACCCTCAGTCCCTTAATGACGTGAGAGAAGCCTCCAAAGGGAGACAGTGAGTCAGAGAGAAGGAGGCACAGAGATTGCTTGAACAACCATTAGCACGTCATTGGTAATCCCAGCGACACCTTTCACATCCCTGGCATTTGTCTCAATGCACTCTACTGAAGGCTGGTTTTACTATGTTTTATTTAAGGCTTTCTCAGTGCCTTCTGGAGATGTGTGTGTTACTGTAGCCTGACTGATTGGTTGTCTGTTATGTTTACTAACACTCTGAGATCCTGCAAGAGAGGGGAATCTATGGAATTTCTACCATGGCTTGATACCCCTGGACTGAATCTGCTTTTTATGTTAGACACAAGGAAAGGAAAGAGTATCCAAATAAACGTGCACTTAAAAGCAAATCTTTTATAGAACATTTAAATTGCCACACCGCAGAAGAAAAAGTTATCTTGATGTAGTATTACCCAGCTAAGCTTGTGCCTGCTTGTCATCTAGCAAGGATCTTGTGATATGTGTGTGTATACTGATGAGGAATGCTAATATTGTGTTTTGCATCTCTGTTGAGCATTTGTGTTCCTCTAAATAGCTGCCTAGAAGATGGACAAAGGAAAGAGCAAGCCAGAAGCTTTTCAGAGGAATAAAGACAGAGAACCTTTTGAGATAATGCTTCTTCCTCATTGAAAAAAAATATATTATTTGGGGTGGCGGTATGGGGAAATCACAACATAGCAAGAAAAGTTGCCAATGAGCAGCATTGAAGTGGCTGTTTCAAGAGGCAAAGTTTATAATGTGGCTTCAGAGCTGTTTGTGTTGGTCAGAACTGTGGCTTGTACAATCTGTTCCTCTCCCCAACCTACTGTCTCTGACCAACACTTCCGACTCAAGTTGTCTCAGCTTTCCATTTTGTCACCACTTCAGTGGTTGACCCTGGGCAAAGGCTGTCCTTATTGACTCAGTTTCTTTTTTTATCAAATGCCATGCTAGTAATCACAGCAAAACCATGACTAGTATCCCCTTGTATCATAAAAGACTTAGATTTTTACAGAAAGTCTTGGACTTCCATCTGTAGTTTTTAGTTTTCTTTTGGAAGATAAAAAGAAAAAAAAGAAAAAAGAAAAAAGAATGAAAAATGAAAGAATGAAAAATAGAAGAGAGAGAACACCCACAGCATTTCAGCCAAATGCTTCAGTTGTGGGCATTTCTAATTTTTATTAGAGTCTTAGGCTGTAGCATCTCCAAGGAGATCAATTTGCTGCTAAGTTTTCTTTGGATTACAACTCCCATAACCTATGGCATGTGATCATTCTCCTCACTGATCTTTTAATGTGTAAGAGTGGCTGTGCTGCATAAGAGGAGAAAACATCAGAGCTGGAAAGCATAAGGCACTGTAGTAGCATTAGCAGATAAAATATTCAAATTTATGCAACAGAAATCTGAGATTTTAGTAGGAAGAGATTTCATTTTCCTGTCACTCTACTTTCTCCAAAGAAAATAAATATAACTATGATACTTTCTCTGAGAGAAACAACTGAGCATTTCCTCCCCAAAGAGAGCCAATACCAGAATTTCTGCTAATAAAAGCTACAGAAGTTTAGGAAAAGTATAGAAGCCTTCATAAAGGAAAAAGCAGGTCTTTTCTTTCCCTAAGGGGCTATTCTGACAGTCACGTATCAACTAATGTTTCCTTTCTACATCTTCAGTGAGGATGATGTAGGAACACTTGTAGCAGCAATACACTATCAAAAGATTTCTCTGTGCTGAGCAACAGAAAAGCTTTAGTAATAACATTGGTAGTACAAAACTAGAAAAAGTACCTTGCTTGCTATATTAAGGAAGCACCCCTGCATGATACACATTTTTCCTCTTATAGCTGAAATAGATTTTAAAACCCTTTTTCTTTTCCTTTCCCTTTTTGTGAGTCAAAATTACTAATTTAATGTGTATGAAGAACTTGGATTATCCAGCATGTGCTAAACATAGCTACCGAACATTTGCCACATGTCAGAATTTTACAAATGTTGTTTGTGGAATTATTTATATTGACTACATTAGAAACATGGGTGATTAGCAGTGATTACCACAATAGTTTGTGAAGACTTACAGATGGAACTCCCACTATCCTTTATGGACAAAAGTTCTTGATATGTATAAGCTTAAGTTTGGCATTCAGTGCATCTTTTAAAGGATGGCACCTGAGAAATGCAAAAGTGGGCATAATGTGGAAATTAGAACAGTGGGTATAAAGGAGAAATGAGAATGCAAATTTGGAGTCAATAGGTACCCATAGGCTTCCATTAATTTTCAGTGGTTGACTTCTGAGGGTGTGTGTGACACTTTTGTTCCCTTGCAAAGCAAACTGAGGATTTTGGATCTCTACCTGAGCTAGGGGAATTAGTTAATGTTAACAGTGACTGTTGATAAAACTCAAGGATTATGTGTGTTCTTATGGCAGTGAGGTATATTGTGTCCTACAACATGCTGTGATAAATGACCTTCAGGGAAAGGGTCACTATGGGATGCAACCAGCACTTCTGGAAATTTCCTATGATTTTTTCTAAGCAGTGGGAGTGTTCTGGGATGTATGAGAACTTTGGTACTAAGGTACTAAGAGAAAGTGCAAAATTCCATAAACAGAAAATTATCTGTTTTGCAATATGGTAAAAGTCAGTCTCCCCTGTAACAGAATTACTTGGTTTTGTCCTTACCTATAATTTCTGAAACCTACTTTGTCTGCTTTTCACAATGATAGCCAGTAGAACATGTAAATTTGTTTAAATTAGAACACTTCACTTAAAACTGACCAATCTTTTTTTTTTTTTTGGCCTAAAATGAATATTATTTAAACAGTAACCTAATGAAAAGCATCATTATTGCTATTCACATTGCAATAATATTTTTGTTTGGAGAAAATATTTCCTTTAATTTTTAAGAAAGGTCTTGATTCTTTGATGTAGAAATACAGTTGAAACAAATGTCCATGTTAACAAAATCCTGCCTCTATCCTATTGAGGATAATGCAGCTGAATATCAATTGCACTTAATTAATTAGTTTAACTCTACAGCAGTTTGCAAATAATCCCCATGAGTTTTCTTGCTGCCTACTTGCTTGTCTGTACTTATTATTATGTTCACAGAAAGCATAAACATAATTAAAATGCTTTCCTAGACTTTTTTGCCTCCTATGTCGGCATGTGTACTTTGTTTTCATGCCACTTCATACATTATTATGAGTCATGCTCAGATGTTCAGAAAATACCTTGTTATTATCTGGTCTGGTACCCTGCAGGCCTGTACTTGGACCCCAAGAAATGGCAGCTAATTAGTTGAGCTCTAAGGAGAAGCAGGAAAGAAGATTAAATTAAGGACCTCAGTGGATTTATTTTTCATTTAACTGGCGATAGTGATGGTATTTGTTTGACCTACAAAACATTTTGGTAATTTGTGATACCTGGAAACTTGACACCTAGAAATTCCAATAAAACAAACCCTTGAATAAAGGTGGCCTGTTTGAAAATAAGGTTTTGTTGAGTAATATGATGATATAACTAATTAGTGTTTCAAAAAAAGCTGTCTAATGTTCATCTGAACACCATTGCTGACTCTTCTGTGGTAGAGGTATACTAGCATAATCCCAGTCTTTTTCTCAGAAAACACTTAGATATTTTAAGCATTTTAGGTATAGAGTGTTAAAAATTTAGCTATATTTTTCTTTTGCTTGCCAAGAGAGGTTTTTATTGTAAGGAGTAATTTCTGTCTAGAACATACTGTATATCACTTCATAAAATGACAGTAAGACTGCTGCAGGGGAATGGCCACAAGAGGAAGGTCCTCCCTGCCCTTGCCAAAACCCAAAGAGTAACATTTAACAGGTAAATGTAAAGGTCCAATTCTCTGAAAATGTCAGTCCCTCCAGAAATATTCTGAGTACTTCTCATGTCCTGCGGGCATACAAAAATGGTGTTCTAGACTTGAGTGAGAGATCATCTCTTACTCACAGTGTTCATGTGAGAGTCAGACAATGCCATTCCATCAATCATAGGGAGTTTGTTAAACTTATAAACAGCGCCATTTTGCACCAAGTAAATCCATGTAATACCAAAATGTTGTATCCCAAATGCATTTGCAAACTCTTCTAAAACGATGTCAAGCCTAACTTACACTGAGAGTTTTATAAGCTTTTTCATATTTGCAGCTACACCCCATGAACCATAGCACCTTTTAATTCCATAAGAGTAGGAAAGCCAAACTCCTTCCATTGGAGGAATGCCCTAGATATATTAAACCTTAATTCAAGGCACTAAAGGCAAGTTAGAGATTAAGGCAATAAGGCTGACTATGAAAAGAATTGCTATGTATAACTTGGCCAAATAAAAATATGGAGCAAAAAGGTTATGATGTTTGTTAACATGCCCTTGAAAAGACCAAATACCAAGATAGGGGATTTCTTACTTTAGAATGTTTGGATGAAATTAAGCAAGAAAATCAGCTTGAATCATGAAATACCCTTTGCAGTGAGATGAAATACTAAACAACTGAGAATCCTCACAAGAAAAGCAAGAGAAAATGGAAAACCTGCATCACGTGAAAATTGTTCTGTGATGGATTTGGAATGTATCTGCACTGCGTTAGGAACGGATAGATGGAATAGCAGCACTGGGAATTCCTAACTACGATTACATTTAGCTACTGACACAGAACATATAGAAGATAAATAATCAAGACTTTCTTTCCACAGTAGAACACAGACAGTCAGGGAAATTTACCTCTGTGTAACAAAGTATAATTGCATTCACTATTTTAGTAAGATTTATTGGTAGTTCAGGATTATCAGGATATAGTTATCGTGCTAGAATTTTTTTTTTTTTTTTTGCCTAACTTAATGTGGCTAAGTTTTCTTTTTTTCTTTTTGGTTGGTTTTTCGGTTGGTTGTTTGGTTTTTTCTTAGGTGGTATATACTTCTTCAAACTAGATGAGTTGCAGACATGTATGTATATGCAAATTTAGCACATAATACAGTGTAAAAAAACCCAGAGCATCATCGTGAGTCTAAAATACATTGTAACTCTTGCAAAATAGATGTTGTCTTTACTTTGCAGAGGGGTTTTATCGTGCTCACAAATATATATAGCTGTGAGTATGTCGAAAGCAGCTAGCACAGGATCGCTTGGCTGCGTGGGAGGTGATGCAGGACTGTGCTATTAGTGAGCAGGAGGTGGGAGGTGACTGGGCTGATGGGCAGGTTGGATACAGTATTTATATACATATGTTTACAGGTATATTTAGATGCAATATAAATATTGAAATGTTAAATTGATGCAATAGCTTGCCTCAAGTGTAGACAGAATGATGTAATAACTCAGACTGAGGCAGCATAGTAGAGTGGACTGAGCATACAAACCCACAATTTTTAATCTTGATATCTGCATGATTGTACCTTCTCACGTGTTTTTCCCCATGTATTCTATACTAGCTTTGGCTGGACATACATGCCTAGATAAGGGATATGTATTATATTTCATCTATACGTGTAGCTTAATGTAGCATTATTGAGAAAAAAAAAAAAAGATGGCATCTGTAGTGATGAGGGATGTAGAGATCTGGGGAATAGCAGTGGAGTAAAAAACCCTCTATATAAGGATTTCATACAATTTACCTCATCTTAACTTTTTGCCTATTCCCTTGGTCATGTTGATGTTCCAGTTATTAATTTCTGTTATTGGGTACACTCACATGGTTTTCAGAGACTTTCTCACTTACTGTTTGTTAATTAAATTAGACCTAAGATTATTTTAGTCATAATATTATTTTTATATTCTTTTTAGAGTTTGTACAGATTTTCCTCCAAACTGACCTGCACAAATATTGTCAATATCTCTCCAAATTATCTCTCTGTCTGCTAGTCATGGTGCAGTTTTGATAAGCCAGATTATGTTTCCTAATCCTGACAATGAACAGTAATTTGAACCCTGTCTATCTTCCTTAATACTTATTCCTATCCTTTCTGTTTCTGTCCCTGCTGCCAGATGCTCTCATATATTCTGTGTGTCTAGGCCGGATATGCCTAATTGCTCTTTTAGCATCCATCCAATATGAGTGATGCAGGTTTCTTGCCCATCTCTATTCCAGCTGCTCAGGAGAAATTCTAAAGTAATGTAGCTGGCAAACTGATGGGTCTCACTAAATTTCCTTTGCCTCCATTTTCAATTTTATAAACAAGGACCAGGATAAATGTATGGGCGTCCCTAATTTTCCTGATGTTAGTAGTGGTAACAGAATTTGTTTGGATTTTTTCAAGAGAACTCATCCTGCTCCATGTTTTGCTAAAAATACAGATGCCACTGGTAAAATTTAGGCTTAAGAGAAAGATGCAGTAAAACATAACTAGATCAAAGGACACAGAACTATTACTGTGTACATCCGTGAAAGGCTGTAGAGAAGGCTGGGAACAATGCAATTCATAATGCCCAACAATTTTGATACGTGTTTATGGTTTAGGAATGGTAGTCCTCAATTTACTGAAACACCCCAGATCTCGTGACACTTGCTCCTTTCTCCTAACCCCTACCTCCACCCCTGTGGTGGGATGGAGATGAGAATTGGAGGCACAGAAGGGTAAAGACCACAGTTTGAGATAAGAACAATTTACTGGAAACAGCAACAAAATAGAAAAATGATCAGTAACAAAGCAGGAACAAGAGCAGAATGCACAAGAGAGGTGAAGGATTCACACACAGCACTCACCTCACAGAACCCAGTGTCACTGACCCCTCACCCTGCACAACCAGAAAGAGCCCTGATTCCACTCCCATATCCCTGGCATGGTGGGAGGTGGCATTGTATAGAGGCTGCAAAAATTAACTCTGGCATGGCCAGAACCAGGACAGTTTTGGATTCTGACAATATGGTATATTAAAAGAAAAAAATCCAGTCATTTATGCTCAGTTTAGGATGCTGAACTAGTGTAAAAGTCCAGCTGATAAATACTGAAGGCTATAATATACACCAGATTAAGTCACTGTTATCATAGAAACACCTTGGCATCAGTCTTGGATTTTATCTCTAAAAAACTCCAGAGAAGGAGGGAAATTATGTTATCAACCAGTACAGATAGATTCAGATAGCGCCTTGGACTGATCAAATTTCTTGCCAAGGCTTTATGGCAACCCACAAATCTAGCTGAGGTTTCCCAAGTGCAATCCATCATGTTCAGACAAACATTTGATTTGGCAAATTTTAATTGACCCATTTACTTAGCTTCTTACTGGTAACTGGAACAGCACACTTGGTGTCTGTACTAATGTACATCAGAAATTAGAGTCTCTAGCAGTTCTAGCAGCTCAGCTTCAACACTAAGAAAAGCCTTCAGAAGAATAATTTCCAAGTAAACTCTAGCAATGGGCCTGACCCTGAGGGTGTAAGATGGAAAACGCTTAAATGAAACAGGTAAACTGCTTCTTTCTAATAGTTGCATTGCCCTTACAAGGGGTCTATCTTACTGAAGACTTCTTAATCAAAGAAATTAGGTATCTAACATCAGACTTTGCCCCAACTCTTTTCCATCCCATGAAGAAAATTTTATTGTCCTTGTGTTGGAAATGACATAACTGATAAATTTTTAAAGTAACTTTGGTCGTGGGTTTGTTTGCCTTTGCCAAGGGAGGGGGGTGGGGGGGAATTAAGGTTTCTCTTTGCAAGACCCTGTTCACTGAGGTTTTGTGTTTCACTGGGTCAGGCCTGATGGGCTTCAATCAACAAAAAGAAGATTCCTAGATTCTGAAAGTTTAACATTGACAGGTTAGGAGTAGCCAGAAGATGCAGAGGAGATAAATGGACATTAACCGACATCACTCCCTGGTGAAGTTGGAGATACTTGGTCTGGGAAAAGATTGATAAGAGGACCAAAGAATGAGGACCAAGTCAGCATCAAAGGCAAAGGGATCAATAACCAATAGGAGATCGAATACTAAGAACAGTGTAATGTAGAACCAATGAACTAGAATTTCTTTGGGTTTTTCATGTATAAATATGTGACAAGTCTGGTAAAGAGCCCTGCGTAATGGAATCATTTTCACTATACAGCCAGGGCACGTGTGATGGAATGATTTCCACTTCCATGTGTGGATGAAACGATTTCCATTGTACATCCTGGCCAGAATAGCATCTTGGCCAGAATAAAGTAGTGCCTGATTCTCTCATACTTAAAAGACGGTGTTGGAGAGCTTCTTTTATTCCCACAGTTTTGGTGACACTCATATAAATGCATTGCTTGGGCTTAAACCCACACTCCACACTTAGAGGACATGAGGTTAGAGAAGTGCACTGGAGAAGACATGAGGTTAGAGAAGTGCACTGGAGAGACAGAGTGCATCCAGTAGAAGCCACTACAGATTTTGACTCCTAGCCAAGATTCAGAATAATAATGTACCTATCTAATGGTTTCAGATCTGTTGTGCACCTTTTGCTATGTATATATTGCAAAAAGTACTTTAGAATGTGTTCAAAACCTCATTCAATCTCCCCCCAGCTAATTCCTACTAAAATCTGGATCCTTTGGCTTGAGATAATGATTGACATTGTGTTGTGTCTCATGTCATCTTAGATGGAGATCCTTTTAAAAATAAATGTGGCAATTAAATCCCCAGGCTACTTAAGATTGTGCACAGCTTTTTAAAAAAGTGACTGATAAAGAGTATGCGAAGTTTTCAATGAAGCTGCCAGCCCCTCTTCAGTGTTCTCCTTCATTTGCATGATCTTTGTCATAGATAGTTTTCTTGTGCTGATAGAAAGGGATTGTTTTCATGTGTTCTATGGCAAGTAGGGTTTTCAGAAAACTTACTGGCCTTCCTGACTGTGAAAAAAAATGTTTTCCATCTCATCTCTGACCTGCTATAGGTGCTAAGAGTTATACTGTAAGAGCTAAGGCTTCATGCTTCCTTGGCTCAATAAGATCTATCTTTTGTATGGCATGTATTTTCTAAGAATACTCATTTGTGATGAGAAAGATGATGATGGTGAGCTGAAGTGGCAGCTGTAATCCAGCTGTGATCCTCAGTAGTAACAGGTGTTTTTAGACATGTTCACTGAGAGACTGGTTGTAATCAGTGCTGTGCTAGCAAAGAAACCCGTGGAGACTGTCTGATTTTACCCAGGACATGAGACTTGCAGGAAAATAGTTGAAGCCCATGTATTATTAAAAGCCGTCCTAACTTTGCCTTCACGTGTGTGTGAGTCACCTGTTCCCTTTGTTGCAGGGTTCCAGAGGCCAGGCAATACCTTCTGGTAGTCAATATGGTGGATGAGTTTCACCCAAATCACACATTTGGATAGTGAATCCCACAAGGCTGTTAGCCCCACAGCTGTGTTTCAGCCTTCAGACATCTTCCTGTGACCCTGGCTCTGCCTGTAGCTTTTGTGCCAGGAGCTATGGGAGTATTGAGGATGCAGATCTGGGTAACCAGCTGCTTCAGTGGCTTTATACCGCTAGAACATCAGAAAAATTCTGGAAAGCACTAGGCTGTAACCCAGAATGAAACCTCTTTTAGCAAATGATTGGGCGCAAGTGAATAAAATGTCTTCTTGCAAGCCACTTTGGGAGGGAACAGGTGGTACATGGTTATTACAATGCACAGAGAACAACTCTTGGGATACAACTGGAAACAATTCAAAAGACAACAGTGAGTCCATTGTAAATAAAAAACAGGGTATGATGTAACTGGCTTGTGATAAACAGGGGTAACCAGTGGGCAGCCAAGGACATAATGTTTTGTTCTTGTGCATTAATCACTGACTAATGATGTGGAAGCAAATGGCAGCAGCTTAGGTGAGTGACTCCATGTCTCTTCTGTGCTGCTCTCCAGTTTGCCTTCTCTCCCTGGTTTTAAGGGGGAGCCTCCAACTGTATTTGCTGGAAGAGATCAAATATTAGGGAAGGTCATTGACTGTCCAACAGGACACAAAAGGCCTTAACACAAGAGTTTTCCTGACTCTGTTACTAAAAAAAAAAAAAAAAAAAAGAAGGAAAAATCCTAAAAAAACAAAAAAAAAAAAAAAGGTAGGCACAATCCTGAAATGACAGAAATAAACATTGGTCTTCCTGATATTTTTAGATATTGTCAGCTGACAGGGCAGATTGTGAAGGACTGAAAAATGACGAACATAACTATGACTCTCTTCCTCCCCCCTCAGAAAAAAGAAAGATGGGTAGGGAACAGAGAGAAGAAAGAAGGCTCTGCTGGCAGCTTCAGGATAGTTAGTTTCAAAAGCATGTGTGGGGGAAAATATGAGAAACAATCTTGTGGGATTCAGTGAGGAAACACTTCAAAAATATAATTTGATTAGGACACAGCCTGTATGATTCAACGAGGGGGAGGAGGTATTGCCTGGAATATGCATCTGACAAACTTTTACATCAAGAATTACTAAATTACTGTCATGCAGCCATGAAGTAGGGGCCAAAACTTTTTTTTTTTTTTCTTTTTTTTACAAACTCATGAACTGCAACTTTATGAGTTGTGGGCATCTATGACGTGAATCAGCACCATGAGGTTACTTCTGCTTCTGGTTCCATTGATGTATTCCACTTTGTTATTTTTATCACAGTATCATGTGCTGCCTATCCTTCCTAAGTTCTGTTGGACTGGAGAGCAGGTAAAGAAAAGGAATCCTTCACAGTAGTGGGCAAGAGAATGTCAGATTTAATATGAAGATGATTCAGGCTTTGTGCCAGATCAGGTGAACTATAGTATCATTGCAGAACATCATTCTGTCACTGTCAATTGTTTATTATTATTGCTTATTATTTGTTATTTTATTATCTGTATTGCAGCCTGTAAATGCACGGTTGTGAACACGTAGTACTGATCAATACCAAGGAAAATAACTACATGGAATAAAAAAAGGTGTAGAATATAAGAAAGACACAATTATTTAGAGAAGTGTTTAAGCATTTAAAGGCTGCATCCTGTAACTTTTACCTGCAAATGGAATGTAAAGTGCTACATTTTGCATCATGACACAAGGAGATTATGCAGAATCACAGTGTGGGATCTGCTGCACTAGGAAAGGAAATATAAAGGAGAGACTAGGTTCTGAAATCTTTTTAGTGACACTTCTGTAAGGGCTTCAAGAAGGATTATGCCATGTACAGTTTGTACAAACAGTACAATGCCAGTCATTTTCATGCAAAGAACTGAAGCTCTTACCACAGCTTTTCCTTTTTTTTTAGCTGATGATCCTTAAGTCTAGTTTTTGGTACACTCATTCACGTAGAAACTTGTAGAGTGTAATTTTTGCTTCAGATCTAGATGTCAACCTCCTGGGATGGAAAGCAAGCAGCCAGAACTTGGCTCTCAGCACCTTGCTAATGACCTATAGATCTGTTTTGTTTTGAGGGAAAATGAGAGTAACTGAATATTCAAAAAGGAGATGATCTGCTTAGTGCAGTGTCTGGAAAACTTGCTTGGAGAAAAGATACTGTGTGTTATCTCTGTTTTTATGCACTTATCCTAAGTAATTTTGATATGGAAGCTTTAGGAATGCATCTGGGAAGGTAAAGAGAGCACTATTTCTAAGAGTTGCTGTCAAGAAGAGGAAAATTCCAGAGGGGACAATAAATTCTGTATCTTTCATGAGCATGTTGTTAATATAATATGCTGTGATTCAGGAATAATCTTTTATCTTTAAAAAAGAAAGGCATTTTTTTTAATATCTATTGGCAAGATGGTATCTTTTGTCCTTAAGATATTTGGGAAACCTAGAACTTGTGCAGAGCCAAATAAAGCAATGGAAAAGATGCTTATTTGCACCTTATCAATTATAAGATTATTCGCGCTGAATGAAAGTAGAAAATTGACATCAATATGACATTCTGTTTTGAGGTCTATTCTACATAACAAATTGTTGTTTATTAGATATTAAACAGTTATTTAGTTATAGTACATCTTTGAATATTTTCCTTGAAAGTACTGTCCTAGAGAAAATTGGATAGAGATATTAATATTTGCTTTGTGTTTGCAGGCCCAATTCAGCAATATCTGCCTAAAGTCAATCATATTTCCCTCCTTCACTGAAAGTCCACTGTAATGTACTGAAACTCGTGGGACACTTTAACTACAGGCATAGATGAACTGAACTAGAAAAAGATTGACTAAAATACTAGTAGTATTCTGTCTTACCCTCGGTGTTGCCACTTAAAATCATTGGACGTGTGATTGCTGGATATGCTCCTTTGCCTTAGTGTTTATCTGACTCCAATGAAAACCATGAAAGGATACACAGTTTCATGCAAAAAATTTCCCTGGTGTTATACAAAACAGTTAATTGTTAACCACTCTTTCTTCCACCATGCTGTTAAGTCAGAACGTTTTAGGGATGGTATAATAATCCTTAAAGTGAAGAATGTATAAGTATAAAGTGTTCAGAGTTTAAGAAGCCTCCAGGCTAGAAATTGAAATCAATATTGCCTTGAAATAAAGGGGTTGTAAGCTGGTGTTTCAGTTCAGTGCTAGCTGTATAAACAGGTTGTGGATTGTTGGCCTGTTAATTTAGGGTTATTTTAAAAACAACCGAAACAAGGCTGTGAATGTGTGTGGTAATTAGATGGTTCATATAACTGGGGCTGGGCTTTTTAAAAAGGTTGTTTCATCTGCTGAGGAATTCATTAAAACATATAGTAAAAATGAAAATTACCCTCCTAGTAGTTAATTATTAAGATCAGAATTATTAAGTTCAGACTCAAAAGTTCAGAATAACAAATTTGCAGGTATACTGAGAATTCAAAGTACAAAATGTAAGGGATACTGTATATCTTCTGATATTGTTTCTAGAAGTTATTATTTTGACATTCTCAAAACAACTAACTGATCTTTTTGTTGATTTGATCAAATTTACTAATTTGTAGATTTTCCTTCATTCTTAATATTAAAAAAATAATAAACATTCCAGAGAAACTGTTCAGTTTCCTGAGAAAACAAAGCCCTACAAAAAGATTCTCTGCTAAAATATATAAACATGGGGAAAAAAAATTGAGTTGTTTTATGATAGTGCCTCTTTTACTGTGTCTGGCTAAGGAAAGTATCTAGTTATTTCTAACCTTAGTTTAGAAAATGTTTCCTTTTTCAGCAGTATGAGGAAGTGCATATCCTATTTTAAATCTTTCTGGAAATAAATGGCAGTGACTGGCTTTATTAGTGGAAGATTCAAATGTAATTTTATATATTACAGGCAAGTGCAGACTGCTTTAGTTGAGGATAACCTGTAGCTTCTTCTTCTTTACCAGCAGTGGGAAAAAGAATAATTCTGAATAATTCACAAACTTTCTATCAAAAAGCAGAAAAACTAGAATTGTGTAGTTAAAGACAAGAGCTCATGAGCTGTATCAGGAGAAGTAGAAATTCTATTAGAGAGTCACAGTGGTGTTTTTTACAAAAAAGAACTAATCCTTTTCTCTCATTTTCTAATGATCTTCTATTTTCTTGAAGTGTGACTCTTCACATCTATATATAAACACTTAGAAGTTGTTGTATAATCTAAATAAGCTGTAGAGAAAGTGATGAGGAAAATGACGTCTGCAGGATGTGGCTCATCCCACATATTTAAATCACTATTGACAAGCTTCTGACTTTTTTTAAACAGAAACGCTTCATATTTAATTTGTTTAACCATTCCTCCTTCTCAGTTTCATTCTTTATCAGCTCCAGATAAAGTCTCAGGTTATTACACGGTTGGCAGGAGACAGGACTTGCAGAGGCACTACAGCAAGCAGCATTTATGGGTCAGTGAACTTGTTCACTTGGCAGACACACTGCACTGGGACCAGTTTAGCTCATTCTCCTAAACACGGAGTACAACCCAAGTGTTTGGAGAGGAGCTTCTCAAAGTGAAATTGGCATGATTCACGGTTGCATCCAAGCCTGTTCTCTACTGCCACATCCACTTAAGCTTCAAAACGAGTTCTTAATGAGTTTAATCATATTTAAAATTTTAATCTTTTTCAACAGTATTACAATTGCCTTTGGCAAAAATCAGAAGTGTACAGAGCTCCACATGACTCAGACCCAAACCAGGTTTTGTGTATTCAATTCCTTGTGAATCACCACTTCTTTAGACAAGACTTTAATTTTTGGTGTGTTTTTTGCACCTTTAATTACATTATTGTGTATGTGATTAAAGAGTATCTAAGAAATGTTTGTGACTTTTACAGACTTATTCACCATACAGTAAGTATTGAATTGAAATGTATCTATCCTTTCTCTTCCTTTCTCTCTACAAGCTGATATAAAAGATGAGTGGGTTTCAGGTGTTCATTCTTGAGGATATCTGTCTCTTCTCTCACTGGGTCACATAATTAGAAGTGGAGATTGTGGCTTATTATAGCTCAAATAATAGCTTTTTTTGAATCTCAAAGGTCTACCCTTAGCTTCACACCTACAAATAACATGATACTTTTTGATTTTGAGATAATCTTTTGTAGATCTACGATAGTGCATTTTATTCTCTCTTCCTTGCACATTCCTCATATATACCTGTGTGAAATTTAAAAGAGATTCTGCAAACCTTAGTCATGGGGAAGAATACTGTATTGAACAATAATGCCTATTTAAAATGCAGCTCCTTCTATTCTGGAAACTAAGCCTAAAAACTGAATCCTTCCATCAGCATGGTTCTAGAGTACATTAAAGGTACAGATAGACTTAATATTTCATAGAAAATACCACTCTTATTTTTATAAATCTAATCAGAATTATATTATAAAAACCGACATTTCATCATCAGCTGAAAGTAGATCCTGAATGGACACAAGGTTCTCTCTATTTCTGACCCATAAATTATGAAGAAACCTTGAAAAAGAAAGTGTATAAGCCGTACTGAGATTGCATTTTGGTTTATGTTTCTGAGATCTCAGATTTCCCCAAAGCAAAAATGACCTTTAGAAATGTGAATGAACTCCTGACATCTTAATGATTTTTAGTGTAAAGTGGAATAATGGCAGCTTAAACAACAAATAGTAACAATTAATAACAGCTAATTCTTACAAGAATCAAATGGCCAATCAATGTCACATACACATACTGCTTCTATTTCTTATTCTATATCATGATTGCATCTCTAATACTCAGCTGAATTTAAGACAACAACATGCCATCTTCACTGTGTTGCATTATGCAACATAACATGTATGTGTTTCCATGTGTGCACAGCTTTATTTGTATTTATAAACATCAAACTGTGCTCATCCTTTTCTGAGAGCTGTGGGCCAGAGCCAGAAACTATCTAGAAGTGTCATAGAAGAAAAATGAAGTGGCCAAGAGCATTCATACCTGTCTTTGGCTCCTGTATTCAGGGACTGTGTGTGGAATCGCTAGAGAGGGAGGGAAAGGGAAATAACAATAGTATTGAACTTAGACTTGAACTTACATTCTACAATCTGGACCTAGGAGAGTAATCATCATCAAATTTTATTTCAGTAAAAGTCTCTCGTTTAACCTGTTGGTAACTATCAGTTAGAATTACAAGGACTGTTCAACTCAAGTGTCTTACTGCACAGCATCTGTCTTCTAAAACCTTTAAAATTTCCTTCAGTGAGCTGTTTCAGGTGATTTTAAGTGAAAAAAGACCAGACTACAATGATACTGCATCTTGTAATTAAAAATTTCAGCTACATGCTACAAGTTTTCAGGAGCATGCACATACATAAAAATCAAATCAAACCAAGATATTTGTTTGGTCCTGTAACAGTGAATTTGAAACTCCTCTTTTTGCTTGCTCTTTTCTGAAAATACTGACCAACTGCAGTCTCACTCCCTCTTTTTACATAGTTCTTCTTTTTACATACTTCTTTTCCTTCCTTCTTTTGTAATTATGACTGCTTCTTTTAACATAAGATAATGTAGTAATTCAAAAGTAGTGCACTTTCCACATTAAAAATACCACCACTTACTATGAAAGTGCACATTTAACAAAACTTCATGTCAGATATGTGCAAACCCTCAGGCTAGAAGTTTTGAAAGGCAAAAGTTTTTGACTATAGAGCCAGTTTGGTTTATATGGATATTGGTATTGCTGGCCTGTGATTTCAGTTGCTTAATGATTTTACTTCACTGGAATGCTTTCATACTTTGTTTGTCTGGTTGATTGGTATGATAGCTAAAAAATTTGGGGGTGTAGAAGTAGCACATGATGAGAAGCAGAGTATTCTGGCTTGTCGGCTATTGAGAATTGACTATGTAACAATATCCAGACCAAAAAGAAACTATGTCCTTACAGAACAGACTAGAAGTTGTAATTACAAAATGGCAGTCTGCACATGTGAAGACTGTAATCTGCTTTCCTGAGGGCAGTCAGTATACAGGTTTTGTTCAGAAGACAGACTGAGAATTGATTCAAATACTCTTATTTTTGGTTCTTGCTTCTTCTGTGTTCCAAGGGAAATTATTGTCTCAAGCTCTTTTCCTCCTGTTTCTTTTTTGTATTCAATGGTGTTCAGAGAATTGTAATATTCGTTGTAAATCTGCTGACCAGATCTACTGACAGGGAGATATTTACATTATAAAATTGCATAAAAATATAAAATAAATGTATTTTTATATTATTGTATATATGATTTATTGCATAAATATAAAATAATATTTGTCTTTGTCTAGACCACTGCTAAATCAAGACATATTTTCAGATATCTCTTGGTCACTTTCTTGCCAATGTGCAACAATTTGGGCATGAAAATTCCATTCAGTTATCCATTGTAATGCCTTAAGCTACAGTATGTATCTAAATAAACACTTGTGAGAGATCCATCCAAAGACAGTTACTGCTGTAATAAGGAAACAAGGCTCTTGGAGTGTAATCAAGTTAAAATTATGTGTGCATAAACAAATGGCATAATTATTTTATTAAATGTGTAAATCACTTTTTGATTTATAGAACAATTTCTTTTAGCAAGTCATGAAATATTTAACATGAGAGATAACAGACATCCTTACACAGAAAGTTTTACAGCCTTTCATAGAAGAGAAAGGCTGTCATTATGCTCTATAGAAAAAATGGGTTCTAAACCAGTTGAGTCAGGCTTATTTGACATTGCTCACAGTGCAGACTGTTGGTATTTGAAGGCAGTCCAGCTCCGTAATTATGATGACAGATCTATTCATGTTTGTTGGTGCTGAGGATAGACAGCTGTTTTCACTTGCTGGCTTACAATTTGACAACTGCAGTCCCAACAAATGCTTTTGATGTTCATACATGACAGGAATAAAAAGATCAAAAATCACTCATAAAAAGTCCCATCCTCCTTCTCTTTATCTGATTTCTGAATCCATAGAAATGTAGGTCTTGAAGGTATTTTGGGGGATTTACCAAGTCAAATCTAATGCAGTCACAGCTACCCAGAATATATCAGTGTGTGTTGGTTTGTCTCTGCTTACAAAAGGTATGGCTTTCTAGATGAGGTCTGGATTGATTTTTCAAGAGGTAGATTCTTTTCCTGGTTTTGCTCCAGGGTTTCCTTGGCCTAGGTTAAATCATTTGCTGAATTCTACCTTCCCATTCTGCCCTAATTGTAGGCTTCTCATTCTTTCAAATTGTTCATGTCTACCATAGCCTCCACAGTATAGGTCTGACTTCAGATGAAGAGCTTTAGGTGTTACTCAGCTCAGGCTTCCTCTCTGCTTACCTTGCTGCTCCAATATGCCAGCAACTCTTCAGTTTTATTTTACCTTTCTTATCCTACCATATGTTTAAAGCTAGAACTGTTACTCTGTACAGAGCTAGGCATTAAATGAATATGGATAAAAACATAAGCTGTAACTTCTCGGCCTTCTACAGAGCCATCCTGTGAATTTGTTTCACTGAGCATAAAAGCTGTATTTTCCTTTCATTTGTAGTCAGGTATTTCACTCAGTTACTTCTCTGTGCATTTTGTAGGACAGGCTCATAATAAAATATGTATGTCTGTTTATATGGTTGGGAATCAAATCTAGTTTCTGTGAAAGATGTTTTGCTATTCTTTCATAAAAATGAAATTAAGAAATCAGTATGTATGATTTTACTAGAAACACATCTGATGGGTATTTGCTTTGGCTAGGCTACTGCCACCAAGCTATTATTACCACATGTATTCAAATGACATTTTATTTCCTACTCTGCATTTCTGAGCAGCAGGCTGCTTTAGCTACTGCAGAGTCACATCTACAGAGAACGGACAGATGTTCCACATTTTCTTTATGAAACTGGAGAACCTTTCAAATTCACTATCTAAAATATCACCAAAGACACATTGCACAATAGATGACATTGTCCCAAAGAGATGAAGAAAATTTACTATTTAAATTCCCAGTAGAACTCACAGGGCACACTTCACATAATTAGTAATCGTGTGCTCAATGGGCACGCATAGTAAAAGATAGTCAGCTCCTTCCTACTATTCTAATAATGGAGATTACATATAGGTATCTATTCAAAAGAGAGGATACAAGACTACTGCTAACAACTGTAAGAGAGAAAGAGGAAGAGAGGATGAGAAAGTTTAATTAACAACTACTACCCAGAGAGATATTTTGAAGAAAGAATGACTCATAGGATAATGCAACTTTGCCAGTAGCCAGGATAGGGAGGAAGAATACAAAGGAACAGCTCTCTTTTAATGAAGTAGATTTAGTTGCTGTATCTTTAGGAAGATGGAAACATACTTTTGTTGCCCACTTATTTATTTCTTTGCTGCATGTTCCAGTTTAAGTTAGAAAAAAGAGGAGGGCTGTTTTCTTTATTACTCTCTGGTAAGGTCAAAGGGTCTGAGATATATCTTTTGCCAAAGAAAGAACTCTTTGTACCAAAAAATAGTGTCAGGAGGAAAAAAAGTCAGAATAAAATGTAACATTTTTCCAAAGATTAGCTCTCAGTCCAAAGTTTTACATGTTTCTCTAGAATTACAATATTTCCTGAAACCAGCAGTTTTCCAAGGTGCCGTTAGAGTACCTCTAAAACCACTAAAATGGACTGGATCTGTTATGACCTTAGCAGAATACAGCTCTAATGGGGACTGTGGCCGTCAGTCTTTTTATTAATCTTATCATTTCAGTAGAAGGAATTTAATTTAAATCTCAGAAGACTTTCTGTATTCCCCTCCATTCTTAAGGCATGTGTGTCAATGTGACTAGTATGTTTCTTGGAGTATCCTAATATCCTGGAGTATCCAAGATAGGTAGGAATATATCAGAAACAGTATAGGCAGTAATAGGCAGGAATATATCAGAAATATATCAGAAACATATCTGTTTCAAGTCCCTACTCATTGTGTTGACTTAGAAATTCTCACAAAAGAGAAGTAATTTCTGAACAGAATTGTGCCAACCCATTTTCATTGTGGCATCTTCAGATGCATGAGAATTCCAACTTCCTTTGGCAAAGGAAATTAGAGATGGAGTAATCTGGCAACAAATGAAGTTGTTCATTGTACTGCCTGGAGAAAATACTGGATTTTACCTAATGAGGCTGAATGTAGTGCTTTGGCAAACTGTGATCACATGAGGAACAGTGTTTGCTCAAGATTAACAAAATTGTTTGTGGCAAGTGTAAACAAGTGCTAGTCTGTTTCCACAGCAAAATTCCCCATTTTAGGGAGCAGTTGTCTATCCCAAGTTCTTAGTAAATACTTATACAGTGAGATATTTCAGACACAGCTGGTGGGTACTGAAAGAAGGGAGACTTCAACAAGGATATTCTTGAAAGTGAGATCTATGGTGTGTTATTGTTTGGAACAGGATAATTTTTGTCACAGACATAAGTGCATTCTCAGAGTTTTGATTCTGTGCTGGCCCAGCACTTCAGTAATGTCTTCAACTTCTGTATGAACCCAATGTTCAACTTAGACCCCAACTGAAAGTGGTTCATGTGTGTGAGATATATAAAAGGGGACTACTAAACCACTGTAGTGTGTCTTCTTCTTCCCAGAAGTATTTTCTAATACTTTATCTTTGGCCAGCATCACTGAGAAGGTCAGACAGCTGACTGTAGCACACAGTTGGAACTCTCAGGCTCTATACCATCTTGTTTGTTTATAAGAAACATTTTTATGCTCTTGTATTTGTCCTGTTCAACAACTCTACCATAAAATTGTTTTAGTGACAAAAAGTCACCATGTTTGTTGTGGTGTCAATTTGGTAGTGCATTGTGTTGTAAGTCAAGCTGTCCTAATTGATCAGTTCCTACAGTATGTTGCAATATAGCTTCTATTATGTCATTCTGACGTGTGTCAAGTATGTCCTAACGTGAGAAGAAAGATGTTAAGGAGTATATTTCTTTCTAGTAGATCTCATGATTCATTAATACAAAGTTACATCGCTTGTAAATAGGCAAAATGTAGAGTAAGGTATTATTATAGTTATGAGATGTATTTTAAGGTATTTCCTATATTATATTATATATTGGAGTTATATATTCATTTTTTTTTCTTTGCTACATTCTATTTGTCTAACTTGCTTTTTCAATTTTTGAAATAGTTTAATGTAAGTTGTGTCAGTATGCCATATGCAGATGCTCTGCTTTTTGTGCAGAAAGAGGTTTACAAAATTTCACATATTAATTATAGAGAAATTCTTTGTTATTATTTGTTTTCATCTTAGGAAACTTGAAAAAACCCTAATATTAATGTTATTAATTTTTTGGAGCAGATATGGTTCATTTAACCTCATCAATGCTTATAAGGCTTATGTATCGGAAGGACATAACTAAGGCTGTGGGTCTGAGCTTTTAGAGATCCAATATAATATCCTGAAGAGAAGGCTTTTACTCAGAGCTATATTAGGATGTATACATTTACATGTAAGAGTGAATTGAATGAAGCTAGACTTGTGATATATAATAATTTGCTTGCATAGGCACAATCTTTAAGGACAGCACACCATCGAAAGAACAATGAGAGCTCAACTATGCCTAATTTTTTATCGTAATAACAACTATTAAAAAGTTAATGGCCTCACATTGTTTGATTTCAAATAGGCTTTAATTTAATTAGTCAAAGAGATGGACACTTCTCTTAAATTAATTTTGAGTTTCTGTAAGTAGAGATCAAGAAGGTATTAAAACCCATAATCTATTATGATATTTGGACGATTTATAAAAACTAATCCTAATGACTGGCATAAAGGTACCAAATCTGACATATTCTTTACAGGTAGAGTTATGTTGCTGCCACACCTTCAGCATCTCTGCTGAAAAGTTTTAAGTAACATGTGAAAGTACACTTCAACACAAGGTAAGTAAGGAGCAAGTGCCCAAAGCATGAAGAGAAAGCACAAAGGGAAAGTATACACACAGGGGAAGTGTGATCATTCAAGGCAGCATGCAGGGAAAGCATACAGGAAATAGCTTTGCAGGGTATGTGGAATGGCTAATTAAACTCCCCTGAAATATGACTAAAATTTGTGTAGAAGCACCAAAACCAAATTTTGTATTACTAGTAATTAACATCTAGTGCTGGGGCCTGTTGGTTACCTCCAATTTGTTGAACAGTTTAGTTGAAAAACTAAAGAACTTGCAACTAGCAGGAGCTGTTACACAGAATGAAATGGTCTGCTTTGTATTATTGCTTTATGCTAAAAGCTTGTTCCCACCCTTTACAAAAGAAATTTTTTTTACTTTTTCCTGATCTTTGATTTGTCCTGTGTACCAGGATATGAAAATATATGTATAGTAAACATATATGGGTAAGCATAGGTGAATATTCACATATGTATTTCAATACATATACCTATTTGAATAATACATATATGGAGCATAAGGCATATGTGTGTACATATATATGTGTGTGTGTGTGTATATATGGAATAGATATATGTGTTTGGGAAAAAAATAATTTCATTTTGTCAAAAACTGTCCCTGCTTCTTGGAAAAAAATTATCTTTGGAAGAAAATGGCTTTATAACTGTCAGGTTCAGATACAGAAACCATTTAAAAGTGTAGAAGTGAAGCAGCATGCTCTGAAAAAGCATCCAATGTTATGAAGTTTTCACTTACCACTGGTCTGGCTAGAAAGCATTTTCATGAGCATCCTGATTCCTGTTTCTGGAACCTACTCTGTCTTGTCTCTACCACCGTTACATCAATGGAATAAAAAAACAATAGTACAGGGGCATAAAAGTGCTGAACCAAGGCAATGTGTAAATAGAGAAAAAAGATTTGAATGAAACTGAAGACTATATCTTGAAAGTGTGGGATATCTACTTGATATCCATAACTCCTGCAGCGTCTCAACACTTTCCTATGTTCCAGAGAGACTTCAATGTAAACAAATTGAAATTTTTTCTTCTTCTGGCTCCTGCAGTGACTGTTCTCTCCTTGGCTTGAGCAGTTCAGCTGTAAATGTACCTTTTGGAAACAACGGAGGAGGTAGAACTCAGGAAGGAGGGAGGGGTGGGCGGAAAGGTGGGTTTAGGATGTGTTTTACTTCTCATTATTCTGCTCTGATTTTGTTCGTAATAAATTCAATTAACGTCCCCAGGTCTGTTCTGCCCTCGACAGTACCTGGGGAATGATCTCTTCTGGTCTTTGACTCATGAGCCTTTTGTTATACATTTTCTCCCACTTGTGGAGTAATGATAGAGCAGCTTTGGTGGGTGCCTGGCATCCAGCCAAGGTCAACCCACAACACCTTGGTAGGGAAGGGTCAAATAAAGGGACTTGTAAAGACAACAGATGTATACAAGTGCAAGTGACCTGATGGGATGTACGCGTGTGTTCAGGGAGGAGGTTGATGTCCAGGCCAGGCCATTATCTTTGAATGCTTGTTGTGACTGGAAGAAGATCATGAGTGCTGGACAAATTTCCCAGAACAGGTCTCAATCTTAAAGATCTCTTGTTAAGTTGTTAGCAAAAATCACAGAATCATTACAGTTGCAAAAGACCTGCAAGATCAAGTCCAACCTATGACCGAATACCACCATGCCCACTAAATCACAGTGTGAGGTGTCATGTCAACTCATTTTCTGTATACTTCCTGGGATTGACTCCACGAGGGGAACCTTTTCCAATGCCTAATCACTCTTTCAGTGAAGAAATTTTTCCAACTATCCAACCTGAACCTTGCCTGGCACACCTTGAGGCCATTTCCTCGTCCTATTTCTGGGAGAAGAGCAGACTCCCACCTCACCACCACCTCCTTTCAGGTAGTTTTAGAGAGCAATAAAGTCTCCTCTGAGCCTTCTTTTCTTCAGACTGTGAGGCATAATCGCTTTGAATATTAAAAAAATCTACTTTTTTTGGTGAAGAAAGCTGTTTGTACCAACAAATCTGAACTATGTGTTGTATTATATTTAAACTAGCATGTGAATAAGTAGTAATGTTGTAACAGAATAGGTAATCTTAAAGGGTAGAGTTAAGATTGTATTTATAACCTTATATTAACATAACCTGAGTTTCTTAGATAAGCTCAGGGGTATAATTATGTTTTTTCTCATTGTATTTATTGCTTTATGCCATCTAGTGGTCTCTGCATGCCGTATCAGCTTTAGTAGCTGCAGAACTTTAAGCACATTAGCAGATGCTATTCTAATGTGACTTTTTCATGTTTTCTTGATACATGATTGGATAATGGAAGATCTCATGATGATAAATTGGACAAGTTGCCTTGTTACACATTTTAAGATGGAAAGAATTAAACAAACTTAAATAACAAATGTTCAAAATGTTATTAGTAATTTGAACTGATGCCAAGAATTTTTTTCAGTGTTGCATATGTGTTTGTTCTTAGTTTTGCTGAAATTTTGACTGTGAATAATGAGGCTCTGAAATAAGTAAGCTGACCAGAAAATGACTTACAATTAAATAGCACTGTGTGGAGTGTTCAAAGATTATAATATTATACAAAAAGATATAATTGCAATTTTAGGATTTGACTGTCCTTAAGAAATATTACTGCCCTGAAGGGTGAATTTATTTTTTAAAAGACCATTGCTTTTGTTTTTTTAATGGATGAAAAAAAATAAGTACCTTTACTTTGCTGGGTAAGGAGAATTTGAACAATTCCAAAAGGCTTAATCTGTAATGTTGATAATGAAGTATAAGATTGTCCAGATGTGACTGGATAATAGGTTTTGAGATAGATATACTGGCCCTGCAATTTGTCCAGGATATCCATTCACACATTTATCCATTCAAGTGATGAATTTTCTGTAGTAAGTCTGTACAGCAGTAAGTTACTGCTTCTAGAGGGAAGTGAAGTAGTTGCAGCAAATGGGCTGAGACAAACTTGTCTGATGGCTGATTAATCCCATCACAGAAATCTGGCAAGCACAGGTTACACTTTCCATGTACCATGTGGCCAATTGCCAATCTTCCTAATGGGTTTTGTATTGTGGATCTCTTTTATCTTGTATTGCTTGTTAACTTTTTTTGTTCAGGCAACTTGGTATCTCAAAAATTCAGCTGCAGAAATCAGGAAATAACATTATTGGATTTTGTTTTCACTGAAGAAATGAAATTAATAGTATTTGGGTAGAATATGCTTAAATAAGTGTGAGGCAGCTCTGTGAGTCACAGTACAATTTCTGCCCCCATTTGTTTGACCCAGACTACTGAGTCCTCTACCATGTCTCAGCAACTTTGACCAAGGTATTGAAGAAATGTTTTCATATTTTTGTCGCATTTGCAAAAATATGAAAACTTTGAAAAAAAACCAACCTGACTTCAATGGTCATTATGTTCAAAAAATGTTCATAAAAGTAAACAAAATGTTCAGGAAAGTAAAGATTTTTAAAACCATCCATGATTTTAGGATTTGGATTGGCAATTTTGCACATAATTCTGGCATGGTATATCCAAATGTGGTTTTGCATTCTGACAATTCATTTCAATTGTAAATGGAACTGCTGGGTTTCCTGGAGTTCTTCTGGAACTGAAGCTGTTAAATTAATTTCACTACTAAACTAATTCTGATTTTCAATCACAGCTCAAGAAGAAAAAGTTAATTGTCCCTCTATAAAACCCAGTCTCCTATCAGTGGTGATTAGCAAATTGAGACGTGTTTTATGATTTTCTGTTTGGAAGCATCAAACCTGTGCTACATGTGCATTTTACACCTTAGATAACGCATAAGATATTAACAAAGGGAAAAACCAAGCAAACCCAACACCTAAATTCTGCTGGATTTTACAGTGAAGATTTTAAAGGAGGAAGAGTAATGACTTGAAAGACAGATGTTCCAGCAAAAGCAATATACTTTTACGCTGCTGTCAAGCTGTTGAACCATAGAAGCCAGGTTTAACTAAAAAGAAAATCTACAGAGGCCTCTTCTGCTGAGTTGTATTACACTGTGTAACAGACTGAGCTTTAATTTTAGTCTGTAGACATGGGCAACCTGAAACAGCATCATTGTCAAAAAAGAGCACGTGCTTTGTTGCTGTACCTTTGCCTCTTTGTATAATAGAGGTTTTACATGAGAGACTAATGTTTCATTTTATTAAATATTTACCAACAATCTATTGGCCATATGTCATAGAGCTTGCATGGTGACAGACTCTGTATTCGTCACCTTTTCAAGATGATTCTGCTATATCCATGGTGTTATACAGGTTCACAAAGACC
This sequence comes from Hylia prasina, assembly GCA_013397195.1. Classification (NCBI taxonomy): domain Eukaryota; kingdom Metazoa; phylum Chordata; class Aves; order Passeriformes; family Sylviidae; genus Hylia; species Hylia prasina. Next base: position 222,598 of record VYXD01008099.1, on the reverse strand, counting down.
TTTCAGGAACCCAGGTTTTGTTTGTTCTGTCTGTGCTACTGGCATCAGTATCATGTTTGTGTTCTGTTGAAATCATTTTCAGGAATGAGTTTTTCATGGCTTTTCTGTGGGATACCATGGAAGATGTCAGGATTTCTTTCTCAAGTACTGTTTATCTGACAGTATTGTCTTCAAATATTTCCTAGGTGCTGCAACACTTTCCATTTGGAAACATTATTAGTCAAAAGTTACAATAATACTTAGAAGGCTCTTTCCAGCCTTTTTTGTTTGCTTGTTTGTTTGTTTGTTTGTTTGTTTGTTTGTTGTTTGGATTATGCACTGATATGGTTAATCTTATGTGTTGTTGCAGACTAATCAACTAAAAAGGTGGAAATTATCATAGTTAAGTTTTTGTAAGGTTTCAATAAGGCTTGTGCTTTGAGCACAAGGGAGGAAGGAGAGCTCAATATATTTGTTAAAGCTTAGTATTTTTTTTCTAACAGAAGTTAGTTTAAAGACCCTCACAGTTTGCTTCCCATATTATTTGAAATGTTTTCTCATACAGAATTTTTAGGTAAGATGGTAAAATGATAATATTAATTTCATAGGAAGTTATTAACAGCTTCTAATTACTGTAATTGCATAAAATACATTTAGTATATAAACATATGGTATGTTTGCATATTGTAATGACAAAAACTGATTAGATCTCAGTGTAAAGGTGTATGCTATCATAATTAAGACTTCCAAAATATAACTTATGAGCAGCAAGAAACAGATAATTGAGTGAAATGCAAGAGAATGTCTTTGATTACTAGGAGGAAAAGGGAAGACTTCAAGGAAAGCTCACTTTCCATGCTGTATGTATTCAAAATACCATCCTCAAAATTGCTTTGGCTCTAATATTATGCATAGCATTGCACCCCAGTAGGCAGAGGGTTGTGCCACATCCAGCCCCATGGGATGTCACCTAGTGGGATTCAAAGATCTCTTCTAGGAAAGGCGTTCCCTAGCTCCATTCCCAGCAGTACAAGTTCCTCTGTCTCCATCACACAGTTGGTGTAGATGGATCCATACAGACGTACGGATAGAAGGAGCTGGAGCTTTGCGTGGCCTGTCAGGCACTGGTAACTCAGCGTCTTCACATCCGTATACCTGACTCCTAAAAGACTATTTAAGGATAAAAAGTGTCTCATGTCCCATTGTCAGTCTGTATTGCAGCTGGCAGCTGGATGGGAAGTCAGGCTGACACGGGTCCTCTCATCTCCATTTCTTCAATGCCTTGGTCAAAGCTGCTGAGACATTGTAGAAAACTCAGTAGTCTGGGTCAAACAAAGGGGGGCAGAAACTGTGCTGTGACTCACAGAGAGAGCTGCCCAGACACTTGACCTCTTCCTGTGGCTAAACACAAGGAAATAAATCAACTCTAGAGTTTTATTAATGCTGTGCAAGGCATGCTCGATACAAAGACCTCTATGGAATGCAGCGAAATTAATTAAAAAATATTTCGGGGGTAAGCAGTTTTTGTTTGTTTGTTTGTTTTGTTGGTTTGTTTTGTTTTGTTTTTTTTTTTGTGGGTACAGAGTAAATATTTGGCAGACAATGAGTTGTTCAACAATGCAGCAAATTCTTTTTTCTTTTTATTGTAATCATCTATAAAGCTTATGAACATTGAAGAAATATAAAAATGATTAACAGCCACTGGGTGACTGAGACATGATTAACAAAACAGGTAAAGGTATTATTGTTATTGGGATCCTTGACCAACTCCACAAATTTGGTTTTGCTATGTTGCATGCTAGGAGCACTTGAAAAAGCTCATAGTGAAAGAGTAGAACTGAATTTCTCCCTAGTTTGTTGTGCTAGATTGCAAGGAAACATTCTTGTCAACTAGATTTCTCCTATGCTCTGGAGGGGAATGCTGTACCAGGACCAGTTTGTAAGAGGGTGTTCAAAATTAAGTCCTGAAAAATGTTGTCTTATTTGAATTTTTGTTTTAAAAACTCCACTCAAAACCAGAAGGAAGGCTAAATGCAAGGCTAATTAATGGAAATAATTAGATTGTGACAAGACAATTGACTGCATTTTAACTTCCCTATTATTAGCAATTCGCTGTGAATCATTACATAACAATTTTTTCTAGAAATCATTATTTACTATCATCATAGATGAAGTGATAGTAAAATTCAACAGATGCATTCTTAAGTGTAATTTTGAAAATCATATTTTGATATGGTTTTCACAGACAAGGTAGGTAATATGTCAAGAAAATGAGGAGCATTTAAAACCATTCTGGGTAGTGAGTCAATCTCTATTATAGCTGAATATCACCTGTGATTCTAGTTATAAAGTGAATTTGTGGCAACCCTTTTGTGGAGGTGTTAATAGGGGATGATGTACTTTACCGACTGTGGATGATGGTGTTCTCACTTTAGGAATCTCTCTCCTCACAGTCTGAAAAGTGCAGGTTTTTAACTAAAGTATGAAAAGTGGATTTTCCTCATGTTCCTAAGCAGACATGTGAAGTCATATGCAGATAAGGCTGTCTTTAAATTTTTCTTTTATGATTTACAGTCTGTTAACTGGCATATTTAGGGCTGACACTTAGCTGACCAGTTCTAAACCATGAAGAGCAAAGAGCAACATTTAAATTAAACTGTCCGTCTCTAATTAAAAGAAGAGAAAATTGTATAGTAATCTATTACCATAAAACATTACTGTAGCATTACTATCAATTTCCTAAAAATTCACTATCTGGAAAAAATAATTGTGCCAGTTAAAATATTGAGTTTAGCTTGGGAACTCTGGAATACACCTTATTTCTCCCTTTTTTAAAAAATTACAGTGTTATGCCAAATGAAGACCTGCCTTGTGAACAAATCTTGTGATGGAACTAGATGCTACAGTCTTCTCTGGTGCTCAGGTCCAATAAATGTTGCTAAGCTTAGCTTCATAAAACTGACACAGAACACTGAATGTGATTTCAGAAAAAAAGAAATCCTCCTCAGGATTTCATGTCCAGACCTGTAAAAGAGAAGGAAAGTGCAACACCTGGAAAGTGCTCCTTTTTCACTTTTTATTTAGGAGAAAAATTGCTAATCTACAAGCAAATGAAATAAATCAGAGAAAAAACCTGGTTACCTGGTGAAAAGAAACCTGGAAACCATTCTTTAAAGCAGCTTTAAAATGCATTTTTATAAAAAAAAGGGAAAACTCCCAAAGTTAACTTTTTTGCAAACTTTATTTTCTGAATGAAGACCATTTTAGAATCAATAAGAAACAAAACAAATAATGTCTACCAACCAGTTTCCTGCAGTAGCTACTGTGACTTAAATACCATTTTTTTTCTATAACCTGAGAAAACACATTTATAAATTCTGTTTGCTTGCCAAGCTTCTTTTCTATACGGCTGAAGGCCTTTTTGTAGTATTCCGAGTCGTTCATGAATCCCCAGAGGTTTTTGTCTCTTAGCAGCCTAATCTCTAGTTTTGGCTGCTGGATGTTGCCGTGGGTAATGGGAAGCTTCCTCAGCTGCTCGTTTCTTTCAGGGCTGTGGGATGGGCAGAGCTCTGCTCCCCTCTGCATAGACCCGGTGTGCCCCTGGGAAAGATGAAAGGGATGAGCAGGGCGAGGAGGGGCTGCAGAGCACGCTGCGGCAGCCCTGAAGAGGGGAGGAGGAAGGAGAAATTCAAGGTACTACTTAAAGCAGGATCTTTGTGAAGCCCCCGAGCAAGACAATGAATGTAGTGCTTTGTTACAGAGAGAGGGATGTAGCTACTCTGAGACAGCTGAGAGTTGAGGCAGTATTTATTTTAAGAGATTTGAATATAAATAAACTGCCTCAAGAGTTCAAAAGGTACCTGAAGGTGTATCTGAAGGCAGGAAGGAGTGCCCTGGTTTGGTGCTTGTAGTGCTTGTCTGCTGGGAAACAAAGTATTAGAACAATCTATCTTCCCTTGGTTCATTCATTTCTGATGTCCACAGCAATCAATGAAGGACAGAAAAGTCCTGTGCATGCCAGGTGCACAATTCAATAATCATCCTCCCACAAAGGTGGTTCAACCCTTTCTTTGTTGCCAAGGCTCAGGGAATAGAATGTACAATGAAGTACAATAGCTTTCTTCGTAAAGGGTATGTTTCTATCTTGTTCAGCCTATAAGGGTATAGTATAACATTTCTGTAGCTGTGAGACTGAGGAGCTTTTTCCAAACCTGTAAAAGCTATTCCAAATCAATTCTTAAGTGTTAGGGTGATTCAACCTTCACCTTCTCTGCCAGTGTATGAAACATCAGCAGCCATGTATGCTTTGAGTTCTTGCCAAGTGCACTTATGATTCGGGAGAAAATAGCAAGGAAAAATGTCTTCATGGCTGTTGCATATTAAAAAGACCTTGAGAATTTTGTATGGAAAAGATTAAGTTGTCTGCAGTGTACAGAAAAAAACTGAGTTAAGTAAGCTACTAGAAATGGAAGTTGTTTAAACCTGCCATGTGCTCCAGTCTGACATCGTCTGAAGAGCTGTGTTTGCAAGGAACTACAATAGTTCAGCAATGTAAACAATTAATATTTGGAATCCTTTGGTCTTTCTAATGTGAAGAAAAACATAGTTGAGTAAGAGTACTTCCAGCATTTATGTACCCTTTTTTCAAAACTCTTTTTTTTTTTTTCCTAAAGAATGTGCAACAGAACTCTAACATGTAACAGGATAATTTAAAATGACAAAAGATGAACTTTCAGAAAAATGGAAAATGTTGAATGTCCCTTCTGCCTGTGACAGGACCTGAGGGAATGGCCTGTGTCAAGGGAGGTTTAGGTTTAATATTAGGAAAAGTTCACCCAGAGAGTGGTTGGGCACTGGAACAGGCTTCCCAGGGAAGTGGTCACAGCACCAAGCCTGACAGAGCTCAAGAAGTGTCATATGTAGGGCCCGGAGAAAGGCTCAGTAATCCTTGTGGATCCCTTCCAACTCAGAATAATCTGTGCTTCTGTGGTTAATATGGTTCAGTTTGTTTCAATTTCCAAAAATAACAGGCAACATAAAATCAACTATTATTATTTCTGCCCTTTCCAGATTTCTCTAAAAATAGTTTTCACAACATACAACAGGAAAGCCTTGCCATGCTCTCCCTGGTGATTTAGAATGCTCATGTACAAATTATTTGCCTTTGTCTTCAGAGAATTTTGAGTTAAGCCTTGAGGTAGAGGATGAACCAGCGTTTGCTCCTTCTCCAAACAGTGGATATTTTGCATGATTTGACATATTTTGAGATAGTATCTGTGTATATGGAAGAAAAAAGTTCATTTAAGTAGTCTTTTACTCTAAAGCCAGGATTTTTTTTGTGATCTAAAAGACAGATAAATCTTCAAAGAAAAGAATTATATTGGAATTTACCTCTAAATTTTATTATTAGATTTTATGATAGTGTGTTAATGTGAAGCTCTCAGTTCAAATATCAGAGAAGCTGAAATGAGTGAAATCTAGACCTAGTCTGAGCTCCTTTTAAGGTTGTTGAGAGAAGAGTGAGTGGTAATGTGTAATTTTCCTCTTACAGATATGGGAACTGTCATTATTCATTTAAAGAGAGGAATAAAAAACCCAACCCAAAACTATAAGCCAGAAAGATATCTAGGGCAAATTTTTTTCCTGAAAAACGTCCTGCTGTGATAATTGTAACTCTTGAGAATGGGCCTTTATAAAAGAATTGTTGACAGATCTTTTGCAGTTGGGTACTTCAGTTCTTCATTTTGTTCTATTCCTAGACATGAAAAGTATCTGTTTCAAGAACTTAATTCACAAATTGTCTGCTTTGACATGCTAAAGTCTAGCGAAATATACTAACACAAAAGAACCTTTATTTGTAGAATCAGATAAAGAATGTTAATAATAGAGTGGCTTCAAATTCTTTATTAAAAGCAAATCCAAAGCTATAAATTCCTTTTTTTTCAAAAGGAATTTCTTTTTTCTGTTTGTGATGCTTTCTTATGAAGAGGAAGTTTATATATATTTTTAGAACTGTGTATGCGTATATATGCATATTTGTAAAACTTCATAGAAAATATTTTCACTTAAAAATGCTAAATATTTTAATAGAAGTTCTATGCATTGTGTACTTTGAAGAAAATTGTATCTTGGCAGTGAGAATAAAAGTTAGTTCTTATGCAGAGAATTTATATGAATTAACTATTATATATAATTAACTATAATAGGAAGACAGAAACACATGTTTTAATTTTGCACATGGTTCTTTCTGTTACTGAGTTGCAATAGATTTCAGTCCCAATGCTGATCTTCAGTATACACGTGTTTTTCATAAACCATCATTGATTTTTTTGTGCCTGGTTGAAATCTCCAGTGAAAGACCGAAACTGGGAAATTACTCTGTCTGCACGTAATGGTAGTTTACTGCAAAAGAACAACAGTAAAACAGAGATAAGTAACTAGATTGCGCTTTTCACAGTGAATAGGCTTGTTTTGGTGTGGTTTTAGAAAACTATGTTGTAGTACAGGGTATGGTGCACATTTTCTCTAAGCAATGTTGAGTTGCTGGAGAAGTGATTTTCTAGCAAAGCTGCAATTTAGTTTAGTAGTGGTTCACCACTAGAATAGAAAAAAAAAAAAAAAAAAGGAAGAAAACCCCCTGAGATTTCTTAAAAAGAGTATTTAAAATGAAATATCTGCTATAACAATCATTGCAGTTCATCAGAGGGTAAGAAACTGTGCTTTGCAGTAGAAAGGGTTTGTTGAGGTTTTTCTTCAATGGTGTTTGAAGCAAGATTCTGTTTTTTTATTTTTGGTTCTAGTGTGGGAGAATTCTGGGGATCCTTTCTTTATTTTGGCCTTCAGCCAAACATGATTTCAAACTGAAACAAAGATTTCGTAGCTCAGATTCTTGAAACTGACTCCATATTTTTTCTCCTTGGTATTTGTTTACAACACAGTAGATTTTCGTAATTTTACTTGGCGTTTGTGTAATAAATCTTGTAAATATTTCCTATAACTGTACATTAGAAATGGTCTCTAGATTGTGACTATGTCCTATTAGTGAGGGACAATATGCCGATTAATTCTAAACTCACATAAAACTGCAGGAAAAATGAGATCTTGCTGGGGAGCTATGGCTGGTAAGACATCAACTTGAAGGCGTGTGGACATGGAGCTGCTTTTCTTTGTGCGGTGGAAAAGGCAGAGAACAAATTGGTCAGCTTGGTCCTGGATCCTGTGGAGAGAGTTTTCCTTGTGTTGCTGCAATGGAGGTGGTAAAAAAGGACCAAAGGTAAGTAAGTCCAGGCTGTCCTTTGCAAGAAAATAGTGTATTGCATCCTTTATCTACAACTTCTGAAGTCATGCCAGTCTAGGAAAAAATTCAATATTTAAGGGGCCAAAAAACATCAGACCAAAACTGGGCATAACTGTGGCTACTGAGTGAATTTTGTGTATGACTCTATGGACTTGATCTTTTTCAGTGCGTATGTATATATATATATGTATATGAACATATCTGGGAAATTTCTATTCTTTCTCTTAATATTTTGCTTTTTGGACATTTAGTGGTTTGTGTTTTTTCTTTGTACCGTTGATGCTTCATCTTTCTTAAAGTTTAAAATATTAAGCCTAGTTGTTGGGTATTGGTTGATACCTTTACTTTTCTAAAAGAAATTCTTTTTATGTTGGAAGCTTAAAATTCCAAAGTGAAGGCTTTTGATATGGATGCATTCTTGTAAATAGATGAAAAATAAATTTAAAAAATCATATTTCTTTAATTTTGTATTTAAAACAAAATGCTGAAACATACTGTTTTGAGCCAACTTCAGTCATCTCAGTAGCAGTCAGTAATATTTAAGTTTACATGAACTCCTAAACAATAAGAATCATTACCTGGAATACTGTATATTGTAGCTGCTTGTGAACTCCATGACCAGAACTGTTATCACATAAGGTACAAGAGGTAATTAGAGTATACCAAGTGCTCTTTAAGGTCACCACAAAACTTGCAATAACTGATGCTTAATCCTTTATTTCAGTAGAAATTTAATTGGTATATTTTTATTCAGACTCATTTTTATTGGGTGGAGCTTGAATCTATAGTTTCATGCCTGGCATTTAGTTAGGCACTCTCTGACAGAAAATTAGATTCTTAATTAGATGTAAAGATATAAAAAAGCCTTTGGTTGTCCAAAGTAGCCAGTGAGGGAGCTGAGGCAGTCTAGCTATACTAAAGCACAGTTTAACCTCTAGCAAGGAGTTTCCAATATCTTGTCATTCAAAACGTCTGAAAAATAGGAAGTTCAACACTGCATGTTTGTGGATTTTATATATGATTTGTGACCACAGGTGGGTTCTGGATTTAAATATTAATTGAAATTTTTAATTATGTCAAGTAACTGTTAGCTGTGAAGAAGGGTGTAATTGTGGCAGCAATGAAAATTTAACAGTTAATGAAGAAAAAAGGTTCTCATACATACCCAGGATAGGATCCTTACCTTCCCATAGAACTTGGAACTAATCATATAAGAGGAAAATATCAGGTAGGTATTCATGAACAAGAACCACTCTTTTTTATATAAATTCTTGGTCAGTAAATCAGTGAAGTTCTGTAAATTTTAATATATAAGTTCTGTATATCTTAATATTTACTGTAGAAAAATGTCTTCCTTAAAATATACCAATTTGAATTAAATATAATAGCCTTAAATATGCTTAGGTAAGCATAATAAAAGCATGGGTATCTTCATCTGACTAGATCTTAAGTAATGACAATCATTATAGTCTAATTACTGAATAAAATGGTATCATTACCTATACAATCATTAGGGAAAAAATTCCACAGGCTATTGGAGCTTCTTTAGACCGTTTTGAAGAAAATTGCTTGCCAGTGGTTTTTATAAAATTGTAAATTTTATTTACAATTTTAAGATTTTCCACTTTATTGTGTTTCAAAAAGTTCCACATCTTAAAATATTATTTCTTGCTGAGCATTGGGAGCTTTTGGAATATCTTTTTGGGCTCAGTGTCTTATTTAGTTTAATATAGTCAAGTGTTCTTCAATGTCTCAAGCCCTAGCACTTCAATTGTTTTTGTCACAGCAGCTCATACAATTCTTGTGGTTAGTCAGCATAACACAAGGTGATGTGATCTGTGATGCTGAGTTCCTGGAAAAAACATGACGAAGTTTCCAAAGAATTTCATTTATAAAAGAGAAAACTTTTAGCCTGTTAGCAATGAGTAAGCAGCAAGCCTGTAGTGAAAGAGCTAAGGTTAGGGACAATTTTTTTTTTTTATTTTGTGTGTGCCCATCAGGTCACTGCTTTTCTTTGTACTTCAACTTCTTGGAGTGTCCTTAATTAAATTTGTATAGAAAGAGCTGTAAATGGAGAGTTTGTGTTCTTAAGACTTATGTTTCTAAAGTCAGAGCATTTTTTAAAGCAGGGAATTTAACTATCCTAATCACTGGAAGATTGCATCATTTTAAAGAGTGTTCCCTTCCATTGTATTAAGGTTTTAATGATGGATTTAGTGAGAAGGCTGTTCTTCTAGTCTGGCCGTTGATATAGTCAAAAAGCAAAATAGGTGATGTCCTGAAAGAGCTAAATATGCTGTCTGAGTGAGCATAAAGAATTGAGTAAGTGTAGAAAGGCAATAGAGAGGCTGCAGAGAGCTTAATAGATGTCATCAATCAGAGAGGCAAGCACTGTGCAACAGGCGTGGCACGGGGCTTGTGATCTGTCTGTGCTGAAAGAGGCATCAAGAGCTGGATGCACTACACTGTTTTCTGCTTCAGGCAAAGACATAATCACCCTGGCCTTTTCCACAAGTCTTTTCAGAGGAAACTCCAAGATACTATTGTTGGTAGCATATTAATATTGTCAATATAAATTTGCTCGTTTCGAAATAGATTATAGGGGGATGAAATGGTGTCCACCCCTAAAGACTCATAAATGTGTGCTTTCAAATTCAGATCTACCTGCTTCATGCAGGTTTCTAGTAGTGTCAGCATGTTTATGACTTCTATATCAGAATTTCCTCAACATCTTTCATTTCTGAAAGTGATAGAAGATCGGTTTTTAAAGGCTTTACATTTTTATGCTCTATAATGATTTTCATATATCCCACTAAAAATGAAACGTAATGAAATGAACTGGTGGAATTGGGGAGGGAAAACAAAAATGAAAATTTAAGTACTTGAGCTACTTTAATGTAGCTAAACTCTATTACCAACATCCTACTTTCCTTTTACGACAAAAAAAAAAAAAAAAGGTTGCACTGTGTCATAATTCTGGCAAAAGTACATGTTAATCGTGAAAAGTGTTAAACTGGAAATTCTGAAAAAATATAGCAAAGACTATTGTTTTATTGATTATGACAATTTCATAGTTATCCAAATGGCATGGTGAATTTTGAATTGTGCAAATTTTCAAATGGAATTTACCTGGTAAAGAATAATTCTAGTATATTCTAGTATATTGCTTGAAACATGCATAGTTATGGATAAATTGAAATTTTTATTCTTGTTGGGAAGATATTCTGAAGTCTTAAGGTCTAAAGTTCTTAAGCATGTTTAATTCTGTTTTCATACTAGATTGTGATATTCTGCTTTTGTAGTACATTTGGGTTAAGACACCATAGCCCCACTAGGACCTTTCCCAGTTTAATGGTGTTGGGATAAGCCATATAAACATACATTCTACTTACAAATGGGAGCATCTGTGGTTTACAATGGGAAGTTTCACTTACTTCATCAAATTCTAATTTACTCCTTCTCTTCCATTGCTAGTATTTTGGTTGTTACACCAACTTTGTAGCTTTATCTGTAGTAGAGATTAACCAAAGATTGTAATGGCTTTATTTTGCTGAGTGTAACTTACATTTGTACTGTCATTTCAATATATTTTATATCACTCTGCTGAAACAGAAATTCCATATAGCACTACCATTCTTTAAATGAGCAAATTTTATATCAAAATATAGCTTACATAAATATAACCTTTATGTGTGAAATATCTACAGGAGTACTGTTGGCAGCACAAATACAAAATATAGCCCCATATTTGCTACTACAGAAAAAATTAACTTTATCCCACCCCAAGGAAGCACACCTAGTCAAGACAGTATTGGACTCTGACAAATCAGCAATTTGTGTAGTGTTTAAAAATTGTGATCTAACTTTTGAAATGTGTAATGTTAATGATCAGATTTATGGATGGATGTTATTGGGAATAAAACCTCAGGATACTGCCAAGACAGCTATGGTCAACACGGTGTTCTTTCCAAACAATTTTGTGACAAATCAGGGTTTTTGAAAACTGTACATCTTCATTCTGAGGGCTTCATATTGGAGTTCAGTAGGATGTAAAACCAGGTTTCAGAATTTACTAACACAGAGAGTTGAGAGTTTCTGGTGACCTTGTGACTTGATATAGCCAAAATTTACTTGAAATTGAGCTGATGTTTACTCTATCAAAAGTTATATATTAGGTGCTTAAAATGTTTTGACTTTTGAATTTATTCCAGTTGAAAACAGAGATTTTCTTCATTTAGTCAGAGATTTCGACATACTGTTTTGCACTTTCTTATTTAAATGTACTGTTGCCACGCAGGTGTATTTCTACACTGACATGTGGAAAGTGGCCTGGTTTACTTTTCTACAAAAAAGTTTACTAAGAATAAAGTTGGCTTCTGGCTAGATAAAAATAGAATTATCTTACAAGAGAAGGAGAAGAACACTGGGCCAGGATGCTAAAAATTGTGTTGCAGGGTTTAGTTCTGCTTTATTCAAGAGCTTTGTGAACGTGCATTCAATATGGGCCCTTGTTCAGGCAGGTCTAGCTACAGAAGATAGGTACTCCTTACACTAAGTTTTAAACTGACACTTTAAGGAAGTGCCATTTGTTCATAATAACCTTGTGGAAAGGTCCTCCTCCTCCTCCAGTTTTCATAAACTTTTTGCAACAGATTTCATGTGCACCTGTTGGACCAAGTCCAGAAAAGGCCACAGAGATACTCAGGTTGCTCAGACACTCCTCCTGTGAAGACAGACTGAGAGGGCTTTTTTCCCCAGGAAAAGAGGTCTCTGGGGGTACCTTCCAACACCTTTCAGTAACCAAAGGGGCTACAAGAGAGCTGCAGGGACATGTTTTACAAGGTTATATAGTGACAGAACAGGAGGAAATTGCTTAGACTGAAAAGACAGTAAATTTAGATTGGATATTAGGAAGAAATTCTTTACTGTGAGGGTTGTGAGACAATGGAACAGGATCTGTGGATGCTCTATCCTTGGAAGTGTTCAAAATCAGGCTTCATGAGACTCTGAGCAACCTGTTCCAGTGGAAGACATCCCTGCCCATGGGGATGGGTTGAAATGAGAGGGTCTTCAATGTTCCTTTTAACCTAAATCCTTCTATGATTCATCAGGCAAGAATTCAGCACATCAGACAATTTAACATCTTTCAGTTCTTTGTCAATTGAAATATTTGTAATAAACGATTTTTGTTTTCTTGCATATATATATTTCTTCTGCCTTCCATGGATTTTGGAGATAGCAAAAGAATTACAGTGATTTTTTTTGCAAAGTTCACTTTGTTCTTTATTTCAACACAACTTTCCAGTAGTGGATGGCAGGAAATAATATTTATAGGAGTTTAACGGTAGTTAAAGACAGTTAAAGGGTTCAAATACAGTGTCTTGAGCTTGTGTGTATTCTTACATTGTGAAATATGGCTTGCACTGAAAGGCTAAAAGGGCAAATTAAGATTCATATCTTCTGTTTGCTTTAAAAGAAAATATTTGTATCATCCTTTTAGCAAAGACAACTGGAATTAAAAGTGAGAAATGCTTACCTTTAAAAGGCCATTTTCTTCCCTGAAGTGCTCCTGAAAGTGCAGCTGCAGCATCACAGTGTGTATTGGGAATGAAAGCAGTCCCTTTTGGACCCTGCAAGAGCTGTTCCTGTGTGTTTTTTGGGAGACCACTCCCAGGGTGTCTCCTCATGCCTTCTCATCAGCCCAGTAACAAACTGGAAAGCATTTGTGCTTGGGTCTGTATGGCAGCACTGCAGTTTAAGTACCATCTGTAATCATTCAGAGGGTATGATCAGGAGTCACTTTAGAGTCATGGAAAACCTGATTGATAACCTTCCCTCATTTGAAAGAAGAGAGGGTTGAGTCAGATCTACAATATTTTGTGAGCAGATAGAGAACATCTAAGGCACTGGTAGTCTGCAGTAAATTGTAGGTTGAAAGCGAGGAATTGTCTAAGTAAAGAATATGGTGGCTAAGAAGCTGGAAGTATATTACTGACCTCATTCTGCCTTTGTTGTCCAGATACTTTTACCTGACTAGCAGAAAAATTTTGTGGCAGCAGAAGACCTACAAAGGGAGTGTGTGTGTATATATATTCACCAGTGGAAAAATTAGGGTGTCTAGTAAACAAACTGAATGTACCTGTGAACGGGACCTTTGGGAAGCTGTTGCCTGCTGCAAGAACGGACCTGAGGAAGAAGTAGCCAAACTACAGCCACTTTAAATAGAAGGAACAGAGAAGCTTGCAATTTAGAGTGAGATTTCTGTATTAATAAATTATAGGGTGACTTTATTGCTTGGCAGCAAACAGCCTACTTCTACTGCCTTTTGGGTTGGTCTTCTACTGGGTTCTGCAGTTTAGAGTTTGGTAATAACTCTAAGTCTGGGTATATGTTTTCACTAATACTCTATTTTAAATTTAAAAAATCCTTGCCAGCTTTTGTGCTGTTATCCTATATTGAACTGTGATGTCAACAGTCTGCAAAAACCCCACCCTAAAAGTAGCTGTTTGAAGCTCACAAAAGTACATAATGCCTAGTTTGGCTCTCAAGGCAATGGTCTATTCTGCTCAATATAAAGGCAATAAACTATGGCAGTTTTATTTTCAATTGGTATAAATAAAAATATTAAAGCCAGACATTTAATTAAAAACTTGTCCTCTTACAATTTGGCACACGTTGTTGCACTCTGAATCTGTATATAATCCATATTGAATATAAAGAATTCTTTATGACAAGAAACTAAGGCACTAAGGGAAATGCACTTAAATTTAACAGGCAGAACTCTCTAGGACATTGATATTGTTAGATGAGAGAAGTGAAGCAAAAATAGTACTGGAAGAGCTGACGCACACAAATGCTGAGGTCAGAATGAAAACCTGTTTGTCTGAAGATGGCATAAAGCTGAAGGAGCTGAGACTTTACCTCCAGCAGTTTTTTTTGAAACAGCGGTCACCTTCTTATGTTGCAGCGGCTGTGTTGTCTTTTTTTCATTTTCAGGTTGCTGTTTGTGGTGCTATATTGAGTTAAAAAAAAAGAGTTCAGCCTTTACATACACACGTAATCCAGAGGAATTGTTCTAATGTACTTTCTTACATAATAGTTCTGTATTTATTCTCCCTGAAGAATGAACTGTTCAGTCTCAGACTAGAGATGTATTCTGCTAGATTAAGAAATTCAAATGCATTATCTTCAACAGTATGTTTTAAATTTTTTTTTTCTTCCATCATAACAACTCTGTTAATAGATTTTTCTGGAAAGTAGTGAGAATTTCAGTGGTTGAGGAGAACCTTATGGCAGCATGATGTGGTAACTTTGAGATTCTTTTAAGCAAACACACTCTTAATTGCAATTCTGGGATGAACATTTCCTTTTGAAGACTTTCTAACCTTTCCAAGACAAGCATTTTTAAGCTGTATTTTGTGCTGCTGTGAATGCATACCAATGGAGAGACAAGCATGCAATTCCTTCTCCTGCATGCATAGAAATACCGAGGTACCAAACTTGTAATTTGCTTAGACAGATGGCACTTCTAGTTAACATCTAGTACCTACTGGTATAAACTATCCACAGATTGTCTCACAGAGCTTGTTGCAGACTTTTAAAGAGGCAAGTATTTTAGTTTATTTTTTATTACTTTTTTTTCATTAACGGTGTTTTCATATTTGGAGGGAGAAGAAATATGATGGAATGTCCTCAGTAAAGATTAAATCTTCAGTAATAAGGTAGAATAGGGTAGAATAGGATGAGCATGTAGTATAGTTGTTTATTTAAGGTAAAAATTTAATACATATATGAAACTTGATTCTGTATTTGACCTTGGAAATGTTTAATATCAATAGCTTAGAAGAAACAAGAAAGACATCAGCAGTTATCAAGAGGTAGCTTTTCTGACATAATTTGTTCAGACTTCCCAGGCCTTTTAAAATATAAAGACACTATTCACTATTCTCCTTAAAAAAAAAACCAACCAAACAAAAAAACCCCAACAACAACAACAACAAAACCGCTATAAATCTGACTTTGTTTTATTGGGAGTATTGTGAATGAGCATCTGGGATGCTATTAAACTCATAGGTACCCTCAGATCTGTCTCTTTCATTCCCCAAGTAATGGATTGCTTTCATTTAAGATTAGAAGTATTGCTACAAAGTGAAAACCTACTTTGATACCATCATGAAAAGGCACTTTTGTACATAAAGAAAAGTTGTTTATAAATAGATAGCAGTGATATTACGCTAGTGCAGTTGAGGAAACCTAATTCCATTAAAAAACATCAGTGAACAACTAGAGTAATGCTTAATAATTAATGAATATGATTTAAGTCCATTTTACAGTGATGACACTTTTTAAAGGTCCTGTAATATTTATAAGAAAATTTTACCTCCCGTAATTCTAATGAATGAATTTTTTCTGACCCTTTACTGAAAATTACACCTGTAAATTAATTTTTCAGCTTGGGGTCTTTTTTTTCTTTTTTTTTCTTTTTTTTTTTTTTTTTCCCAAACCACTGTTAATTTACATAGTTTTGGTGATGTTTTCAGACCCTGTAGATTTGCCTCTTTAGTTTGGCATAGTGTATTTCTTGTCAGTGACTGAATATCAGCTAACACCTGACTACTTCAAGAAGGTTTAAAAGCCCTTTATATAGAATCAAACAATAGTTTGAGTTGAAAGGAACCTTAAAGGTCATCTAGTTCCAAGCCCTCCACCTTGGGCTAAGACACATCCCACCAGATCGGGTTTGTAAACAAACTACATTTTGCTAAAAAGGATGCTGTTTTAAATTTTTTTTTTTTTTAAATCAGGAAGACTAGACTGTGACAAAATGATACAAAAAAGTCTTTAATTTTATTGTAACAACATTTTTCCGCTTAAGGGGACTTAACAGCAAGGAATATAAGGACGTTGTTCATCTGATTTCAACAAATTAATTTCCATTAAGGATCCTGCACTCATAGAAGGTAGGAAGGTAGTAGTAGGAAGATCACATGAATAAAATTTCAGGATAGATTTAAATTCAGTCCCCCACATTCTGTGAGTGCTGGGATGTGTTAAAGGACCTGCGTGACTTGGAGGAGGCATGGATTGGGGTGGTCAATAACTCCTGACCCTTGCCTTCGCTTCCAGCTTACTTCAGGTTATTGGTACTACTTAAAAAGCCATAGTGGAGAAACAAAGCAGAATTATTGATATGTGAATATGTGGTGCCCATTATGTCTGTTCTCACCACATGGCATTTTGAAGCATCTCAGCCTCCCTGATTTTTTCCAGGCTTGCCTCTCCTCTTAACAGATGAGAGTGTGTGTTTATGCCAGCTTTCTCAGCTAGGAGCTTATGGTCTTTATGGATTTAGTAAAGAAAAATCTGGATTTTGAAAAAAAATCTAGGTTTTTCAGTATCTTACTGGATAAGCATTTCTGTGCGACTGTTAGGGAGTGTTCTGAACATCCAATGCTCTCTGGACTATAGAAATACTTAAATGAGGACTGTGTGCCAGTGACATGCAGCAGTTAAAGATTGAGATTGAATGTCTGCTTCTGAAAATGGGTAAGTATTTTAAAAGAGTGGTAGCAATTTCATACTCATCATATTGATTTCAGAGGAGACTGGAGTTTTTGGCCACCATCATTACTGAGACCATTCATTCCTAGGTCTCATGCAGCCCAGAAATATTCCAAGGCATTCCAATGATCAGACTGTACACTAGGTTAGTGTGGAGACAGACTTGGCCCCTGTAGTTGAATTGAGATTACTGCAAAAAAATGAAGGCCAAAGGTGTGTGATGGAGTTCTGCACCAAAATTTGAGCTTCCAGAGCTGCTAAGGTATTTTAACTGATAACTATTTGCATACATGCAGTTACTGTCCCTCTTTTGATTATTGGAATCCAAGGTCACTCTTTTTTGCAGGATTGGAATTTGTTCATCTTGCCTTTAATTAATATCTGGGGTCAAGTGTTTCAGAAAAAGCCTCTTTACATTGGTGAAGACAATTAATTTTAAGGTTCAGTCCTTAAAATGTTTTTCTGTAACTTTTAACCTAGGCACTGCCTTCAGTGCTGGACATTTAGCAACTTGTAAAAATTTAATGAGTTGTTTTAGGACATAGTAATTTAGGCATTTTGAATTCTAGAATTCATCTGATGAGGTTTCTTACTAACATATTTCTAAAATTTTTGACTAGATTATAAAAATACCTTTAATTTCTTCCACTTAAACATTACAGTGTGAAATGGAGTTGCTTCTGGGTGCTAATTTGTTATGAATATTGAATGGAATAGAAAATTGGTGTTAGGAAAGATAAGGGCAAGGCAATGGAAAACATTAGTCAAGAAGACAGGAATTATAAATTAAGTTGTGCAAAATGTCCACGAAATAGGAAACAAGATAATTCTCTGGTAGGATATTGTTACAGTCTTGAAACACAGCCCAGGTTTGCTTTTAATCAATAATCAGACAAATTCAGCACATCTTTTAAATTAGAAAACTGTTCAACATTTACAAAAATACTAGTCACTGTGTTTTTCTATGTGTAGACACTCTAAGGTTTTGAAAAGGAAAAAACAAGACACAAAGCAACGGAAGGATAAAGTTCAAGAAGTTTAAACCATGACAGATAAAAACAGAAGCAAATGTCTGCACAAACCCTCACAATATGAAGCTGCTTTGTTTTTAATGGCTTCATTCTTAACAGATGTTTGAGAGGAGCTGATCTTTTGCCAGGAATGTCATTATCACCTATTGCATTATCCAGCTAATACCAGGCATTTGTTGTCACTTTGTTTTGCATACTTTTTGAACTGTATTTTAGATGCTGCACTGCCAAATTTCTTCAGTTTTTAATATTTTATTTTATTTTATTTTATTTTATTTTATTTTATTTTAATGTTTTGTTTTGTTTTGTTTTCATTCTGAGTGTGCGCCTAGAAATGCTGTCAAAAAGTAATTGGTGAGTTTTTATTAAATCCAAAGTTCCGTGGTAGCCTAAAAGTCCCAGCTTAAATATATCAAAAATAAAAACTTGAATGTAGAAAATGATAAATGTTTTTGTTATTTTACTTTAAGACAGGAAATAGGAAAGGCTTAAATATTATTTCCTTATAATTTCCAGCTCATCAAGTATAGAAAATCTTTAAGAGTTGAACCCAGCAATACTGATGCTTTTTACTCATGTTTTTAGCTGTTGGATTAAAATGCAGGTTTGTATTAGGAGAGAAAAGGAAAGTCTGTGGTAGAAACTAAGAGGAGTCCTGAATATTTGGTGCCTGCTTTCTGATTGTGTTGAAAGTATTCTCTTTACATAAGAAGTAGCCTAAGTCTGCCAAAAGCATGATCACACCCTACCCACCCCTAAAAAAACCCGCCAAAACCCCCAGCAAACAAACCAAACATAACAGCAACAACAACAGCAAAAACAAGCAGAAAAGCCCCACAAAATTTCTTTTAGATTGCAATGAAGTGTTTCATAAACTCTAGAATGATTCATGGTATGCTTTTCAAAATTTGAGATATTGTTTACACAATGTCAGGAGAAGTTATTCTATAAATACTGGAGATGAAGGATAAATTCTTTCTTTTCTTTGGCATTGATGTCTATTTATTTTGAAGAAAATGAGCAAATGGGTGTAACACTCTTGTGTTATGTGCTCTAGAAATTTCCAGAGATGTTCAAAACCCAATGAAGAAAGACCAGGAAAACCTGCTGCTAAACAGGGAGGATGGACTGGAAAGTCTCAAGAGGTCCCTTCCAACCTAAATGATTCTGTGAATCTCAATTTAACTGATGATAGACTCTTAAGTTTGCTTTTATATTTTTTATATTCTTTTGGTGTGTCAGCATAAGTAAAAAAATGCCTGAAATCATGACAAGCAATTGTTAACAATATGTTAACAATATATGAAGAAAATATATAAAGAAATACATATATAAAGAAAGCATAGCTAATAAGTCTTCATTAATGTGTTATGTTAGAAACAGAGGAGCATAAAAGATGAATTAGTTCCCTTCTCTTGATGTTAATGGATACCCAATAGGGGGAGGGAATGGAGTATTAAAATTGCTATACCAGTAAATTCTACTGGGTCATTTATTATAAATCTTATTTTATAGATCTTCAGTACTTGCACCAATAATTCTTTCACAGGAATGCAATATATACTGAAAACATTAGTCATCATAACAGAGCACATTAATACTTATGTTAAGTGACTCATCTCTGACACTAAAAGAATGTACAAGAAGATCTAGATTATTTTGCTACAGATCTTGAGAACTGAATTTGAATTTTTACTACTGTTTTAAAACCCCAAAGTGTTCAGTTAGCTGAAAACACTTCAGTGAGAGAAAGATTTCTTGTACTTTAATTATTCCAGCTGGAAACAGGAAGAGTAAAAGATGCTGGACTCTTCTAGTGAAGATATGGATCTTCAGTTCTTGTGGGTAGCTAGTTCATCCAAAATGTGATTACTTTAAAGCAAGATGCCTGTCAGTCTTCAATTTCCCCACTTGGGCAGCTTATGAATTATGCATCTTGCATAGTACATTCAATTTTATTCTTAGTTCAGTGCAGATCTGGAAATGTAAGACTTTTGTATAAAGGGTTAGTAGGTACATGGATCTGAAGATCCTTGAGATGTATTTGAGGGTAGTTCTACAGCTGAAGTTGAAGAGAAATTATAGAAAGTATTCAGATTCAGCTGTAAGAAAGGAACAAAAGCTCAAATAGTTGAGAGAGCACTTAAGGGAGGAAAACTGAGATTGAAATTACCCCAAACCTTTCACCTGTAAACCAAAAATCTTATCCCACTTTTTTAATTAGGTATTTATATTTGTGTTAGTTATCATGTCCTGCATATTTAAGCCAGAAACCGCTGGTAAGGCAGGAGGACACTTCAGCTATTTCAGTGGCCATTCTACTTCAGCACTCTGGACAGGGATTGGGTTCCAGCCCCTGGATGTGTACTGGGGGGACTCAGAAGTAGCAGGTTCAGGCTCTCTAGTGTGTAAGAATAACTGTATTTGTCATGCAATGCTACTGAAGGTTGCAGTTGTTGTTTTCTGAACTCAAAGAAAGTAATTGCTGTAAGTCTTAGTAAGTTATATCAACTTCTTCCCAGGTCTGTGTATATCTTTTTGTACCTGCTGGTTAAGTTGTGCTAAGTATCTGGGAGAAATATAGAATCACAGAGTATTTTGAGTTGGAAGGGACCCACCAGGATCATGGAGTCCAACTTCTGGCCCTACACAGGACCATCCCTAAGAGTCAGTCCATGTGCCAAAGAGAATTCTCCAAACACTTTTTGAACTTGCTCAGGCTTGGTGCCTGGTGAACAGTTCCCTGGGGAGCCTGTTCCTTCACCCTCTGGGTGAAGAACCTTTTCCTGATATCCACTTAAACCTCCCCTGGCACAACTTCAGACCATTCCCTTGAGTCCTGTCACTGGCCACCAGAAGGCAGAGATCAGTGCCTGCCCTCTCCTCATGAAGAAGTAGTAGACCACAATGGGGTCTCTCCTCAGTCTCTTCTTCAGGAGTAATGTGATAAGGACTAACTAGATAAGTATGGAGAGACTGTAGCTATAAAATGCTCCAGAGTCTGGGTCAAGTGCTTGATGGTGCTCAAGGACACAGTCTTACTGTAAACTATTTATGCTGGTTTGAAGGTAAACTGGAGCGAGGAATTAACCCCGCAAAAAATACCTTGTGAGAGGTTCCAAGTCAGAGCTTAATAATAGGAAAATAGGAAATTATTAATATTAATACAATTTAATAGGAAAATTACAGTAGAGGCAATAATACAGAAACACTGGCCTCAGCTGACAAAGTCAGAATACAGCCTGTCACCCTGTGGGTCAGGGTGGTGGTAGCTGTCTAAATAAATTGTGGTTACAGTCCCGTAGAAGTGATGAATGTGGTCTTGTCACAGTGGTGATCCTGTGGAAAGGTCTGGTCGTTCTCTGAAGGTCCAGTGGTGGTGGTGGAGAGCTCTTCTTCTCTGGGTATCCAGTGGTGGTATCATGATGTCCCAAGCCCCTGGCTGTATCCAGGCAGGATCGTTTGGTACCTCCCCCAGAGCAGGGAAGGGTGTAATTCTGTGAAACATTCTGTGACACCTTTATGGCCCATTAGCAGAGATGGCCCCCTCAGGGTGGCTGTTGCTTCTCCAGAGGGAATTATCATGGCTGAGTCATAGAGAAGATAAAGAAACACTGCTCCACCCATTTTAACATACCAGAAGGTAATGTAAATGGTGAAGTAGAATGGTTACACCTTACATTGTAACCCAAGACACTATTAAATCAATTCAGAGACTAAAATTTGAGGAATGTTGCTTCCCTTGATTTCTCTAGTTCTTCTTTATCATACAACTTCCTCCCTTAATTCTGACAAAGCCTGTTATAATCAGTCTAAAGAAACAAGAGAATTTTCCATAGAGAAGTCCGTTGCATTGATGGTAGATTCTTAAGTTTGCTTTTATATATTTTTTATATTCTTGATTAAAGGTGTCCAGTCTAATCTTAATCAACCATTCAGAAAACCTCTTTCCATTCTGAAAATTAAAGTTATATCAAATGAAGGTAGGAATAGTATAGGACTCATTGTAACAGATCATAAATTTTTTTCAAGTTTGAAATACGCAAGGATCCAAAAATATTCCTTTCTCCTTCTGGCTATAAGAATAATTCCTCTTCTTTAAATGAGGTCTCCCCAGAATTATAGTGCTCTCTACTTCCTTAGTGTGTTTTATCTTGAGGAGACAGCTTCTATTTCTGTGCCAGAGATCTGGAATCTGATGTCATCAACTTCAGATGGGTATTTGTCATACAATTCATTGTACAGCAATAGAATTCATCATACAAGCCAGTTATGCACCAAGGAAGACTTTGAAACAGATGACTTCTTGAGGTCCCTTCCAACTGAATTTATTCTATGAAACTATTTGTTTCTTCAACTGTTTATACAAATGAGAGCCCTCTGGAAGATGCCAGCCTTCAATTTCCTTCCATGGCCTTTCTAAGAGCCAGAAGGATAATGTGTCTATTCACGCTGTAATCCAAATGAATTATTAAAATTTGGAGTTCTTCTTATATCCTGGTGTTTTTAACTGGTGCCTGTGCCTGACTTGAATTAGGAATCTGCCTTCAACATTAAGTTTCTTTGAGCAAGAATGTACTTTTTTCTTTCTGTCTCTTAAGTAATTGCTGATGTTGTTAGATAGGTAACTGTTTTCAGATGGGCTGGGAGAAAGGAGGCCCAGTTTCCATATAAAGGAGATTTGAAAAGGAAAAATTAGTGGTTGAGGGAAAGTGTCTGGAAAAGATATGGCTTTCATATGAAAAGAGACAATGATGATCAAACTCAGTATTTGAACACATTTTGTGGCGTGAAAGTGGTTCTTGTGTACGATCATGATGGAGGGGGAGGTGGAAGGGAAGAAGATGAGAAAGATGTAGACTATGAACTTTAAAGAGTCATTCAGGAAGTCTGAGTCTGCTCTTTGATAGATCTTTTTTGTCCATAACTGACAGCCAAAAGAAAATCAAAAAGAAAAAAAGAGAGAAATTGCAAGGGAGATATTTTGGTTGGTTTCTTCTTGTAACAAAGCTGAAAATCAGTAGGAGTTTTTCTATTAATTTCTGTGAGAAAAGAACTGTCCTAAAGGATTCCTACAAGCACGTTTTTAAACATTTGCGTTGAATGGTAAAAACAAGATCTAAAGCTCCACAAATAGTAACTGTCGACTCCGAAGAAGGAATATATCCTAGCAAGACATCTTGTACCATGTGTGAATCTGCCTATTTCTGGAAATTTTGTCATCACACCCAGACAAATGGCAGTAATAGCCAAATGTAAGAATAATGACTAATACAAAATCCAAAGTGAGCAACCTCTAGGTTTTCCATATGGCAATAAACAGGATTAGATTCCTTCCAGAAATCTCCAAACTAATTTAAATTTTCCTTGAGCTATAACAACATACAAAACATTGATTTTTTTTACTGTACAATAAAATTTGCTGAAAGGTTATGTAAAGAAGTAAATAATCACATTTTTTTATTTATCTTTTTTAAGTACTCTAATCCAGGTAATATAATCAGATAAAATTAATAAGAGTAATGTAAAGTTTTGATAAAAATATTAACTAAAATATATGATAAATTAAAAAATATTTTGTTCCTGTAGGAGTACAAAAAGCAAATTTGGTGATTGCCATCTTTATGAAGTTTGAATCAGTTGTGCAAGGCAGTGTGAAAAAGCCCTTTTAAGGAGAGTTACTTTTTTATTCAGAACCTCATTTTTGTTATACTCACAGAAGGCACATATGACCTGTGAAGTCCCACAAAAGTGGCTGGAGGCTGGGACGTCAACAGAAAGACCACCTCCATTCCTTGGTCTCTGTATATCTACATTTTGTTATGAACTCCTATGGCCAGGGTCACCACACAGATTTTTGGTCAGATCCAGTACAAAGTTTTTATACTCTACACCAGGCTTGTCAAGGCTAGGCAGGTCTGACAAATATGCCTAAGCAAGAGGGAATTTATGCAGTTACACCCAGTTTCTTTTCTTTGAATAAATGGGACACTTTAAAGTACTAATTTGTGGACCTGAAAACAACATATAGTGCTATATAATTTTACTAACTTTCTAATTTAATTTCATTAAGATTTCATGAAGCTTTTTTTTTTTTTGAGGTCTGTAGAATTATGCAAAGAGCAGCCTCTGGATGTCCATTTGTTTTATCTTTAGGGTTACATGTTGGTAATTTTGAAAGATAAAATTTTTAAGTAATGTGTTGTTAAATATATATAGTAAATCATAAGGTTTGGCGCAGAAAACATTAAATAGGCTTTTATTTTTGAATGGCTCAGAGGTGTTTTATGATAAGAGAATGTCAGGCAAATAAAAGAAAAGTTCAAAGGGAGATCTTTCCTTTTAAGAGCTAAAGAAGAGTAAATATCTTAGTAAATCTTAATAGACCTATGGAATACTCTGATGCTTCTGAAGTTAAGCCATTCTAGGGAACCCCTAAGGATATAGCATTTTCACTGCTTCCAATAGAATTCCTCAGAGCTGCTAATCGCACAGGTTGCATGTTATGGTGTTTCAATATTATGAAATTATTCTGATAGTTTTTATTACAGACTCTGAGATTATAGGTGTAGTAATATGTGGGCTACCTTGGGGGTGGGAGAAAGACCCTGCCACCTTTCATCTCCTGGTCATTGTACAAAAACTAAGACCTAGCTTTCTGGCTTGGCCATAACATTATTGTGTTATCTTTGCTGCTACTGTACTAGTACAGTACTAGATTAGAAGACAAAGGTATTGAAAAAGAATTGCCATGTAAATCTATCCCACCTGCACATCAGAAAAAAAGAATGAAGTGGTCAACTAGGAGTTAGAAGATTTGTGTATTGGCTGTTCTCACTGAGAAACCATGTCCCCTGAAGCTTAAACAGCACACACTCACTATCCTCAGACCCAGTTTAGGAGGGAAACACTATGTTTGTTGCATTGTGGTACCTATAAAAAGTCTTACAATTTTATATAATTAGAAGGGCTATAAAGACTTCTAAAGAAGAATGTAACCTGTTCAATACCGACTGCTGTATTGTTTTATTCAGTTATTTCACACAAAGCAGTCTGAAATGTAAGTATTGCCATGTGCTCATGGAAATTTCCTTAGATAAGGAATTGGAAGTAATGGGAAATTGTATAAGTGGAGTAACAAAACTTGCTTCTAATAAATACTTGCTTCCATTTACTTGTATCAGTGCATTTTTATGGAATTATTATTGTGAATGGAAAATTCTAATTACCCTGGTTAAAAGATACAAAGGAACTTTAATGGTCACTGTTCTATTTTCCCAGGAAGTAAAGTGAAGGATACATTCACCTGAGGAATAAAAGACAAATTAAAGTTTATGAAGGGATGTGAAAATAGCTGTTCTCAAAATAGTCTGATGCAAGTATCTTTCTCCTTTCTTTACCTGGTAAGATGCTAAGTGTTATCAGTGTTTATTCACAGACTTTTCTAGATGAACCTAAAGGCTTTGGAAAGTTTCTGAGAAATTTTATTTTCAAATTTTTACTTCCATCAAGAAAAGGATGAAATTGAAGCTTTCTATTTGGTAATTTTTTCCAGAAACTATTCATAGCTAGAAAAGCATAAGGAAAGAAAGAAACTAAGTATCTTTAAATCATGTTTTAACTATATTTATTTCATTTAAAACTTTATACACTGAACATGTCTTTATTTTAAATCAATCATGGATAATCCCAGCATTGCTAACATCTATATATTTGAGAGAGATGATTTTTTTTTAAATGTTGAAACCACACGATTGTCTATAAATTTATAGATTATTTATTTCACAGCTTTATAGGGTATGTTTTGTTTCTCTTTTCTTACCTATAATATACAATAAAAGGACATCATTGTAAATCTCCAGTAAGAATTATTTTATAAAATTTATGAGGGATTTAAAGTAATTTAAAACGCTTCCTGAAGACATTTTACAATTTATTTAAGATTTTTCAAACTATCTAGAGACAAGGATATGCAAGGCAATATAGACATTAGGATCACTTAGATCCTAAGAAGTAGGATATATAGATATCTCTTTGTAGTGGGAGATCACAAGGGCTGACTAAAGAAAGCTTAACACTTCAGTTCTACCCATGAGGTGATTTAAAATATTAATCATTATTTTACTGATAAAAATTAAGCAAGAGACATGACCTATTCTCCCAGGTTGGTGGAAATTCTGAAAGATGGCTACAAAGTAGTAAAGCTGACATGATGCAGAGACTTTGTTCTAAATGCTTCCTTCTCCTGATTTACTGGGTTTGCTGTGTTTTGGCATAGAGCTCATGATATGGGCTGCACACCTTCTGCAAACAACCTGATACTGTGCTGCACTCCTTAAATTTACTGTTCTGGATCTCTGTAAGTCTTTGGAGCGATCTCTATTTCACAGTTTGGAAATCACCTGCTTGCAAAATAGCCCTGGTCGAGCTAGGAAAGAGCTGCTCCCTTAGTGGTTACTCCTCCTGTTAGGTCCAATAAGCATGCTGGAATATGATAGATTCCACAGCAGCAAGGCAAATGGTTATACAGTTAGTTGTCCATTAGACAGCAAGAGATATGAAAAATAGAAAGCCACATTTTTGAAGTGTTTGGCTGTGTGAATGACTGAGTTGTGCTTGTCCAATAAATGTCTAAACAGGTTGTTTCTTAGCTATGACTTGTAAAATGATAGACTGATGATGAGTTATTAGGAGAAAGCATTTTAATATGTATAAGTAAATATCTAAAATTGAGTCCTTTTTTAGACAGAAGGAAAGTGAATAAATATAGATAATTAATGGCACTGATTCACATACACCGCCACCCTCTTTTTGTAATCAAGTCTTTCCTTTAAATCTGTTTTTACAGTATTATGGAAGAAATATATTTGGTGCATAAATGGTTATAAAGTCTACAGCTATTTCAGTTCTGTCTCAACACTCTCAGCAAGCCAATCAAGATACAGTCTAAGGTATTACTGTTTTTAATGAGCTAAATAAAACATGTAGAACTACATAAATGAAACTAGAGAAAACCTTTTTCCTCCTTATTTCAGGATCTACTTACCTCAGGAGTTCAGAAATTTTGCTATACCATGTCAGTATTCTTCCAGCAGAAAGCTTTAGCATTCTGGTATATTGAAAGCAATACTTCAGACTCCAATTTGTTCTTAGGTAAGAAGATTAATTTATATGCTGATTAATTTTCTGGGTTGGTTGTTTTCCTCTGCCATTGTCATATGTATGACTTGTTAGTAATCAATTTTTCTTTAACCTCTGTACACCAATTCTGATGCTACATGAATTTATTTGTTTGCTTTATGCCCTTCATTTGTAACTGTGATATCTATATTCTGCAATGGAACGGAAACCTTAAAAGTACCTGAATGCTTCTCATTTTTTTCTGTGTTGTGAGTGCTGAGAACTCAGCAGAACAAGGGAATTAGGAAATAAATATCCCTGTTTAAACTGTTCCACTAAATTAACTATCATTAAACAGGGCTTATTTTTTAAACAAACGTCCACATATTCATGGAGGTATCAGTCTATTTACTTTACTTGGAGGAGAAATTAATTTAGTTGCCCAGTAGTATGAATGTTTCTGTTAGATTGTTTTTCATTTTCCAAGAAACTACAGTTTTTTATATGGCTAGAATATGAAAATATCAAACCACTGAGAGCATCATGGTTCCCCTCTCTTTGATAAGTTTCCTGCAGTGAATCCAAATTAAAACAACTAACATGGATGTTAGATTTTGTTTCCTTTCCTAGTCTAGGTAGTGAATGAAGACAAGACCTATGTGAGCAGACATCCATCAAAAAAAAGAACCCCAGACTTCTCTATCCTGCTGAGGCATGGGCACATTTGGTAAGTTGGATTATGCCACTAGATGTGGAATTCTGTGAAAAAAGGTGAGAACACCCTTTTTTGAGGACGGAGCAAAAAGAAAATGGATGGGATTACATTGCATCCCAGAACTTGATGTCTGGCTTGTTTTTCTCACTTCTGTGTGCCAGGGAATTCTTAAAGTACTTTTCTGTAGTTAAGCGAACATACTCATCATGGCTTACTTGTGCCGTTACGTCTCTGTGGGAAATATTTCATGAGGAAGTGTGTAAATATTTTGACTGGTTGTGCCTTTATTTTTGGAGTGCATTGCAAATGGTGCTTGAATGTATCAGGATGACGCTGTGACAGCAGAAGTATGTAAGAGATTGTTAATATTTTCAATTTTTTTTTTTTAAATTAATGGATCCAGCAGTAGTAAAGACCCCACCATTATGCAAGCAGACTACAGCAGAGTAACACATACCTGGCACAGGCATATTAAGACTAACAGAACTGAGGCAGAGACATTTTTGTAGCATAATTTATAGCATGAAGAGACGTATAAGGTAACCACTTGTTAACACTTTTATACTTTTATCTTTCCTTCTTGGCAACAATGTTGGTGGCGAATTTTTTCAAAACAGCCAAGAGTGTTGATAAAGATGAGATACTTAACAAAGGAGAATGGTACCTATGGCACTGTGTAGTTTTTATCTAATGCCATTTCAAACACACAAAGAAAAATGTGATTTAATAAAATTAATATGTGCTTTTGAAAAGTTATATAGAAATAAATGTAAGAGGTAAATTAGAAGATTATAAATGCATGTGAGTGTATTTCAACATTATAAATGTCCACAAGTTGTGTCTGATCCACTGGATTTAGAAACTATTTAAACCTAAGAGTATTCTAACTGCTTTATAATGATAAATATTGGTTCTGAAATGCTAGAATGTAAACTTGAACTTCACTATAAAGCAATACAATCTTTGCTCAAATGCAATCAGATCCAATAACTAGGAAAACTCCTGAATAGGTGGTTAGACCTTTCTCATAGCCAGTTGTAGATTTAGACTTAGAATTGTATCTTTTTGTTAAACAGGGTATGAATATTTAACCAAGAAAAGCATTGTGAATTCCTTAGATATTTTTGAATGTATATTTCTTTTAACAATTATATTAGATGCCTGAGTGATGGAAAATGTCTCAGTTGTGTTTCACTGGCCCGTTTAAAATTTTGCAGCTTATTTTATTCTAAATTTTTCTACAACTGACTTCATATCATTGATTCACAACATTGGGCAGGTGAGGCAGAAGAAAATCGCAATGCTACTCTCTGTATGCACAACTTTCTGTGATACTGTAACCTTTTGGGCTCTAAAATAAATGGATTTAACTTTTAATTTTATGCAGCTCATAATTTTCTAGACTTAAGACTCTTTTTGTAGCTTCCTTCTGAACCCTTTCTAGTTTGTCAGAAACCTTTCTGAATCATGGAGAAATGAATCAGTAGAAGCCTCACTAATGCCAAATGTTGCCATTAAATCATTTCCTACTCCTACTTGATGTTTCCTAGACTTTGCAACCAAGGCCCAAGTTAACTAATTTAGAAGACTGCAGTAAGAACGTGCATATTTCAGTTAAATTCTTTGCATTATTATTGAGCTTGTTATTATTTTTCCCTTTTGTCATTTATATTTCAAACAGGAAAAAGCAATTAAATTAAAATAATATGCTAAGTGACATGGGAGAACGCTTAAGTACGTTTATTTTCCTGTTTGACACAGAAGGGATTTCTATGGGATTTCTTAAACTGCATGCTTATATATTGTTCTGAATATGTAAGAACTACCAGGCTGGATTTTGAGGTCAACTGATTAGTATTTTTATCATAACATCTGATATGGCACTAAATTATGAATATAAGGAAATTAGAAGTATAGTGATTTTTTTTTTCCACACAACCAAAATATTAATGTGATTCTTATAATACATTTTTTGAATTGTCTGCATTTAAAACCTTATCCTTATTTAACTTTCTTAAATGTTGAAAGCATTAGTTGTCTGGTAAAATTTTAATGAAGAAGCAGCAAACAACATTTGTCTCTGCAGCAGACAGTGTGTGACATTTCTCCATTTAAAATTCTACTCATGTGCTATCAGACAAATTCACACACCATATTATTCAGCATGGCCTTAGTGAAAGTTCTCTGTATTACTCCTCAAATTTGTTGTCTTTTTGTGGTGTTTGCATAAGCATCTGTAAAGTAGCACATGTTCATAAACTACTTTTTCCTTATTTTGAAAAATTCATATTGAAATGCTTTTGTTGGCATAGATCTCATTTTTTTCATGACTATTTGGATACTTAAGGTGTTGAAAAGTGTGGGTTTATTTAGCCCGGTGCTCAGATAAGGAGAGGAACTTTATTTAACTGAATAAATGAGGAGATTGAAGTTGTAAACAATAATGGACATTTTGGGAGATGTTTGTGTGCATTTTGTGCAAATAGGGAGGCCAGGACTGGTTTACAAATATAAGGTTCAAAAGAAATCCTCAAATTAAATCCTGAAATGTAAAAAAGAAATACTGAAGTATCTCACATCAAAAATCATTTTTATCAATATATGAGTGTCATTTGCAAAATGGCAAAGGTTGCTGATTGTATCACTTCAGAGAATTAACAAAAGTTCACATATACAAATACATATTTAGGATATAAATGGTTCTTTTGCTTCCATTGAAACCCCTTGTTTCCCTTTTCCTTGTTTTGTTTCCTCATTTTTTTTCTTTCTCAGTTGCATATATAACTCACAAAGCCACTACACCTACTGAAAAGAATTTAGTGCTTAATAACCTCTAAACAATATTTTTGTTGCATGTCCTGTCTAAATTTCTCAAGTAAGATTTGTTTTATTCACTATTTAAGGGGGGAATATGTGATTGAAGGATGAGAGCTCCTTTTTTTTTCTTTTGTTCATTGGAATCTTTTCCATAGAAAAGAATTTTTGGTAACACTTTGAGAAAATTTATAGGGTTTTTTTTCAGAAAATATAATTTTGATATGCTAGAGGGGTCTTTTTTGCTGTAAGCTCTTTATACAACACCTTTTTCTTCCAAAGGAGGGTATCAAATAATGTTCCGGAATTAATTGTGAAGGAAGAAAGACAATAATTATTTTCTAAAATAATTAAACATGGTTAATTCAGGAAGTGCATGAGTTGTAGTATGTGCTTGTTTTTTCTCAAGTTTTGCTAGTTTTTACTCAAAAATAGTTTAGGAGTACATAGATTTAGGTAGAGCAAAATCTATTCTACATTTTTTTTCTGAACCTGCTGATGTGTACAAGCTTATATGACTTTTTCATTGAATAAGGGTTATTGGTGACTTAGTCTTGACAAAACCAATAGTTTTCTGTTTCTGTGATACAGTCCCCTGACTGTAAATGTGACAACAATGATGCTTTTTTGCTGACTTTGAGTTCAGCTACAGTGCAGTTAATCTGTGCAGTGTTACAGAATTGGACTTGAGTCTGTTCTAGTGTCCTCTAATATCTGTAGTACAAACAAGGTTATTCCAATAACATTATTAATAATTATGGATCATTAATAATCTTTCTTTTAAAATAAGATTTCGGACTAAACAAAATGAAGTTTTTGGTGAATAGTGCCCGAAAAGTAGTGTAAACCATATGTTAAGACATAGGGATTTGGAAGCAGACTACTACCAGCATTTTAAAAGGCCATTGCTCTCTTTGCAATCACAAACGCTTGAGATAATCTTGCTGGAATTAGGCAGGCACTAGTTTCACTAGCAGTAGATGCAAATCTACAGTAAAAAAAGAGGTAAAGTGTAAGGAGACCTTGGAGGTTTTAGTTATTTATCTGAAGTTCTGCATGACCACATGTGAAATGGGGATGGAAAGAGCAGCTCACTCTGGAACAGCTGATTTCTAGGCTGAAGGAGAAACCTCCACACCAAGTTGTGCTCCTTTTGCTGGAGTAGAAGGCCTGTACTTGCAATGTACAAGGAGAAATTTTGAATGAGGAAGGTGCAGTTTAGCAAATCTTGCCTTTGTGTGAGTTTCTCATATCACAGAAGATACATGATCCTGGTGAGGTACATGGTACATACTATCCTTATATGAATAAGAAATCTTTTGTGGTGAGCGTGCATTTCACCTCTGAATGGTCTAAGAAAAATGATTTATTTTCTCTTTCTTTTGGAGATATCAAGCAAGCACCCTGAAGTTCATGGATACTGAAGTTAAATGCAAGTATGATTTTCTTTTGATTACAGTAGAATTGTGTTTTGTTGGAATTTATTATTTTATAAAGCACCAACTTTGAATTTGTGACTTTCATAAAAATTGACTTCTATATGAGTGACTTGATAGACATAGAAAGAATATTCCATTGAGTCAGTCTATTTTCGAAATATAAATTTCATTTTTCTTAGTGAAAGTAGAAGATTTTGGCTTTCTTTAACCATTGCTGGAGAATGTAGATCTTGTGTCTACTTATTAAATGGAATTTTGGAGGTAGGCTGAATAACAGTAAAGTGCTATTGGAAGGTAAATAAAGCAAAAAGGAATGCTCTAGAGTTGAGTGCAGGGAGTGAAGATCTATAAATCTTAAGGAATAATTAGTGATTGGGAGGATTGTGTAAGCAGCAATAAAGCTAGATGGCAGTCTCTTCTTTATTGTTTCAGAACTGTTTTAGCCCATTTTGGGATAAGCTACAGGAAGTATATACCAATAATAATTCTGTTGAAATATTTTTCAGTTAGAAAGAGAAAATTCTCCACAGCCCTTGGAGTTTTTCATATTATACTTAGTTATACTAATGGTTAAAATGTCCATGCTGTATTTTCCTTTTCTGTATTTTCCCTGACTTTTAACTCTTTTAATACTTTGTTGTCCCATCCGGAAGAGAGCCTTCAAGAAGAGGTACAGCTGTGCCCAAATTTAGCCTCTTGTCAAATCTGCTCATATGTGTAAAACTGTGAGAGAGTGGCCATTTACACCTTTTGTTCTTCTCTGCTCTCACTCCTCCCTCACTTAGGGTACTAACTGATTTTCTGAAGTGATAGTTGGATATCTTGGCACTTACAGGTTGCATTCTTGGAAAATATACAAGTGCTTGTTCATTAAAACAAACAAAAACAATATGTAATCTGAAGATTATTCTGCAACTACTAACAGATCAGTACATGCAATATTATTTAGTGCAAAATAAATTAAATTCAATGCTTCTTGAATTGAGGATTTACCTACTTTGGGCATCCCAATCCACACACAGCACAAATTGAACAGACTATTTTGTAGTAATATATTTCTTACCCTCAAACACTTTAGATAAATGGAAACAATTATTTTGTTCTTTACTGCAAAAGCAAATTAAATGCTAATTAACATTCTTCTTCTGTTTTATCTGTCAGGCTGTTTTATCTGTCAGGCTGTTGATCATAGAATATCCAAGGTTCCTTTGATTTTTCAACCTGTTGACAAGTGGGAAACATGGCTTTTCATTTTTCTCACTCATTTGCTCTTAAAAAAGAGTGTAGGGATTAATTATATTACAAGCAGAAAAGCCTTTCCCATGAGACTTCAATTTAATAAAGAAACAATTATTTTATAACACATGCATGTGAATGGAAATGGTGTATCCCATATTTCCTCCTTGGCTTGGTGTAATACAACTAGAATAGTTCCAAATGTATTTTGGTTTTAATTTAATAAAGAAACTTGTCTATGTTTTTGCTTTAAGGTCTTCCTGAACAGTCCAGCCAGCCATCTCTTAATATGTATCTCTTCTTTTACAGGTCCTAGATAAATGGTCTATTGTTATCTTCATTCAAGAATTTGTAGATCTGTCTCATTACACTTCTGGAGACTTATCAAGTTACTCCTAGTTTGTGTGTGAATGCCGCTGACCAGATATATCTCCTTGTTTCTTAATGTACAGAAGACAGAGAGATGTATAGGTAACATGTTGAAAAAGGCATAAAGACATAGTTGTGACTTTACATATTTCTGAAATTCTGTGATAGGTTGTATTCTTAGCACTGCTATGGCATCAACAGAAATAATTTTTTTTTAGTTTGACTACTGCATAATAGATTCTTTGTAAGTACAGCAGAGACTGTTTTAGAGGGTGGGAGATGTATGTTGGTCTGGGAAGCAAGGGATGCTGCTCTGGGAACCTAAAATTGCTCGGAAGCCTCAGAGATTTAATTGTAGATACTGGAAGTACTAAATATTGACAAATAGCAAAAATTCTGTCACACAAGTAAGATTTCTGGTTGTAGTTTTACATGTCATTAACTTTGGCTGCCAAACAAGATCTATGTAACTTGTGATCGATGCTGAAATCCACTTCAGATGTCTGTTAGTACAGAAAATGTACCTCTCATAGGTCATAGTCATGAACAATCTCCTGTAGTGCATTCTTGATAAATTAATGAATGAAAGAATTATTTCATTCACTGCTCTCTCAAAGTTGTATTCTGAAGTTGAAAATATATGTGCTTGTTTCAAAATTCTGTGAATGTGGAGGCCTAAAAGCCTTCAAGTCTTTATACTCCCTTAGTTCTGTTTTATGATGGTTTTTCTTTGGTTTTTTATTTTTTTAATTTCTGAAAATTATTTGCATTTTAAAAAATCCATGAATGTTAGATAATGGAAAGAACAATAGATCCTGAAACAAAAATGACCTCCCAAATATTTTAAGTTGCAGAGTAAATATGGTGTGTTTTTCTTATTTTGTTTCTCTTACCTGTTGGAGCCTAAGCTTTGGAATCTGGTTGAAAGCTATTCCATCATTTCACACAGAATGCTAACATAGGTGTGAAGTGAAAGAATGCTTTAAAGTTGTGTCTGCAGGACAGTTGTGAATATGTATCTGAGTTATAAAAATGATGCCATTTATGAAATGGTTGGGGTTGTGTATATATATACACACACAGAGTATTACTTGAATATAATATTACAGTATTACTTGAACATGGCAAAAGAAGGAATGTTAAGTTTGTGCTGCTGTGGCTAGGGAAATGCAAACTTAAAAGTTCAAGGAGACTTAATATGAAATCTGAGCTAATTTCCAGAAAGATATGTAATGTACTTCAGACTAACTAAATGAAAGTGAAATATTTTTCTGTGTGTGTTGACATATCATGATTTAAGTGAGATTTAATAACTTAGAATGTGTGTTTGTGGTTTCCTAGTACCAGCAGGCAGCTTTGTGCTCACACCTGGGTAGCACAGAGATGGAGAGAGAACTTTCAGCCTATCAAATGACCTAATGAAATGCAAAATCACTTCTAACAGTAGCTGGAGTTTTTGTATGCTCCCAATGCATCAGCAAGCAACAGATGTAGATTATATCATCCAACAGAAAGCTGATTGAGACTGAGAGTCCTTATGACATTTTTTTGTTTCCTGAGGATTCACCTTTCTTATCTCCTGATAATGAAAACATTTCAGATACTCAAGAATTTATAGAATGTGTAGGTGCTTTTCATTTGGGGAGCTGTCATAAATTTCATGGTCAGAAAGTCTGTGTGATATGATGGAATATATTTTCATGGTAAAAATTGGCTTAGATGGTTTAATTGTATAGAATAGAAGTCCTGCTTTAGGTATCTAAATAGAGAGATTTATTTTGACAACACTAAAGAAAGGGTTTCACAACTTTTTATTTCCAAGGAGACTGTATCTGATATATGTTTCATTTGCCTTGACTTTAATTACACAGTGTTTCTTTCCCTTTTCTTCCTAGTGTTTATTATGATCATGTGTAAGTGTTCAACAACTTATTATGCAATTGATACTATAAAATAAACATCAGAAAATAAGTGCAAATGCTCTTTATGCTTAAAGGGTTAGTGATGAGTTAACTGTGGCAGTTGTCTAATTGCAGCAATACAGAAAACATCAGCTCTATTATTTTTCTTCCATTTAAATACAACCTCTGTTTGGAAGTAGAGGACATGCTACTTGACCAAACAAACAAACATGTTACTCTTAAACAAAACAGCTAAAAAGGGCTGGGGACACAAAAAAAGATGCCAATATATTAGAAATACAGAATTTATGAAGAAATGTATTCTGAGATGGGAATTCCTGAGAAATTTTGAGCAGGTTGAATGTAAAGTTGTAAAAGAGCAACATGGGATAAAATGGGGAACCTAAGTGTAACTCTGATGGTTGTATTATAATAGAGAGATCCAAATAGTTGTAGGTGAAAGTAGATGAATCAGAGTAGGTTAGGCAATGAAATGCTACCTATGGCTGTATCTAGAAGGACAACGGGTAGAGCTGAGCTCTGGAGTAGCCAGGTAATGATCAATAAGACTGAGAAATCATCTTGTGATTTGTTGTAATTATGAATCTAAAAAAAAATAAATTCAAGATGAAACTGATTTCTCTAAGAGATCTCCAGTTAACTGTGAAGTTAGTGACAGTGCAAATGTTGAACTAAAATACCTTCTTGCTAAAAGCAAAATTATTGAAGGGTTTCCTTAAGAAAAAAGAGACAGAGGAAAAGGGAAAATAAGTTACTTGCCTATAGGTAAAGAATACCTGGTTTAAGGAATTGTACTTTGTTAGGCTGTGCTGACCTCTTACCCCTCCAAAAGAATTGCTAAGTAAGTTGGAGAAAGTGTCTACTCCTGAAGTGTTTCTAGATAATGAATGCAATGTTGTGTGTATGTTTTATTAAGAATCGAGACATTTGAGCCAAGAACACAAACAAAAACATTCTGCATTCCCAGGGCACAATGACTAATACTTCCAGTGAGATCTCAGCATTCCCTTTATAGATCAGGTGTTAATGTACACTGACATTCCTACTTGCAGCACTGAAAATTAATATCAATATGGTGGGCTAAATAAAGTCTTACTCTGGAGCAGCAAATACTTTTGGGATAAAGGACAAGGATTTAGAAACCTTTCTGCCCATGTTGAGCCAAAAGCTTTGTTGCTAAAAATAAGAGTTTAAAAGCCTTCACAAGATTGCAGATTGTTTATACTTGTATGGATATGCTCAAGTGAAATGGATCATCACACTGGGGTAGCTGGATTACAACAATGGACCCATAAAACTAGATGGTGGACAGCAAGTTTTATTATAATTTTTTCTCATATATGAGACTTTGTCTAGAATGTGCTGTCGTGTAGTGTCTCTATTAAACATCAGTGCTGTTCTACATCTCCAAGTTTCTAAAGAGTAGATAATTGCAGCATCTTTAAGTAGGTTGAATGTCATTACTGACTTCCATCTTTTCATTTGAACAGTATTCTAAAATTTTATTTTATTGCTGTAGTAGAGACATTCCCCTTCTTTCTTTCTTTTCTACTGTTTCACCTTCACTATTTCCCTTGACACCTTCGTATGTGTGCAAATTACATGACCAGACTAGTATTTTATATTTCTCATGAAGGTGTAGAGGAGCTCTATAGTGAGGTTTTCTGTTTTCATTTTGGGAATGACTCTTCTATCAATTCCCAAATCTCTTTGAAATCAGCTTCTCTCCCTCTGCCTGGAATATCAAAACCTCTAGCCACTTGTTTGCTCTTGCTTTCAGGTTTCTTCATCTGTTGAAGATATGTACATCTTCTCCAGATGTTGGCATGGATTTTCATATGTTCAATGAGTATTCATATTTCCAATATTTTTCTGTTCAGGACTTTAACTTATTTCAGTGGCCTTTGTTTCTTTCATTCTTCTATTCTTCTGAAGCTGATGGAATTCTCCCTCCTAATTACATTTACAAGGCAAATGTAGTATTCTGAATCATTGTCACTCCGCAGTTATGCTCGTTGTTGTCTGCTATTTTCCTCTAAATTTCTCTGAGATTATTCACATAAAATCTGAGCTGCAAGTGGATCAATGATCTGTTTATTACTGATATACTTCCTTTTAGTTCTTGAAGTCTCTAAACATATTCTTCATAAATCCACACATGGTAACATTCCAAGCCCTGATATGTCTTAGATGGCTACTGTTATGTTGTATATCTAATGTAAGGTAATGTAAATCACAGGTAAAGGGTTTTCCCTTTACTAGGAAACTGGGATTTATGACTTCTGTAAATATAAGAGAATTAAAAATTCTGGGGCATGTTTTCTGTTTGTATATACAAGTAGTTTTGTTTTAAGCAGTTGTTTTGGAGGTTTTACTTGAAGTACTGCCTGTGGGGGTGCCTCCCTCCCTCCAGGCCATGCTATGATCAGAGAAATGTTTGTTAGGCCTCAGCTTTGAGGAACAATACATGAGCTGAGCTCCTCTGGAGCTTTTTAGAAACACTCTATGTTCCCAAGACTAGTGCTGTCTAAAGAGCTCCTGCTTTTCTTTAAACAAAACGCTTTGGAAACTGATATTTCTTGCTTGAAAAACAACCCGTGTGGAATAACATTTTTGATATCAAAGTTCCAAAGAAAGTTACTAACTCAAATTGGGGCCAGGGCAGTGTAATATTATGACTAAAGCCCACTCACTTGTGGCCCTATAAACAGCAGTCCTAAGAGGGACCCTTTGAGCCCTCCTGGACCACAGCTGGCTGTGATCAGCACCTCCCTCCCAGCACCTGTCAGAGCCAGACAACTCCAACTTTTGCTGTAGTTGCAGAACCACTGACAAATGACAGTGACAGATTCTGGCTGATACCTCAGTCCTCAAGTCCTCTTTACCTTTTGAGAGGATGCAAAGGCATCTGATGTGAGTATTTCACTGAATTTGAGGAGAATTTTTCACAGGCATGTATCTTGTATATACTCTTTAGATCTGTGTGCATGTAAGTGTGAATATCATAAAGCAAAGGCACTACGAATGTTGCTCTTGTGTATGCTCTTCATGACTGGAGCACAGCTGTCAACTGCTAGAGGCTGTTCAGAAAGGACAGGAGAGGAAGAGATATTGCCCTCTACATCAAGACAGGCATTAAGCCTGAAGAGCTGTCTCTGAAGAACAGCCATGAGCAGGTAGAAAGCCTGTGGGTAAAAATCAGAGACAGGCAGAAAGGCAACTTTGTGTTTGGTGTTTACTACAGCTGCCTGACTAAGGGCAGCCTGTTGATGAAGGCTTCCTGCTCCAGCTACAAGAAGCATCCTCCTTGCAGGCTTGTGCCCTGCTTGGGGACGTCAGCCCCCTGAAATCTCCTGGAAAAGTAGCATGGCAAGCTGTAGGCAATTCAGGAGATGTCTGATGATGGCTCTAGCCAGATGATGGCTCTAGCAGAGGGAATGCAACACTAGATTTGATGGTCACCAACGTAAGTGGGCTAATCAGGGATGTCAAGGAGGTAATCTAGCTGTCAGTGATCATGCATGGGTGGAGTTTGCAGACTTGAGGAATACAGGTCAGGTAAGGTGTAAAGGCAGGCTCCTGAAATTTAGGAAGGCAGACTTCCAGCTCTTCAGAGAGCTTGTCAGAGGGATTCTCTGGGAGACTGCTCTTGGGAAAAACGGAGCTGAACAGAGCTGTCAGATCTTTAAAGCCTTCCACAGACTGCAAGAGCTAGCAATTCCTATGAGCAAGAAATTGGACAAACAAGGCAAGAAGGTGTGGTTGAGTAGGGAAATGCTGGTCAAACTAAAGGGCAAGAAGCAAATGCACAAGCGGTGGAAACTAGGACAGGCGACCTGGGAAGAATGTAGAGACGTATGATTGTGTAGGGATGATGGGGGTGAGGAAGACCAAGACAGAACTGGAACTGAACTTGCAAAGGATGCAAAGAATAACAGGAAGGACTTCTGCAGGAATGTTAATTAGAAAAGAATGGTCAAAGAAGATGTACCCCCTCTCATAAAGAGTGCTGGTGAAGAGGTAACAATGGATGTGCAAAAGGCTGAGATACTTAACAACATTTTACATCAGTCTTCAATGGCAACCTCTTCCCACACCTCTTGAGTGGGTGGACAGCAAATGGGGCCTGGGAGAGCAAAGGCCCTCACACTGTAAGTGAAGATCAAGGATCTTCACGTGACCACCTAAGGAACCTGAATGTGCACAAGTTTATGGGAAACAGTGAGATGCACCCCAGGCTCCTGAAGGAATTGACTGATGTACTCCAGAATATTTGAAAATTTATGGCAATCAGGGGAAGCCTTCATGCAGAAAAAATTTTGTGTTGATTCTTGTTTTAGATTGATTGTTTTTAGTTTGCTTTTTCTCTGTGTGCTTGAACCATCTATAAGTTGTAGACTAAACTTTGCCAACTGTATTCACTTTTGTATGCTTTCACTTTTGTGTTAAATCTGCTTTTGGTGAGACCTTTGGTGATGTTTCTGTGTTTCTTTAAGCGACCTTAAAACATTCATTTGCAACACAGCCCATGTCTGGATATCTTTGGATGAGATGTCTTTTTTTTTTTTACAATGCTTTTTGACTACAGAATTCTAAACATTTTAGGCAAAACGTGCAGGGAGGTGTTAAGAAATTTCATATGCAAACTAGTGTACATTTGTTTTCTATATACACTATACACACCTCCTGCATTGACAGGTTTCATGGTTTCCATAAAAAATGAAAAATTACTGAATTATGGCACGTGTATGATGACTGATGGTGGTTGGTGAGAAACAGAATTTGGAAGGTTTTTTTGATTTCTCGTCAGATTGGAAGATGTGAGTACACAGGTTATAGCAACTTATCTCACAACAACTTTTTCCCCACTGGCACTGGCCTTTTACACCAGTGTTAATGTAGCTGACAAACTTGTAGTGGAGCACTTTTGCACCCAAATGATAGCAATTGACAAGTTTATTAATCTGAGAAAACTGCTGCATTTTATTTGATGTCAAAAGTGCTGTGACAATTTATATGAACTGTTTATACTGCCTTTCTGAATGTCATTCCTTAGTACGCCCCCAAACCAGATAGATTTGGGCATTCACTTCTATTTGCATTTCACTTATGATTGGTATCTGTTGTCTTCGGACATCTGAAGTAGCTACTCTTGTGAATAGCCTACAGGATATGGTAGTTAACAAACAGTTTTTTCTTTATTTTTCACTCTCCTCAACCTCTGAGGTTTTCTTCGTAACCTTTTTTTTCTTTTACATCTTGGATCCATGGTGCCATGGTGCATTCTCTCTCTTTAGTTTTTTTTTTTGTTGTTGTTTGTTTGTTTGTTTTTTAATGAACTAAATAAAAGTTGTTACAAGCCTTCAGAATACTTACAAAAGGAGATGTATGTATTTATTTTGGTGCACACTCTTCTTTAAGTGCACTGTTGGAAAGAAAAAGGCCTTCTCCCTAGTTCCTCTCCCTCCTGTACTCACTTGTGTCCTCTCAACAAGGAATTCCAACAGATATCTCTTTTCCAGGTATGCTGTGTTTACAGCAACAAAGAGAAAAAAAGCGTGACTCATAGACCAATTAGTGGTTGAAATGGCCCAAGGGTATGTTGTAGGCCACTTACCTGTCCAGGAAGCTTCACAGGTAACCTTTTAAAGGAATTGCTTGGAATTGCAGACACAAGTTTCCATTTATTAAGGAAAATCTAGAATTTTTTTTTTTTCCTGAAGGGTTGTCTCCTGTTACTTGTACCCAATTAGAGCACTGTGTTTTGACCTGTACTTTTTTCCCAACAGGTATTAAAAATAAATCTTGTAAACCTATTTCTGATTTCAGTGTCAGGAGCTTAAATCAGTTTGTGCCAGTTAAAGGCGATAGACTTCCTCCTTCTCTCACTTTTGTCAATTTTAGGGGAGAAATGCCTGTTTTGTCCCATTTTCCCCTCTTACATGGGTATAAGTTTAAAAGAACTATGCAGAGGGAAATGAGATTGTTAAAAAAATTTGAGAAAAACTAAAGGCTTCTTTGCATGTGTGCTCTTTCTTTATAAGTAAGTATAAATAAGAAGGTGAGGCTGCTGTGATATTTGAACCAATGTGTTGTGTTCTGACTGATCAAAATCACTGTGTGTATTGGAAAATTATCTTAATTTTTATGCAAGGTGGAAAAACATCCACAATCTTCTATTAAGAAAAGCATTAGTTGTAGTCAATAGAATTTGATAATTTTGTAGTT
This sequence comes from Hylia prasina, assembly GCA_013397195.1. Taxonomy (NCBI): domain Eukaryota; kingdom Metazoa; phylum Chordata; class Aves; order Passeriformes; family Sylviidae; genus Hylia; species Hylia prasina. Next base: position 180,887 of record VYXD01008099.1, on the reverse strand, counting down.
TTTTATCATGTATCTAATTCTAACAAATTAAGATGTAGCAACTTTCTTTGTGGATCTCTCTATTTACATGTTCGTTTCTTACAAAGAGATTTTTTTATTAAAGGGAAAATTTTGCACACAAATGTAAAATAGTTTTAAATACACCTTACTCAGCTGAATGTTCATGTATTTCTTTGCTCATAACTTTTTGTTTCAAGGAGCTGACTTGAATTTTTTGTATTTGGAAACAAAATATTTGTAAGAACCTTGGTCTCACTAATAAACTAAAAGCAGTCTTTGTTTATTGTCTCTTTTGTTTATATGTCTCTGTTTACGTATTTGCAAAGCCATGTTGGATCCTCATGTCATGCAATAAAAGATCTCTTTTTTTATCTAGCTACGTATCCTGAAAGTACTCTAACCATCTTAGCATTCACTGGCTTGTCCTATGGAAAGGAGAAAACATTAACTAATGTGTGCAGAGCCTAGATGCTCTTGTTTTTATTCTTGAAGGAGTTCACATAATAGCAAACCCATGTACTTGTCAAAGCTCTCAAGGGTGTATAAAGTGATATTTGTGTTGCTCTTTGTCACTGTAGTCTGTGCAGTGGAATTATTTGTTTGGGTTACATCAGGACTTACATTACACTGGGTTCCTATGGACATTATCTTCCTTTTCCCCAACAAAGATCAGCTGATCCAGTGTGTAGGTTCTGTGGGATGCTGTGTGGGGAGGAACAGCAAATTCCATCAATTTAAGGTGGTATTTTATTTACACTTCTGCTTTTTTACCCTTTTTTTTTTTTTAGTGGTTGTCCACAAGAATGAAAACATTACTATGGAGCAGCTTCTGGATCTTTTTGTAGGGGAAAATAAGGTGTTCAGTTTGAGAAGACAATGACTGAAGGGTGAATGTGGTTGAATTAAGAATTTTGTGGGTATCTATTTGAAGAATGGGATTATCCAAAAAAAAAGCAAAAAAGATTTGGAAAATGGGAAATCAAATACTTTTTTAAAAAAGAGTGTGTTTATTTAGCCAGAATAATAGTTTAGACTAGTACTGACTAGACTGCAAAGTCAAGATAATGTTTCTTTCCTCTCATGGGTGTCTTGAAATATCTTTTGCTTGTTTTATATTATAACTCAACTTTAATGGGAGTTAAAAGTCTCTAATTTTCCTGGGTGGAATGTGGTCTACTAAGTCAAAAAGTCTGCTATGAGTTGAAGCTACAAAGTAATTTATATGAATAAACAGGAATTTCGCAGTAAACTCAGAAACAAGATTATAATCCTCAAATTTTTTCAAAACATTTACCTCAGCTTTTATGCTCCTTTTTTCTTCCATTTTTTTTCTGCAATTGTCAAAGAAGATTTGTTATTTTCTTCTTTATCATTTGTGAGAAAATGCTTTCAATTTTCATCATCATCATGGGAAAATAGTACCATTTTTGACAACTGGCAACAGTGGAAGAGATAGGAAGAAAAAGGTTTTTCCTTTGATGACATAAGGACACAGATGACCAAGCAGATCTCTCTTTATACAAAAGTCTGTAGCCTCAAATGAGGTACAGAGATGATATGAGCCTTCTACCAAGTGTGTTTGCCTCCTACTCAAAGCGTGAGACCTGACAAGTGGTGAATATGTTAAAAATGTACACATTCAAATTTATATAAATTATTGCTTTAGTTGGTCTTACCTATACAGACAGAATTCAAAATTATGTAGTGTGCAGCCTACTCAAACTAGAGACCTGTTTCTCTTCCAACATGTAGGGGTTCCCCAGGGGTTAATGTAATTGTGAACTCAAGCATCTCTAGTAATAGAGAGTTTCATCTGCTGAAATTCCTTATGCTTTGTGATAACAGAACCAATACCAACAGAGCAATCTATTTAAACAAAGGAAAACAGAGTGGAATCAAAGCCTATTCCTCTTTTTTCCCAAACCATTTAGTTGCATATAAATAAACAGCTTATTCAATATTTCTGGATTTGTTATTCCTGGCAATGGTCTATACTTTGTGCCAGGTAATAGATCCATTTTAAATGGCGTTGTCTTTTTCCTTGTAATAGCTCTTTCTGCTAGAATACTTCCCCCACCCCCTCAGCCTCACAGACAGTGATTTGATGCTCCTTAATATAGGCAAGTTTGTGTTATGGTGCTTTATGCAGCTTCCATTCATTTTTAGAACACTGTCATAATTTTTGTCTGCTTTAATTGTAATGTGGTCTACACCTTTAAAATGTGCTTGCATCTGTCTATGTATATCAGTCTAAAGCAGTGTTTCAAGGAATTGTAACGATGATGTGCTTCACATTCTCTCCACTACCCTCTCTTGTGGGAGAGGAGACTTCATGGAGTGTCTTGGTTTGCAGGACAAAAGTCAGGCTCCAACTGTTAGCTTTGCAATGTGAAAGCCTTGGGGATGAACACTCTGTTGGGCTGTCCCATAGAAATGTTATCATAACTGCTTAACTTGAATTCTGAATTTCTTGGCAATTCCTACCTATCGTTGCCCAGACAAGCAAATAAGCGTCTTAAAAGTTACCTGTGGACGTTAACATAGCTGAAATAGAATGTAAGTAAATTTAAAATACATACCATGTGAAAAATTTGAAACGTAAGTACAGTAACTGATATAAGAACCTTGTACTTGAATGGAAAATAATGCTTGGTATATTCTTGATGCCACTTGTCCGATTTACAACATTCAGACAATGTCTGTACTCAGATGTTCTACCCAAAGCATACTGCTATTCCCAGAGAGCCTATCTGCTGAAACTATTAACACCTTAAAGCTTTTACAGTTCAGCAAGCATCCCAGAAAGACAAATGCCAACGAGAAACTGCAAAAATGCATCTTTTCTTTCCCCCAAAAGTGTAACCTGGCTCGTACTCTGAGGGCAACAACCGCTCTGGATGTGTCACAGTGCCATCTAGTGAGTCTCGCTCGGACAGGGAACAAAAATCCAACAGAGCTCGTTCCGTTACTGTCCAAACCATTCACTACTGTCATGAATCCATACAGCACATAAGACAAATTTTAAGAAAAAATTAAGATCAATGCATAGAAACATACAATCACCAGCAGGTTTATCACAGAACAGAATGGCTGCCACAAATAAGATGTTCCACATACGTGTTGTGTTCCCTTAAAAACTCTAGCTATTATTAGACAAATAGGTAGAAGAAGCATTTGCAGGGTGTAGTACTTCATGTTACTCAATAGGAAAAGAAAAAAAGGCTTTGCAATGATATCATGAATGATGATTTTTAAGTTTTCAGTTTACTTCCACATATATTGGATATTTTCTGAAATCAGAGAGTTGCAGTAAAGATCAATACTGATCATAAAAATAGATTCTAAATTTTCTCACTAGATAGCTGGAAATCATACTGGAAAACCCAAGAGTCTTTGGACAGGTCGTTATTTACTCAGTGTTCTCTCAAACTGTTACCTGGCAGGGTTGGGATCATATGAGCAAATGCACACAGGCAAAATGCTAACTTTAGTATAGCGATATGTAGTTTCTCAAAAATCTCTATATTTCAGGGGTGTTTTGCTTCTTGACATGTGTTTGTAACACAGAAAATGTTTCAGTAGTTAATGGATCAGTTACTTTTATACTAGACTGAAGTTCTAAAAAAGTGATGTCCAGTTTGTGAGAATTATGGATATAAAAAAAAGATGGTTTCATGACAAATGCTAAAGTAAGCAGACACTTCCCTTTTTTTATTGCAAGTGGCTAAAATAGAGAAACAGATATGCTATTCTTGAAATTGCAGCTTAAATCTAAGGGAGCTTGGAACAATAATTTAAAGATGTTATCATGAAGTGACTTGCTAATGAAAGATATAATCGGAGAGGTATAATATTTTATATATGTATATATATATAAAAATAATACTTTTATGGCAATGCTGAGATTGAACTAGCTAGGAGAATTTTATATTATTTGAATCTACTGATAACTTCAAAAATTTATGTGACAAATTTCACAGCAAAGAAATCTTTTTCTAGAGATTAAACCCAGCCAAGTGGTATTTAAGAGCCAACTATGAACTGGATGTGCCTCGCTACGAGGCTGCAGAAGTAAGGTGGGCCCCTGACGTTTTCAAATGTTTGTCTTACTTTTGCATGGTGAAATATAATTGATTTTTTTTCCCTTGCTTTAGAGAGTGTGTAACTCTAGGGGTCTAACTCTAGGTAAGTACAGGCCCAGCTACTTTATGTGGCTGTTCGACCAATATCACTGCCATGGATTTCTTAGTCTCCTCGTTTAATAGTTGGAAGAAAACATTGGAGAAAATCTTTAATAAAATAGCATAGCCATACTACTTATCTAATCTTCATCTCTGGTCTCAGAGGTAAGGGGACTTGTATCAAAAATCTGGGATAAATGACTGCTCTTCTGCTTAGTTCCAGGTTTTTCCCTTCCTGCATTTAAATGCAAGAGAGCCACGTCTTAAATTGGTGTTTATTTTGCATTGTCTACAGAGCCTGTGAAAGAGACTGTAGTAAAAAGGACTTTAACCAAGTCCTGGACCTATCCCACAGCTTTCACCTCTTAATGTTTATTGATTGCTCTGTTTTACTAACTCTACCCCTTTTAGGTGATTTTCAGATTAGCCTTAGGATTTGATGGAGTGTAATTATATTTTCTTGTCAGATGCTCTATGGTGTAGTGGGAGCTGGGTGGTTCACACGGAGTAAGCTGAGGGCTGCATTGCCTGAGTGAACCTGTCAAAGAAATGTCTCATGTATCCTGAATTTTGCCCTAAGGAACCAGTAGGGTTTTTCCATCATCCACTGTACCAGAGCATATATTTGAGGGCTGAAAACCCCCTTAATTTTACAGAGATAACCTGTCTGTTCTCCAGGGATATTTGGATATAATAACAGTACTATGAAAATGTTTTCTCACTGTGTCAACTCTGCTTCATCGGATAGATCAACGCTTAGTGTAACCTGCGGTCATTGAAATAATGTTTTTAATCAAAAAATTCTTAGTAACAAAGATACTTAACCCATTGTGATGCGAAGAGCAGATGTGTTAATAATTTGCTAAAGAAGAGTAAAATTCATTTCTATAGCATCATATATTCTTTTATAAAATGCAACCTCTGGTGATATGACCTTAAAACAACAGTACCAGAGACAGACAACTAGTAGGTCAGTTTAGTCTTCAGAATTATTGTCATGTTTTTATTTTTTAAATTTTTTCTTTTATTTTCCTAAATTTTTGTACCACTGTTGGCAAAAAATCAATGATGATTGACTGATTGTCGCAATTATCCAACCATCAACAGAAGTCAGAAAGCACCTGTCAGGCCATAAGAGCTGTGTTTCAGAAAATAGTGCTACCACTTTATTTACATTCCCAGCCTACTCTGAAAAGCCAAAGTTCTGCTGGTGACTGGTGTGAATTTCAAAGGAGACTTCAGGTTTATCTAGTTGAAGTTCAATTGCTAAAGTAAACATGTTGAGAGCAATAAGATTGTGTTGGAATTCATTTCCTGTGAATGAGTTAAATGGTCTGGTACTTAATTACTTCCAAAACTTCAGGAATTAAATCACTTATGGTTCTAGGGATATTTCTCCCTTGACTCAAGATGCTGGTGGATTACTTGATGAAAACACATTAAACTATGTCACAGATGCTTCTGAAAGACACTCTAAGTAACCTGTTTAGTTGTTTTAATAGATTGGATTTATCTCTTATCTTAATTTATGCAAATTTTTATAGATAAGCAAAGAGATAATTATACGTATTTGCTAATATTACACCTACCACGAGTTCTATAATGTTAAATTAAAATTAATTAATTACTATACTGAGTCACTTCTTTAATGAACTCTGCTCCTCCTATGCCTGAGTGCTGGAAGATTATGTAATAATTGCTCTAATTTTCTTTCAGAAAATTTCAAGTGCTTAGATTTCAAAAGCAAAGGTTGTCACCTTTGCACTTATATGCATGCAACTAAAAATAGTGAATATCAAATAGTCTGTCACTGTATTAATCTTTAATTTGCCATCCTTTGAAGTCAAGGGAATAGAAAATACTTATATTTTAAAGCCAAAGAAGAAAAATGTTGAGATCTTTTGAGATTATAAGTTGTTTGGGACATTTTAATTATTAATTTAAAGAATGGACAAATGGCAACAAAATGAGATGAATGTCCATGTTCAAATGCAAAGTTGAACAATAGAATTTTTATTACAAACAGAAACCCACAACCAACTGGACTCTGAGAGCAAGAGTGTGTCAGAGTCAGATGCTGTCTTTGGTGATTTGAATGCCCCATATACAGTATTATATTCAAGGAAATTTATGTTTGAACTTACACTGTTGCTTAGATTTGCTTGATAACCATGTTATTTTGGAGTGATGTTATGCATTTCCTAATGTTATGTAATAGGACTGGTTTTTGCTGTCTGTGATCGGCCTTTTATACATTTCAATGGTATTTCTTAAATTTAATTTGAAATAAGTAAGGGAATTTAGGCTGTGAATAACTCACATACTGTATCTGAGAATATATTCTGTGTGCTCACACCTACTGTTCATGCTGGTGTTCTTGAAGGAAGAAATTCCATTGATAAGCATCATTTAATGTAGCTTCAGGTTTTATTTCTATTATTGCTATGATGTTTAATTTCTCTGTAGTCTATACATGGAACAGTGTACTCTTTATTTTCTCATCCTGGTTTTCAATTTGTAAAGTATTTCATGTTTTGAGGAATCATTTGTAGAATTTTTACAGCAAGACATTATGAAAAAACTTACCTTTGCAACATCAGCACTTGAATTTAAAAATTTTACAGGGAAGACTATGTCTAGAATTCTTTAAACACCTAAAAATAATTTTCTGATTATGAAAATTTTCTGATTCTTTTTGTCCTTGATAGACTTTTAGATTTTTATTTTCCAGTGATATTGCTTTAAGAGATGTGCTCTGTGTGTGTGAGAAAGGGAGAGGGAATATCAGTGTTAGTGTTTTCCTATTACAAAATAATTGAAGTTATTTTTATGAGGCTTTATTTAAATGGTTAAAACTCTTTTTTATTTGCTCCCCATGCTTGTGGCAATGCATATTTAAATATTAATGAGAGAAACACAAAACTCAATGGTGCATGAGTGATCAGAATGATTTTTAGTCAGAAAAACATCTGTATCATGCAGCTAGAGATAAGATTCAAAGCCTTCCTCAAAATTTATGGGTTTATCAGAGTTTAACAGTCAACATGATATTTGCAGTAGATTATAGGTAATGGAAATGCCTATAGGACATATAAGAGATACATATATAATATGTATATATTATACTGTTATATGTATATGTACATAATAGTTTTCAGAAAGCCAAGAAACAGCATGTTAGATATAATTGGCAGGTAGAGTTTTCTCCCTTCTTGACCTCAGTTTACATCTCCCTGAAATCCCATCTGAAGTTAGTATTATAATACCAAGATTATATGAGTTTTACATGAGACAAATTAGTACAACATTAAGAAAATGTTGTACAAAAGGGCAAAAATTATTGGGGAGCTACATATGGGAGTTCTAAGAGTTATGGTTTAGCACAAAAATGCAACCACACTAAAAGCAATATTCTGATGAGTTGCATAATTTGAATTTTGTATCTGTTCCGCCTCTTGTGTTTACTGAATTCCTAGTTTGCCTCCCCGAATTTGAAGGCTACAGTCAATGAAATCTGGCCTGATGGCTGCTTGTGAAGGAATGTGGGCCATATTTGGCATCTGGAATATGAAAGGGTCCCCTTGGTTTCCCTTGTCACTCCAGGATAGCTGTGAAGAAACTGAAATCCTCCAGATCCCTGGATGACTTTTGTTGTAGGGACATTTATGGAATTGAAATTCACTTCTCTGTCATTCAATATTTTCTGGGCCGTGAAGTTTTACGGTTGTGTGAAGGAGCTAATCCAACTCCCTGCACTGCTCTAGGACCCCCTGAGGCTAGATTAGCTGCTGGGGATGAAATGTTGGGCGTATACGTCTGGAATTTCCTCAGCTGTGAGTGCATCACTGTGGTAGTGATGTATGTCTTGCACCAATATTAATGACCTCTGGCATTTTCTCCTCTGGCATTTTCTTCCTAGCACAGACAAAATGCATCAGCTTTTGGATATCTGGAAGCTCTCCAATCTAAGAAATTGTCAGCTGAGCAGGCTCATGTTCTCCCTGATATCTTTAAAGATGCTTGGTGTGTTTGGTGCAATAGTGGATGGAAGGGATTTTGTTATTGGGAGGATTTTGTTTCCTCCCACCTCTTGCCATTATTATTATTATTATTATTATTATTACTATTACTATTATTACTATTATTATTACCTTTATTATTATTATTGTTTTGTAATTAAACTCCTGTATTTAAGTCACATTCCGATGCTTAGTTCTCTTTATCAAAATAAAGATATAATATTTTCTGTCAACATATTTATGCCTCTGTTAATATATTTATATATGTCTCTCCATTTGTAATAAATATAAGCAAAATAAAATTCTAAAGTGCTAAATAAATGAATTCCAAATCATATGCCTTGATTCTAAAAAACCCTGCAATTTTCAGATCTCCCTGGAAACAGTATTAGTAAGGATTTGTTTCTTTCTGAGCTCCAATAGTGTTCATTTCCTTTTCATCCTTCAGTTTCAGATTGATAACAATTAGAGTTAGCCAGTCACCACTATCAACTTCATATTGGTTTATTTCCAACAGGAATCCAACCTAGTCTCTGGGGAGTATGTGAAATTTCCTGTATTGTGTTTGTGAAAGCAGAAGATGGTGACCATTTTAAAACCTGAAGTAATATTCTGCTTGCTACAAGATAGAAAACAGCAACATAAATTTACATACTTTGGTATCTAACTTTTGGTCTCATGCTATATGAACTGGAGAAAATACAAGATTTTTTGCATAAGATTTGCAAAAGGGAAATAACAGGTGGGAAAATGAGGTTAGACAGAATGGGTACTTGGACAGAACTTTTTCTTCATATATATGTTTTGTTAAACAGATGACAGTCTGACATTTTAGAGGTATATGTTTGGTGGAAAGGAACAAAAAGAAATAGGGCAATCTTGTATGATTATTTCCAGCTTTTTAGGGTACTGCTTCATTTTAATCAAAATAAGAAAGAATCTACACTATTTTCTTGGTGGCAGTATGGAGTCTGTTGATCTTTGGGTATATTCTATTAGGATGAATTTCCACGGTTTCAAGAATCCATAGATTCCATGGGGGAAAGTTCTCTCCCATGATCATTTTATCAAGGCAGTTGAGCTTCTGTTCATTCTCCTGGTAAAACCATGAGGCAGAGTCTACCGGAACAGGATGCTAACTAAGTAAGGATCCTGAGCCATCTTAATTTTTTTTTTTTGCACATTAAAGTTACTATTGATTCTGAGTCACAGGGATGTGACTCATCCTGAAAGTTAGATATGTCCCCGAGATGTTGCTGCATCAGAGGCTCATACTGAAATTAGTATTAGGGTTGCTTGGTTTTCCTGGGGGGGAGAGTGGGGTGGGCTGGGTAGGTAATGGGAGCAGCGTTGGTTTTGCTCTTGCTTTTTAACTTTTTCTGCTAACACACAGGGAGGGCAACAAGTGAGAACAATATTTATTAAAGAGTGTTGTTTTTCCTTAGCTATTTGAATACTTTAGCTGGCACTTCACTTAATAAACTAGATGTTCTGTGGTGTGATGCTGTGGTTACTAATAATCACTTCCTGGTTCTACCCTAGAGAGTCTTGGGTAACTCCTGCCAGGAATAATTACATATATTTCTCTGAAAAATTAGCCCAATATTCATCACTGGTAAAAAAGCAAATAGAATATTAGTTATTATTAGCAGAGGAATTTAAAGTAAATCAGGAAATTAATTTGTGTTGCTGGATAAATCTATTTGTAAAGTTGTGTAATTTTGTAAATTTTAATTTTGAATACATTGTGCAATTTTTCTTGATTAATTTTAAAAAAGAGTCTAGTAAAACTAGAAAGTCCTTGATAGACCAAAAGCATGGAATATCTTTCATATGGATTGTGATGTGCACTGAATTATTTTTTTGCAGTTTGGAAAAGAGAAAATAGAGGGATATGCAAATATACAAACTGATATACCAAACAATATTTTTAGCTTGTAAATAAATTTATAGGTAATGAAAGAAATTGACTTTTGCACAATTTATACTTGTAGAAGGCAGGGTGTTGTAGAGAACAAATATATGATGGGATTAGGCAAATTAATGGACTGTATATTCTGAATTACCTACTAAACCTGACAATCCAGACACAACTTCCAGTTCCCTGTAAGCTTCTAGATTCTTAAAGCATAACATAGAAGCAATTATTGTATGCACACTTTGATCTTCAATTCCTTAGGAAAGTACTAAGACTTTCCTAGACACTGAGACACTAAGACAGGCCTAGACTTAGTAAATTTGTTCATATATTCTGACCAGAAAATGATATAATGTTCCAAATGTTTTGGATTTATAGTCTCTGGCAAAGTTAATATACTTCAAAGATTTCTATGAATGGTTCAAAAAGACTGGAAAGAGATGCAGAAAAAAGATATTTTGGGATATATCTATTGAAGTAAATATAATATTAGTATTGGGATGTAACTGTTTTGTAAATAGTTATTGTTTCTTTGCAATATTTTTTCCTTTCCACTTTCTTTTTTAATAAGGTGTCATTTTGTATTTCTGAATGTTTGCAAGTATTTAGGAAAAATGCTACATAAACACAAAGGGAACAAACAGTGTCAACCTCTCTATTCCCATTCACACTATTCATGTTAATTTTATTAGAGACATCTATGATTTGTGGATACCACTTCAACATTTAATTTCTTAAGGGAAGCATAGTTCTAGAGCTAGAAGCCTCCAGAGCCTGTAAGCAGGCGGCGGAAGTGAGTGGGCTCATATTGAGAAAAGCACTGTTGATTGACATGATATATTGGTTTAGAGTATATTAACTTATCTCACACTTTAAAGAGTCAAAATTAACTCAGGAACATGTTTAGAATCCTAACACCTCAACAGATGGAAAGCTCCCTTCCTTCCTCCTTCTCTGAAATCACCTGGCAAGAAGTGAGCCAAGGCTAAAAAGGTGGTTTAGAGAATTTTCGTTCATTCTTCAAATTATTTTTTTACACTTCTCAGAATAGTGTGCAGCTTTCCACAAACCAGAATGAGTCTTCATAGCTTTTCTTGTTTCCTCGTAAGAAAAAATAAAGATCAGGAGTAGAGTTTATTTTAATTGCAGTGCGTACAGTATGTCATGGTCTAGTGCGTCAAGCGTTGCTATTTTGTGTCTGTGCTTAATTCCAACTTTAGACGGACATACATCATAACTGTAAACACCTGCCCCGCGTCATTAAGGATAGTAAAAATATCCCGTTGTGGGAGGACCATAAGCTGTGTTTTAGGCAGTTTGTGTGTGATCTCTGACAAGAACATACCGTGCTACATCTTTCTCACTGTCTGTATTCTCCTTTGGATGAGAAATACGCAATTCTGTCTCTGTCCTTGGCCCCGCTGTTCCCATGCGTACACACGCATGCACGGTCTCCCAGCAGCGCTTATAGTAATGTAAAATAATTGCAATAGTCACTCTTTTAATAGAAAAATGAAACTAAATTTAAGACACAACATTAGCTTAAGGCCTTAATATATACAGAGAGTTTAGAGGTCATTTACAATAATTCCATTCCTGCCATATGTTTAACGAAGATTAATTAAAGGAAATAAAACTAGAATAGTTGTGCTTTCGTTAAAAAACCAGATGAGGTTAGTACTTAAAAAAAGGATAGAAGTTTTCACGTAGGGATCCAAACATGAGTAAGTAGCAAGCAGTCCTATCATCTGTCAAACAAACTACTACATCAAATTCATAAATAGCAGTGTGTAAAAAGTAAACTAGGAAAACCAAATTCCACTTTAAAGGCACAGAGAAATAGGAACGTTTTAATAAAAGCTGAGCAGTCCTAGTTGATATTATTAAAACTCTTCACATGCTATGGATTTAATTTTTGGTTTTTTTAAATAATTTCCAGAACAATTCCCTACATACTGCAAACATTTGCAAACAGATTCCTGACTCCTCTTGGTTTTAGGAGAATGTGAGCACATGTCACATACTGTGATGCAGGATCTTAACTACTAGTAGGGGTTGCCTATCACCCATGCTTTTATCTCCTTAAAACTCAAAGAAATGTGCAATACTTGACTTTGGTATCATTACAGTTAGTCCACCAGGAAAGAGCTGTCTGTGGAGGGGTAATCCAAACACTCTTTTAATTACCAAACTATTGAACTACTGAAGTTTGAAGTTTAAAAATAAATAAGAAAATTGACCCAATACAAAATCTATAATTTCAATTTTTGTGTTTTTCTGTCACTTGCAGCGCTGATGGGCATAACTATAAATCCAGCTTGCCTTTGAGCTCCTATTTACAGTTGCTCATCAGCTTTTGTGTGATCTTAGTCATGTAGGTCTTTGCTTCTAGCCCACACCTCTTCCCACTCAGGACACCAGTTTTGCTGCTAGAGAAGTCATAGCCCCTACTGTTTTCCACAGAACAACACAGAACCTTTGAGATAAAATGATGCTGATGCTGAAGTGTACTGGCATAGCAGATGTGATAACTGGGAAATGCAGACTCAGCATCTCTGTCTCCCACCTGCTCCTTTCTAGATGGGCAGTAATATTTCTGGAGAAGTCTTATCTACAAAGTGATTGTTTCCCCAGAAAACAGGGAATGCAGTACTGGGTAATTTCATTCCCCAGATTGTCTGTCTCATATAATCTAAATGTTAAATGGCTTTGCAGTGTGGTCAGTGTCTTGCATTTACTGTGAATAGTATGGAAAATAATTTCAAAAATAGTAATCTCTCTTTTTTAATCTGCTGTATTACTGTGTTAGCATGCAGCTCTTGGAATTTTGCCTTTGGTTATATTAACTCTAGCATTGAATATATATATATTTTTGGCAGAGATTTCTTGGTATAAACCCAAGAGAAAGATAGCTTTGAGTAGAGTGTAGGGTTTTTTGAGTTTATTTGGCTTATAAGTCTTTCTGTGTATATGTGCATGCATGTCTAGAAATTCTATATAAAAGTTTATATATGGAGATATTAATATATAATGAAACCAAGTTAAAGAACTTGCACCTGAAATATAGCTCTGGCAGATGGAACATAAGAAAGCAGAACCCATGAGATGCCTTATTTCACCAGTGTGCAGGTTGGGTCGCCTGTCTTGCTCCCATAAGACGTACAATGTTTCCTGTCCAGAAAGCTGACACCTGTCCTTCTGACCTGTATGTTCCTGATACATTCAAACACTGCAGTGGTGGTGAGTTTCTTGCAGGTATTTCAGCTGTTCAGGACATCTGAAGCAGCTAACATGCTTCCATAAAAACAGCTTCTAAGGTATCCATTTTTCTACAGAGTTATCCTCTTAATATTAATGCTACAATCTCCAATTGCAATTACACCTACAACTAAACTGAAGATGCTGCTCAATCCTTGCTGTATTTATTTTAGAGATGAACCAGCAAAGTGTGGTACATGAGCAAAAACTGAGACATGTCATAAATGAGCATGCACTTCTGCTTTCCCTGAAAAAAAAAAGGGAAGGCCTAACTGAAATCTGTGACTTGATAATCCTGCCATTTACATTTTGTTTTCATAAATAAAGTTCCATGAGAGAGGACAAAGGAATTAGTCTCATATATGTCTAGGAAATGAACACAGAAAATTGAGAAAATTCACTGATAACCAAATCTGATAGTAATGACTGCGTGGTTGTGTATCATGAGGTTATGCATTTGTGTCCTTAGAATTATGATACTAGGATAGTGGTTTCAGGATAGGTCAGATGTGAGACTTGGTTGTTCTTAAATGATAATTCTTCCAGAGGAAGGAAGGACTCCGTAAAATATAGTAGGCCTTCTAAGTCTCACAAAATGTAAAAGAAGGTCAAGTCTGATGGTCCAGTGGCCCATTTGACACAGACAGCAGTAGTACTGGAGGATTTGACTTGGCTGATTTTTCAGTGAATGATATATAAGTATCAGTCAATAGGGAATTATGTCAAGTGAATTTACACCCAGAAAAATCCTTGTACTTTTAAAAAGGATCCTGAAGATTTTCTGAGATCTTTTAAGTCTATCCATAAATACCCAAAGGCTTTTTTTTTGGTCATTATGTGTAAAGATGCCCAGAGGCTGACAAATAGCAGCAATGTGCAGTGTATTCTTAATATTAAATTATTTTATAGATCTGTCTTGTGATTTTATTTTTTTTAAACAAGACTGCTTGTGTGGAGAAGGAATTATTTTCTTGCTTTTTTTTACTCTATTTTACCTTTTTTATGGTACTGCTTTGTTCTCTAGGTCCTAAAGACAGCTGAGATACTATTCTAAGGCCTAAGGCCCCTCAGTTCTTGTTGAAGCTAACAAGAAATGAGAGCAGTTGTATTTGTATAGAACCTGGGTTTGCATAATGCTCTTTGCTCATCCCCCATTCACTTTATGTTGTGAGTCATACTCTAAAGAATATTCTTATAGCACCTTTGGTTCCCACCCCAACTTGCCTTTCCAGGCTATCAGTTAAAAATTAGAAGATAAATAAGTTTTGACTCCACCATCCAGCCAGTAAATCCATGAAGTTAAAAAAATTGGAAGGTAGTTCTAGGGACATATTCTGTTTTCTAGGTATGTAATCTTGTTTTTTGCTTGGGGACTAAAATCATGGAATGTCCTATCAAAATATGTTTCTTGTCTTGCCTTTGTACACTGTTAAAAGTCTTCTTGGGGCCATAAAGACCTGAGAAATTGTGGTGTATGTCATGTTTGATTTAGTCTGAGATTAGTGTCTTAGAGGACGTGAAGAGTGACAATAGCAGGGAACATATTTCTCAAAAGATAATTTTATATATTTATTTTAAAATATAGATATCTCTATTAAAATGAGATTATGATAATAATAATATGTTAAAAAAGCTTCTAATCAACCTTTTGTACAAACACATAGTCTAGAGAGTGAATAGGGCCTGCAAAGAAAGCTGGTGGAAGTAGGAATGCTAATTGACTCTTATATTTGTTCTTATTGAAATGCGCACTTTGTAAGTTATACTTCATAATGCTTCAGCCTAGTTTAGGACAAAATAAATCTATCAAGTGCAGCATAATTAAAAAAAAATAGAAGAGAACCTAACGAACCAGTTAACTCTTCAGTTCAGAGGCAAAATTTACAAAAGAGTAAAATTCAACTAAATGAGTTACCACTAAGGTTAGAAAAATAGGAGGAAAGCTGTGTGCCATATTTGCATTAATTGAGATTTATATTAGAGATTAGATGATGAAAGAGACTTCTCCCAGAGACAGCATGCACGTGCTGTTAATCTTGTGCTCATGTGAGGTGCATGCTCAGTTATTGCAAGATTTTTGTTTCTTTCTAATTTAATATCTAGACTTGTATTTATCCCATGTAATCTGGCCACCTGTAAATCCTGAGATGTTAAGCAGAACTAATAAAATGTCAGTGTTAAGATTCCTTTCTTAAGGCTATTAAAGTTGTACAGCAAGTTCATTGTTTTTCTATTGGATTATTTTACTTCTTGTACTACATAGTTTAGTATTATAATACTTGTCCTTTGAGACAATTGATCTAAAGCAAATTGATTTAATTTTTATTTTCCAGTTCATAAAGGCCAGCTATATAGAGATCCACTGTAAGAATGTAATCTTGCTTCTGTTTTCTCATTTTACATAATGGCAATTTTTTTTCATCAAATAGTAGTCACTTTTTTATTTTTTTTTTAAACTGCTCACTCTCTTTATATTATGAGTCTGAAAACAAGCACTTAAGATATGAGGGCAACCTTGAGCAAAGAGGTAAGAACAAGTTTATTCATATTTCATAATATTTATTATTACTAATATCTTTCTGCATTTAAAAATTTGAACATTATATGTATATGAAAAAATCTCATCAAAAAGGAATATTATACTTGCATTTTTCAGTGCCAACAGGGAAGCTAAAGTGGAGTGGGAAATTTCACTAGATTGAGACTGAAGAAAAGGGGTCTCAAACCATTATTACACTTAAGATGAGCAGATGATTCCGCTGTTCTCTCCAGTATCTTTCTTTCTTTGTCAAAGAATTTATCCTTCACTTATGCTAATGCAACTGAGAAGTGTCCCTTGCTTTGGGAAGTCTTTTAGATTAGTCATAAGAGTTAGAAATGTTTTGTCAGTCATTTGGTGAAAGTGGTTTACCTTGGTGTTTGGTTGCAGTAAAACACATTTGACCCATGAGGGTTAAACTGCATCTTTTAAAAGAAAATAAGAAATTAATTAAGACTGACTCTGAATTATGTCTCGTGGCTCACCTCTTTCCAGGTGCAAGCACCTGTGCTGCTCCCCAGCCAACAAAAGTGTCAAAAAATGTTTTTTGGGGGGTTTTTTTTGGTTTTTTTTTTTAGGGGTTTTTTTTTAGTTTTTTTTTTTTTTTTTTTTTTTTTTTTAACAAGCAGCTCCCTCAATACAGCAAAGAAAAAGTCTACCTGCTAAACACAAATAATTTTTTTCTTGGCTCTGTCTTTCTAGTATGGTTAGATGAGACTTGGGGAATGAGTTCTGAGTTGTACAGTGAAGTAAATCTATTCCATACTGATTACTCCGGAGGAATCAAAACTTCCTGTGTGATAGTCATCCTCTCCTAAGTCAGTCACATGAAGCTTAATTTTAAGGAAACTTTAAAAATCTATTATTAGTAGCAATTTTTTGAACCCTGTCTATGTTTATAGTGGATCATGTGGTCTAAAGAAATTGTTTTGGTAGAAGGGAGAAGGCTATCCCTTGTTTGCAGGGATATAATTGCATTAATTAATTAGTGAGATTGTGAGGATAAGAGAAATGAAAATTCATAAGTTCATCTTTTAAAGCCATGTATTGTGGAATTGTCTTTCATATGAAAGTCATCAAATAAAGCCTGAGATCAGCTCAGTGTACTTCTGCCTTCCATATGACTTGTGATTTGTGTGTTGGGCCCTAAGTCTCTCACAGGCCCAGCTATGTGTTCAGTGAAGGCATTTGTAGAGGGCTGTAAAGGGAGTTAGTGTCTAAATGGAACAGTTTGATTCTGGATTCTTTTTCCTCACCTCCAAACCCACTGAATGCCATGCTGGCAAAAGCATATGGCTTCTTGTGTAGCCCAGTGCCTGAGTCTGGGTGTGATTCCAGAGTAATAATTCTTCTACCTATTTCTGTCTCGGTCCTCAGTCTGGAAGTGGTGACAGCCCATTTCTGCTGCCCATTTCTGCCTGTTTACTACTTCATCTGGCATATCAGAATCAAGGTTGATTTTTTTTTATTATTGTTATTTTCCTCTATGAATAATGCAAGCTTTTCCATATTATCAGGGAAATGATTTCCAGCATAATTCCTTCTAAAATTAGTTCTAAATTTTAATTTCCTAGGGGTGGTTTTTAATACTAAGCAGAGGGCGTTATACCAGCACTTTTTTTGCTCTCTTACATATAATTTGATTACTATGTACAGCAGATGAGAACTTTTTTTTTTAAATGAAGTGAATGACATTTATTGACTACCCTATGACCAGTTCAAAATAAATCAGCAAATCTGAACAAAATAAAAATAACTAATCTACAGAGATGGTTGTCTTCTGCGAATCATCTAAGGCCGTCTATCTCAGATTGGTGTTTCAGGAACAATTAGTGAGGATTTTTCACTTTGTGACATGGCAGAGTGATGGCAGATAAGTCCAATTAGTCCTTTTCCCAGTAGACAAGGTATTTTAATTAGTCTTTAAGAAATAGACAGGGGGTGTCTGGTACAGTATCATGGGAAAGAACTCTTGACTTTCTCCCTCTCCTATACATGACATACTGCACATACAAATATATAGGGATCTTTCAGAAAACAATGGATGAAAACATATAAGAGCCTGATTAAATTTTATTCTGAATCGTGAAAAAGATCTCTATTTACAAATAAAAAAATCTATATTGAAAGAAAAACATTACCTTTGTCGTTAAAACAATTTCCTTTTTAGCAAAAGAATGTATAATTTGGAGATTTTTGGGGGTTTTTAATGGATACTTTTTATGATGGTTGACTTCATTTTATATGAAAATTAATGTTTATTTGGTATTAATATTTATTGGGTGTAGCAGTGTTTACTGTTTAAATATTAAAAAACCCCTTTATTAATGATTTTTTCGTTACTGTAATTGCTTTTCTCTGAAGACAAGATAGTCTCCAAGAAGTTTGTGTTCTGAATGTAGTGCCACAGTGTAAGGGGTTTGACTGAAATTCAGTTTTCAAGAGGCTATATATTCCATCTATTAGCTGCTTGTATTTGCTTTCACCTAATAATCTTCTACTTCCCCTCATTTTGAGACAGTGGTTTAGAAAACCATTCAGGTATCAAGATCAATGATTAAATGACTTGGTTCAAAGAGATCTCTGAAGTGATTGCTTTGACAAGGTCATTTGTAACCAAAATATATTTAGTCCATTCACTTGCAACAACACTCCTTTAACATTTGTATCAGCTGGACAGAAGGGATAAAAGAAGCTGCTCACCATTGTGGCATGGAGTCCTTAAGTTGGCTTTGCTGCCAACTTGGGACATAAAAGTGTGTGTAAAATTCTCTTGGGGCTGTGACATTCCTGCTAGAGTTCATGTGCAACTGTATGTAAAAGTAAATCCAGAATCAGCCTGTAAGCCATGAACTTGCACTTACTGTTCCAATAAAGGCTGTTTAAGGGGCTGCTTCCTGTGCTTTGGTGGAATTGTCCCACAGAGAAAGAGCCTGAATTGTTTCATTTTCCAAAATGTGTGTTACATAGAATCTGTGTGCTCCTGCTACCTCTCTTCCCCATCTCCTCTTAGCATAGGAGCTTTCACTCTCTCCCATCCCTCACTATTTTGGGCTTGTTTCACTTTCAGTTGTTTTGCTGTTGATCAACAATTGAGGAAATAACTAATTTCCTTAACATTTCCATAGTTTACAGATGCTCGTATCTTTTGCTAGACTTAGCTAAACTTTATTGGTCTTCAACACAAGATGATATTGTAGGCCATTGTTTTATTCTTTTTTTCTGTACCTGTTTATATATTAGTTTGAATATTAATCCATCGTGGCTATCTGAGGGTTGTCAATATTCTGTCAGACTTTAAAGTAATGCTTTGAGTTGTGCTTTTGTTCTTATCTCCTGCAATGAGGGTCTGAGCCCAAAAAATGGGGCTGCAGCCAACAGTCAGAAAATCTGAGGTGGGATGAAGAAAAAGAAAGAGCTGAGAAAATCAAATATTGAGAGGGGTATGATGAAAGCAAGGTATAGAGACTTCTCACCATAGATTTCTTAGTGTCTATTCAGGAGGAGACTTTGAAAGACTACTGCCTCTCTTTTAGGAACAAAACATTAATTTTATTTTTTGTCTATTAAAAGGGTTCCCAGCGCAGCCCTGTAACTGTTGGTAAGTATCCATTTCTCCTAGAGGCAATATGTAAAGTACCAGCTTGATTGATGTCTGGATACGAGTAAATTCTGAGACCCTTGTTGAAGCAAGAAGTTCTCCTGACATTTAAAAATTTGATTACTTAGAAACAAAAAAAGACGAAAACGACCAAAAATGCTCAAGTTAGTCCTTGTAGATGGTTGTTTCTTCATATTAAAGAATAAAAAGGATTTACCACCGAATTATGCCAATACCAACGTATGGAGTAAAAGTCACCCAAAGAGCACAGACATCCAATGCTTTTTACTGTTCCAAGGAAATGATTTGATTATTCCCTCACTTCACTTTTAGGTGAGCAGTGTCCTGTTACATCCTTACTCTCTTCCAACTTGGATGGTCATTGCGTGCCCATCAATTATTCAAGTATTTTAGACATTATATCTGGTGCTTTGATATAGTGCAGTCTCTGGTTAACTGAAAAGAGTTATCTTTTTTGCCTCTTTTTCTCTTAAAGTTCTTCTCTTTTTTCTCTCTTTTTCTTTCTCTTTTCCTTTCCTTTTCCTTTTCCTATCCTATCCTATAGTACATTTGCATTAACCCAAAATTAGTATTTAGGAAATAAAATTAGAAAAATAGTCTTAAAATCAATAATTTAATGTCAGTTTCTACTGATACAGTACCAATGTTCTGTGATGACAGACTAGTGATTTTTCATCTACATTTACTAGTTTGTTCGCTAAATACAAAGCCATGAAACGTCTACACTTTTCCTACCCTTTTCTTTGCAAATACATTTTTTACAGGCAATCCATACTTCTATCTGAAGGTCTGCTGCTAGAACAGGCAGGCTGCTTTTGAGTGGGAAAGTGAAGTATGTAGACAACACTTGCCACACTGTGAATGCTAATGAATGATAAGGGAAATTAAGGTTAAAATGAGAAATGCGTGGAGACCTCATAGCAACTTCCCTGTATCTGAAGGGATTCTACAGGGAATACAGAGAGGGATAATTTGTCAGAAACTGTAGTGATAGGAGAAGGTGTGATGGGTAAAAATTAGAAGGGGATATTTAAGTTAGACATTGGGAAGAAATTCTTTACTGTGAGAATGGTGAGCCATGGCAACAGCTTGCCCAGGGGGTTGTGAATGCCCCATCCCTGGAAGAGTTCAAGGCCATGCTGGATAAAGCCTTGATCAGCCAGGTCTAACAGGAGGTGCCTCAGCCCTTGGCAGCAGGGGTTGGGACTAGATGATAGTTCAGGTCCCTTCCAACTCCTCAAGCTGATAGCAAAGGGTTAGAATGTTTCTAAAATCATGGGACGTGTATACAATATATTCAGGGGAGGGGAGAGAGTGGAAGGAGAGGTTGGACCTGGGAGGGCCTGGGAAGAGAACTAGGCCTTGGGAAAAAAGGTTTAGCTTTGTTTTACTAGATCATGTACAACTGCACTTGCATAATTGTCATATGATAAATTATATGATTGTTAAATGTAATGATTGCTGATAATTGAAAATAAGAATCATGAGAAACAATATAACCAGCACCAAGAACAATGAGAAAGGATGTTTCCCCCCATCCCCCCCCGGGTGAAATCAATGCATACAATAGAACAATATGGGTTTAATAATTAATATATAGTTATGTAACAGAAGGTATAAAACATGTTCATTTCGAAGCTAATGTCAGAGTCAGATTTGGGTTTGTACCCCTGATTCCCAGAGCTCTTCAATAAAAGCACCTGCATATAATCATTCTGTGATTATGTGTTTCAACGCTAACAAAGCTTCTGACTCTTATTCTATGACTTAGGCCAGGAAGGATTTTACTGGAACTAGTGGTAAATTCCTGGTTATATTGAGGCAAATAAAAGCTTTTGAGTTGATTTGAATGAAACTTCACCTGCAAGTAAAGTTACTTTACTTCTGAACACATAATATGTTTCTCGCATGAGCCCTGCGGAAGAGCTGGACTGAGCCAGAGTTGGTATCTCAGAGTGAACACTACAAACAGCCTTCACCAAGACCTGGTGCACAAGCCTGGCTTTGCCATCCTGGTGCCATGCATGACTGCTGAGACTGTTACCCTTCTGTTCATCAAGGAGGGGTTGTAATGGGAAGTCCTCAGATGAGCAGTAGTTGTACTAGATATGCAATTTCCAAGTGTAGTGATTTTGTCAACAGATAAAAGCCAGTGATTTAGAAGGGCAAAAATTACATAAATAAGTACAGATGGGTTTAGATTGGGTGTAGTTAAATTTTCTTTCTAGGAGCCTGTGTGGTGCTGTGGCTTAGATTTGTGACCAAAGCAGTGTTGGTAGCACACCAGGGTTTATTTATTGCTGAGCTGTAGAGAACAGGACCAAGGCCTTCTCTGTTTCTCACTCTGCCCCTGCAGTGGGCAGGCTGGGAGTGGGCAGTGGGAAGGGAACAGGAGGGCAGCTGCTCTCAAGTGACCAGACCAATATTTCATGCCATTTAGCATGGTGCTTGGCAATAAAACCTGGGAGTAATATTTCCAAGGCAGCCATTAGTCAGGGACTAGCTGGTTATCAGCTTGGTGGTGAGTAATTTCCTTTGCCTCACTCTGGATGGGTTGAGTTTTTTGTTTCTTTTTCACTTATTAAAGAGTCAATTGACCCACAAGTTTTTCTTTGTTTTGCTCTTCCAATTTCTTTCCCTCTTCTAGTTGACGGAAGTGAGCTGATCTGGGTCTAACTGCTGGCTGGAGCTAACCTCCTATAATCACAAAGTTTGCAATTTTACTCTAATTTCAATCTTGCTGAGAGGGGAACTAAAAGCAGACCATTTCGAGTAAGTTTTCTTGAAACTATTGAAAGCTAGGAAAGAAAGAATTTTTCTATACTTGTACTTTGTATCAAAATCTGGTTTATTTGTAAGTAAAAAGTGAATAATTAATTCTTAAGAGATATTTATGTTCTTTATAGAACTTTACTAAACCTTTATGGCTTTGGTCTATTTAACAGAAATCAAATCTTTAGAAGAGTGAATGCTGGCAGCTCTCACCAGAAAAAAAAAATCATGATGCAGTCACTATGTCATTCTACCATCATATTTTGGCTTCAAGACAATTTCTATCGTTTGTTCATTTTCAGATCTTGAAATTCCTCCCACATCTCAGAAACATTTTTAGGTTATGCTGCATGCTCAGGATTCGTTTCCAGCTTAAGAGAAATGTATAAGCAAATGCTGAAGTTTTGGCAACAGATATGGAGAGACTTACTGTGGTAGAAACTTCAGTCTGAAATAAATTTCTTGGAAATGGGGTAAATTCAATATGTTTAAATCACATATTTTTTCCAGTAAGAGGGAGATGCTATAATTGTTACTGAAAAGCTTAGTAGTATGATTCAGAACTAGAAAATGCAGCTCTATGTGATCTTATCACCAGCTCAATCAGCTCTACCTGAAGGAATGAGAAAGAACTCTAGGAGTCTCACTTTATACTTATTTTTGTGAGAAGGCTAGGAAAGGGGGAAGGGGAAACTCGGTTTAAGGAAAAACAATCTAAATTTGAGATTTCTGCAATAGTTTTATAGCACTAAGTGAGCCTGGAAAAAGATACCAGACCACAAATATCTATTAGCCTTAAAGTACCCTTTAAAAACGTTTTTAAGTTGAATTTCCTGTCTTACAAGCAATGAAATCAGCAGAGGAATATTTGAAGCCATATAAGATTTGGAGGACTGCCTTCTTCTCTTGGTTCGTTTGCTGCTATGAGCTATATACTGATTCACACAGTCTCAGGGTCTGGCTCTGTCACTTCACTGAGATCCCTTGTTCCCCTGCTACTCTGCACAGAAGCAAAAGTAAAGGGAAAAAACAGTCTTCCTGAGTTCCAAGGACACCATAAAACAACATATGCAGCAGAGAGTACCTGGGATAGTGTTTTGACTCCTATACCTGCTTTGCTGCCCAGACCTGTTACATCCCTACTGAAAATTGGAGGCAGGGAGTATGCTAGAAGATAGCCAGGAAGGAGAGAAGATGGAGCAATTGTTTCAGGATTCTTCTCAACTACCAGAATCTTACATGGCAATAAATTAAACTTTGGACCCCTACAGTAAGGTTGGGAGAAAAGATCAGAGAGTTGCGAACTTTTTTCCCACCTTCTCTTTTTGCTGCCCAGCTGCATAGCAGCAGAATGTTTAGTCTGTAATGCTAAGTCTGCATCTGAAAGTTGAAAAGGTCTGAGCGCTGAAGGGCAAGTCTATTGGTTTTGCTAAATTTCACTTTTCCCTCTCTTATATGTGAAGATAAAATTATAATGAAGATTCCGTGAAGTTAGAGGTCATTGTAGGCATTTCCCAAGAGGAACAGGAAAAGGAAATACGTTTTTATACTATACTTAAGTTGCTATTCATTTAATTTATTCAGAAGGCTCAACAGACACCAGATGCATATTACCTAAGCAGAGGACTTAAACAATAAGAAAGTTCAGTATTTAGCTGCTAGTTTAACCTCAGTGCACACAACAGCAACTGCCCCTATGTTATATTCACTCATTTTAAAAGCACTCCTCAAACAATGAAGAATCTGAAACTTATAGAAATCTATTTCAAGACAGTACAAATCTGAAGCAATTAAGAATTTAACAATGAAACCTGGAGCACTGGTCTCCAGTAAAGAGTGAATCATTTACAGACAAATTGCAAAGAAATTTAGTAATGTATTGGCCTAGTTTATATTATGAATAAATATAAGTATATAATTTTTTAAATGCAAAATTTAGAACTTTAACAAAGTACATGGAAAAATAAGGAAATGGCCAAGTGCAACAGAGGCTATTCAGAAAACTTTAATAGAATATGAACATTCCTTTTTGGATTTGATTTGATTTGACACTTTCCTCTTACATGCTCTTGACATTCAGATTTGTTCATAAATTTACTCAATAGCTTCTTCCAAAGGAACTACATATCAGGGGTTTTGTTTATCTCTGGAAGAAGTGTAGGATTATATGTTCCTATCACAAAAGATCAGTTTTGGTACAATCCATTTTGGGGGTATTATTGTAGTGATGATCAAGTGGCTTAAACCCCTTGGGTCTCACCAACCCACCAGAAATCTGGTATTGCTTCCTCCTCCACTATTCAATATTCCTGCTGTCACTTCTCTTGATCCTCAAAACATTTCCTCATGTACATTTCCTAGATCTCAGTAACATTATTTTTCACAAAGGTAAAAAATGGTCTTGTTCACTTCCTAAAATTGTGCAAAAAATAGCAATGTTTGAATTGTTGTCCTAGGTGGCTAAATTGATGAATTTGCAGACCAAGTGTGTAATGAAAGTATGCAAAATACAAAATTACTCACCAAAATACAAGTTAGTCACTATTTACTGTCTGTCCAGAGAGGCTAAAGTGAGCTTTAACTTTCTACTACAAATATCAATGAGTTGTCTAAAGTTCACATGACAGAAAGGTATCACGATTTCAACTGAACCAACCACCACAGAACCACAGAATATTCTGAGTTGGAAGGGACCCCCAAGGATCATCAAAGTCCAACTCCTGGCCCAGTTCAGGACACCCCAAGAATACCATTAGGTGCCAGAGTGTTGTCCAAATACTTCCTGAACTCTGTCAGGCTGGTTCCGTGACCACTTCCCTGGGGAGTCTGTTCCAGCGCCCAGCCACCCTCTGGATGAACTTCAAGCCACTCCCTTGTGTCCTGTCACTGTCACCACAGAGAAGACATCAGTGTCTGGCCCTCCACTGCCCCTCATTAGGAATCTGTAGACTGTGTTGAGGTCTGGCTAATGAAGAAGGAACCGAGTATCAAACATGCACCAATATGATTAGGTTTGACCTCGTAGTTTATTCTTTATTCCCTATATTTATATGGTTACAGCTCACAAGA